>VZSF01006201.1:675673-869968 GCA_013398295.1 Chionis minor
AAGCAAAAAGTCAATAACTGCTCCGCTCGCGACACGCACCGTGCCCCGCGATTTGCTAAGCGAACCAAGGCGGCCGCGGCGGGGACCAAAACCAGGGCGAAGGCACGGTGCGGAGGGAAGCCGCCTGCCGCCGCGCCGGGCGGGAAACCCCGCGGGACGAGGCGTCCGTGACGAACTCGGGTGTCACTGAAGTTACCGACATCACGCCCCGCTCTAATTTTGCCACCCGGCGGCCGCCCCTGCGGCGCGGGCGGCCGTCCTGCACGGCGGCCACCGGTGCCGTCGCACCCTCGCCCGCCCCGCCACCGCCGGCTCTGCCGNCCCCCGCGGGAGGCGCGGCGGCGGGTCACGGCGCGGGCGGTACGCGCGTTCCAGCTGGGACCCGGCACATTTCACACCCAAAAAAGGCGAAATCCGCGCTGGTTATTTGCTTCCCCTGCCGGGATTCCGAGCAGTCCGTGCTGCTGCTTCTGCTGGTTGAGCTGCAGACTCCAGGCCCCGACACAGGCGGGAGCGGGTCACGTATGGCACGTTTGTTCTCGAATCCAGCAGTATCTTCCCTCCAGTGCGCAACACCAAGCACAGGTCTCCTCCGCTGGAGTTACTGCCCGGCAGCTCCGTCGAGAGCCAGGCAGTACTTCCGCGTCAGACAAATTCCCGTGTGCTCCCTCAGCTATGGGTCGTCAAAGGACTTTGTTCCATTTAGGTCCACACTTCACATTAAAGTGTGGTTATAATTAATAAGATGCAATTCTGAATCTTATTAATCCCTTAGTGCTTATCTGCAAAATCAGCCGGGCATGGTAAGCTAAGAGCAGCTATAACAATCAGCAAGGGACGCAGGATTAATTCAACTGCAAAATAGCGACGTTATGAAATTTGGACACGTTAGGAAACATTAGTGCTGCGTTGTTGTACTGTTCACACTTTTTTTGTCATGGAAAAGCCATTGCGTGCCAAAATCCTTTGATTTTTCTTGGATTTCCCTTCCCCCCCCCCCTTTCTTGTTTACATGCACGTGTGTGAGCACGGTCCTGTGCCAGAATGAAGGATCTGTAGACCCTGAACACGTAGCCTTTTTATCAAGTGAAATGCTGCTGCTTTGACAAGTCAAGGGCTGAGAGGGCTATCTTCTGGCTGCAGCTGGAGTTGGCTGTTACAGGTTTATTTTTCTCCTTTTGAGACTCTGAAATTACAAGTTAGGCAAATCTGTGTCAGAAAAAGCCCCTTCAGAGGGTTAGAGATGTGTCTTAGAAGGCCGAGTCTACAGCTCCACTTGCAGAGTGATGTTCACAGAGCTGTAAATACTTCTATTCCACCAGCATTGGTAAGTCATGTCTTCCTCGGGAGGGTATCTACTGCCTTTTGTTGGCAAATCAGGTTTTCTGGTGCACAGTGTGCTTGTTGCCTTGAAGCGTGATTTTCACATCTAGCATTTGCAGTAGCAGTCACATGCTTTACTTTTCCACGTGAAGATAAAAAACCAGGAGAAATGAGCCCCAAGAGCAGTGATTTTATTTATTTGTATTTACTGGTGCTGTTTTACTTCATTTGTTTGCCCCTGGCTTTTGTGGGAAGCGTGATGATGATGACAATGAAAGCGTGCGATAGAGACTGTGATTGCTTAAATTAGAAACTCTTTTCCCATGCATACAGGTTGCACCCAGCAGTAGTTTCCATATCATTATGCTGGAACGAGTTTGTAACCCAAGCAATCACAACCTATCACACACACCTTCATCATCATCACCAAGGAAGGGCAGATTCCTGCCTAGCCCACAGGCACTCTGCAAGAGCTCCCTCATTCCCCTTAGGGGTGCCAAAGCTGAGCGGGGAGATGCTGGGCTGCAGTTGCCGTAACTCCCAAGCTAAGCCATGAGCTTGCCGACACAGGAGGCAAAGCGGTCCTCAATGTTCCCTATCCTGCACAAGGACTACCCAGAGGAACAGAAGAGCTGGAGCAGCACCAGACATTGAACCATCCCGAGCAGTTCTTGTGACCACTCACTCCACAGCTCCCCAGACAAAACTATGGCAGCACGTACAACATCACAGGTCATGAATAAAGGCGTGAAGGTGTGAAATAAGGCAATTGACAATGTCTCCTGCACCTTTGGACACGCACAAAGTTTGTGCACAGCATGATACACATGAAAGGCGTCACCACATTTTAATTAAAAATCCTGCATCATTCAATTATATATGAGCTATCCCTCTGCCATAAAAAGCTCTGTTTATCCTTGCACTGTAGAAACTTTTATTTTCCCTTCTAAAGTTAATTCTATATTTTCTTATTTTCCATTCTAGAATCTGACTTTCAAAACTTTTGTGTCCTGCATATCTGTTGCTTACACCTGCCTCCATGGCACATATTACTAGAGTTCAGTGGACTAAAATGGGACATTATCATGCTGGCAGAATGATTTTAAGGAGATCTGTTTTAGAGGCTGAGAATAATTGGTAAGCGTCAATAAAGCCTGAATACCTTGTTGCATACTAATGCATTTTTTTGATGGCAGAGTTTACAGGTAAACAGCTTCACACTTTTTTAGAGCAGAGAGTTTTAAACACTTTGAGTCTTGTTTTCAGATTCGTCCTTTTGGAAAGCCAGACCCATTCAGTGCCAGTAGCTGAATTGCAAAGGCCCCAGCGAGAGAAAGGGAAGAGGGGAGGAGTATTCTTTATACCAGTGACAAATGAAAGTAATATTTTTAATACTTCACAATGTGATTTGTAGACCCAATGTCTCCCGATCTAGTTAGTTAGGCGCTAACTGAAGCTCTGTCTACAGAAGGAAGTTTTCAGAGGGTGTTGGTATGGCTATGGTATGCTGGCCGAGGGGCAGGCAGTGTTCGTGTGGGGGTGACACACCAGCACCAGCACAGCTTGCCGTGACTGTTTGAGAAGTCACTAACCCCACCTGCCCTTCCCACCCCTCTGCTGGAGGTTTCGACCTCTCCTCCACAGAGCTGACTGAGGGGAATGTGTGGTTTTGCCTCAGCCACTTCAAAAATGCAAAGTCCAGAGCCTTAAGCCCACCTTCACTGCAGGGTTAGCTTTACACCGAAGCTGCTGAGGCACCAGTACTTGCCGTTCCTCTGCCTGCTGTGCAGGCAGCAACCGCTGGCAGAGGAGCCATATTTTGGTGTGGTGTCTCCTCCGACTACAGCAGCGAGACTTGCCAGAGCTCCTTTGTCAGCACCCTTAATATTATGTCATACTGAAAGCAGGTGTGAGGGCAAAGGTATGTGTCACAGCTTGAGCTGATCTAGCAACTTGTTCAACGCCTTTTCCCCCACACCCCCCTTTTGCACTTGCTTTCGCACACTTTGGACTCCTCTGTGGCCGGTCCCATTTGCTAAGGTGGCAGAAAGGAAATCCTGAACAAAACATTAAAGAAAGAGTCATTGTCTAGCAGGTGAGAGAGTTGAGTTGTCTCGGGTCAGGTCCCATGAGACCCACTGGAAGGATGGGACCATCGGGACTGACCCCTTTGGGCAGGGCTGAAGGTTCAACAGCTCAGTCCTCGCTGGTACCTTTCCTTCCTTGTCACTGTCATCTGGCCTGCTCAAGGGTTCAGTTAGTTAACGAGTGGTAAAACTTCAGGGCAGGCTTTGACTCAAGATTGCCTTGTTTGTAGTAGGATCTTAACACGTGTCAACTGATGCACCAGCAAGTATCTTCCAAATCCTGGTCCTGGGAAAAACCAACACTTTAAATGTTGTTAGAGCTAAGGGGGGTCAGCTAGCATCAGCAACAATGGCATGTTTTCGCAAAGTTTTTCTAAAGCTTTCTAGTGTAAAAACAAACCTTTGGGCAGCAAGATTCCCAGCTTCCTGGTGGGATTAAGTGCCCCTATCTTGCCCCAGCAGTCCCTGAGATACGCCAGACCTTAAACTTGCAGCTTTTACTTGCCTGTCCATGCATCTCTTTTGGAGAAATGGATGTTTGTGGCACGCTGCCAGCTGTTTGAAGAGCCGTGGGGTCTTCAAAACTGTCCTGCAGGGAGTTAGCAAGCGAGCAGAATGCAAGTGAAGGACTCCATGTTGCACAGCAAATGCAATTAATGCACAGTCTGACAATATAGCACTTGGCAGTTAGTTTTATGGCTATCAACTATCGTACTATCAAGAACTTGGAAGTTAAGTATGGCTATAAGGAAAAAAGGCAGCTATTGAGATTTTCATTATGTGAACAGAGAAGTTTAATGTGGTAAGTAAATAGCGCAAACAAGGGAAAGCAGTAAACTTTGCTAGTATAATATTTTTGTAAAACAAAGATTCAATGATTTTTAAATTGTTAACACCTTTTTAGGAATCTGACTGTACAGGCATTCACATATATATTTTTTTTCCATGTTTTAGAGGGGTTTGTCTTCCTTTTTTGATTTGGAGTGATAAGTTAAGAACTACATGTAGGGCAAATACTTACATTCGAAATTAAATAGAAAATTACCATAAGTAACACTATGATACCTTAAAACTGATTTCCTTTTTAAATAGATATTCCTCCCCAGAAACTGTATCTTTTGCTACCAAGTGTATCTCTGTGCTTCTGGGATTAAACAGTAAAGTCTGATGACAGAGAAATAAGTCTGCCCCAAATGGTGCATTGTAACAAAATAGAGAATGTGTCCAGGAAAGCAATAATCCAGCAATCAGAAGACTGGAGTCGTAGCTGAGTTAGCTGCACTGCCAAGGATTTCAAGTCAGAGAGCCCTCACAAACATAAATTTTGACAGACCAGAAACCAAAGTTCTCAACATTAAAGAAATTTCTACCGAAAGGACCAGGCTTCAAAATCTTTCCTATGTCTTTTCTTTCTCAAAGACATTAACTGGTCATTTAATATCAATATAGGTGAAGAAGAAGAAAGCCAGACATAAAGTGTTTAAAATATCTTCCCTGCTGGTTTGCAGCTGTTGAGTTTTCACATTTCTAGTTCTCCCACAGCTTCCAAGGAAAACAAGAACTATGTATATGATGTAAAAAAAAAAATCCCCTTTCTCAAAAAAAAAAAAAAAGAAGAAGGAGGATCTTTGCTGATAGACAATTTTAGGGATCAGACTTTCCACTTTTCCAGTTTTATTAGTCAGTGAATGAGCAGTAGTTTATTATCTGGATTTTATAATTAAAGCCTCCACTGTGCAATTGTCAGAACAGGCAAACCTCATTTCTGGGAAATCTCTAGCTGGCAATGAAAATTACAGTTGGCTTTCAGCAGTTACTGTCCTGCTGAAATGCCAGTAAGGTAGTAGAATAGTCTGGGTTGGTTTGTTGTTGGGTTTTTTCTTTGTAGGTTTGGGGTTTTTAAGTTGCTGAAACAGAGAACAGTGAAAGACCGTATAAGGGAAGAGAATCAGAATTCTGGTTCTTCTTACATCTTTCTGATTGATATGGCTACAAAAACATTGTCTTCTATATGGGTGAGTGGTGATAATGCTTTATCTTATTTCATCTCCTTGCCTTTTTGTTTAGGAAGTCCCTGTGCACTGGAAAATTTTTTAGGGGCTCAGTGGGTACACATTTTAACTCTCCTACGTATCTCTCAAGAATTACGGTCCTCCACTTTGTCTTAGAATATAGTATGATCAAGTTAAACAAAGAGAAAATAAGATTATTTTTTTTTAAACTGCCTGAGTGAGAAGTCCAAATGTTTTCCTCTAGATTACTTAAGATAATTAAAGCAGTGCATTTCTGCCTTTTCTTTTCTATCCTACAAGTATTGGTACATTCATTTTCCTACAAAGGTGCTTTATACTAGTATATAGATTTTCTTTGCATCAGAAGGAGACTAAATCCTATAAGGCACATTCATATTGCTTTAATTATATTCACACCAGCAGTTGTACCAATACAATTATTCTGTCAAAAAAGTTTTAATGAATACTGATTATACATGTTGTGTATAACCAGGCCATAAATAATGTGATATCTGTATCATAAAGATTTTTTTGATTATGTTAATGAAAATGTGGTATATACTTTGATTTTTTTTTATTTTATTAAAAATAGAGTTGACATTTTTGCACAAAGATCACAATAAAATATTTTGGATTTGGGTCTCTGTGATAAAAAATGAATACAAATGTAAGCTTTCTCTGTATTCTGGGTTTGATGATTAGGAACAGATGTTCATGGACTTGGACATCTTATTGTATATATAATTACTAAAGCTGTCCTCCTAATCATAGCATGCAGAATTGATCACTTACCATATCTAATTAAAGCAATTTTTTCTCCTAATGCAGAACCGTGACAGTACTGTTCCCTAAATTCTCTTCTGAATGGCTTGCTAATAAAACTTCTATCAGAGATTTGTTTTCTTCTCTTAAATTAATGCTTCTAACAAAATTAATCTATTCTGTAGGATGCTTGCCAGATGTTATTCTGAGCAAGTACTGCCTGAGTATTACTTTGGCTGCATAAAATGTAAAATACATGTTCATATCAAGTTATAAAGTTAATAATTTATACATATAAATAGTTGTAGTTCCAGCCTTAAAAGAAAACTGCAGTCAGTTTGTCCCATACACAGTTCCAAACACCCTCATGGCAGGACATACACTTTGTTCAATTTAAAATATGACTTGCTTTTTTTTGTAAACAAGTTTAATTAAGATCTTGACACTCATGCACTTCTGGGGATCTTGTTGGTGGCTACCTCTTGTTCACACATTTGTTTTTCTGATAAGCAATTTTTTTCTTCTTTTATTTTTTTTCTGCCTCAAGAGCTGATAGCAAATTATCCATCCACATAATAGCAACAAAAATCATGTCATTAGGAGATAATCATGAGTTACAATTTGACAGTAGAAATCACCATAGCTGTCAATCACACTTGCACAGCTTTCATCTTATGTTGGGCCAATGCTGGACTATTCCTTTTAAACCTCAAAGTCCTTGTCCTGGTGTTTGAATAGGGTGAGCGTGGCTTTACCATCTCTGACATAGGGCTCTCTTTGCTGGCCAAATGACATCACATTTCACAAAACACACGTAGCTCAGCAAAAAACCACTATTTGTAATTAAAACCCACCTTTTAAAAAAATACTTTACTGTTTCCAAGTAGACAGTATCCTTCCCCAGTGAACCTCGCAGAAAGCAATGCAAAAAAGAAAATCCGAGACTTCACATAGTGTGTAGAAAAAGCAGACTCTTAAAGGAATTTTAAGTACTGTGGAAAAAATGATACTGTCAATATTTTCTCTCATAACTGTTGAAATTATTTTTTTATTGTGGCTTACAATGGCCTATGGGAAAACTGAAAAGGAATCTGTGTGCTGCAGGGACAATATGGTGACAACTGATAGATAAGGAGGTTTAATGGAGAAAGACCTTGTGGAATGACTATCTTGCCTAATTAGTTATAAAAGCAAAAGGAGTGAAAAATATTATAACCAAAAGAGGTCACCATTTATCTAAAATGCTGATTTTTTTATTATTATTTAATACATATACATTTAAAGCATTAATTTGGTAGACAAGCCAATGTTCCTACAACTTCTCTTGTGGCCAAAGCAAGGTCGCAATTATTCCTAATTCATTGTCACAATGGATTAACTGACCTTAGTTCATGTTTTTCATCGTCTGTCCATAGAGGCTGATGTTAAATTCTTTCTTTCCCTGTCTGTTTGACTATGAAATGTAAGCATGTCAGGATGCTGGTATGTCCAAATAAAACCTCTAGACATGGTGACCATGATCTGCTTTTGAAGAGGGACATTTTTGTCCCACAACACAAACTTCTTCCATGAAGGATCTTTTGAGCTGCCTTTCCTGCACAGAAATTGTAATAATTAGTCTCAGTTCAAAATGTCATTCTTAATAAACAGATCAATCTCACTTTGCCGTCACTTCATTGCCTTTCTGTGGATTTACAAGTCAGAGGGTAAGTAGCTATTTACTGCCAAACACCCAGCAGAGGTTCAACAGCAACCTCAAGGGAGGTCAAGCCTGGAGACCACAGAGCAACACCGCTTCAGGGAATGTAGATGCCCAAACCAGATGGGAGCAGCTAATATCTTCAGTGAAGACTTACCTTGACTTAAGATAATTCGAGCCTGGTAATTGCCATATCCAGAGGCTGGAGCAGCTAGGCACAAGTTCAAGGCTTTATGACTACAGTGAGTCCCTGCATGATTCATTCTTTAGCAAATTCCTGAGAAAAATATCTATTTTTCTGGGCGCATGGAAGGAATGAGAAAAACACACCCAGAACACCCATGACTAAGCTTGTCTCGCCAATGTGTGGTGGTGAATGGAAACTTCATCTGGGCTCTTATCTGCACTGCTGTGGTCTGACATTCCGAGCTGAATAAGGAGGAAAAAAAAACAAAACAAAAGAAAAACACAAAAACCCCCAGCCTTAAAAATGTTTCATTTCTCTTTTCCCTAAGGAAGAAAAACTTGTTTATGTTTTGCAAACAAAGATTTTAGCAAATGACCGCACCCTCACTTAACTAGGAATTCTTACGTGATTATGCCTTCTGGCTTGGGGGTGAGGAATCACCTGAAGAGATCTGTGACACATTGCGTTGTAATTTGAGAGGCTGATTACACTGGTTTTTTTAGGCTTGCTCTAGGTACGAGTCTATCCTGGGGGCCCAGGAGTCTATCTTTGAGGCCACTTATATCCCAGGAGCTAGTCTCCTTTTTAAATGTAAGAACAAGCTTACGTGAAAGCCCATTGAAATCTTGCATGTGACCTCAGTGAAGTCTCAAGAAAAACATGCACGTTTCTTATGGCAGAGTTATTGCTTTTCTAGAGGCCAGAATCTCAATAGATTAGAATATATTGATCATAGAGTGGATTGATTCACATTCATTACTTCTTGACATTTCTGTTAAAAACTCCTATACCTTTTCCATGAAATACATTAAAGATAAATGGACATTTTAAAGATCAGCTTATAAGTAAGCTGCTGTTTCAGCAACAAGCAGAGTGTATGTGTATTATTAAATATGTGACCAGGAGGAGTTGCAGCATCGATGATAAGGATAGGCTGATTTTGCAGAGAAAAGCGGATCATCCCATAATTCTGCCTCATATCAACACACATTTTAGTGCAGGTGAATGTAAACTTACACACTAAGAAGCAAAGAACATATATAAGATTACGGTGTCTGTGTGAATATATATCTAGATGTATAATAACTGAACTATATATTATTTTGTGCTTTTGGGATCCACAGTGATTTTCAAAACACCTTAAAGGTTAGGGAAAATAAGTTTGCTTTGCAGGGTCATGGCTGAGAAAGCGATGTAATCATGAAGAAGTGTTGGTCTAAGCCCAGGAATTACACCGTGAGAATTTACTTTGCTCTAGTGGAGACACCATGCACCATGGTCATATCTACCTGGTACTGACACATCCTGCCGATAATTTGGCACATTCTTTTCTAGTAGCGCAAACCCTTCCCAGCAGGCCACATCGGAGCAGTGGAAATAGCGACTTACATTGATACAGCCATCCGAATGCAGGTCTTCTCACATTCAACAGTCCCATGTCTGGTAAACTTTTTGAATGCTGCTGTCCATAATTCAAGGTCCCGATGATATTAAAAGGCTTTTTATATTATAAGCTGCTATACTTCCACTTCTATTCACTGTCAATAAACATGAACTACGTGGTCAGTAAGGTGCAGAGAGGAAGCCACGGACTGTCTTGGACCGAGAGGCAAAGAGCAAGTACAATTTAATTGTCTGAAAGGCCAGGATTGGTCCAGGTCCAACCCTAACACAGAGGCGGAGCCCAAAATCTTACTCAGGTGCCTGAAGTTTCATTACTCCCCATGAAAGGAAACTTAGCAAAACATTTGATACTCACACTAATCTCTGTCAAATTCCCAAACAATAACCTTGAATTCAAAGTAATGTTTACTGTACTTAAATTTTGAGTGAGCATCTCTGGACATTACCTTCCTAGCCGACAAAGACAGGTATAAGTGAAAATGTGGGGACCCTGTCTTTCCTCCAGCTCATTCATATGCTTCCAAGTCATCTTCCCTTTCCTCTCTGGTAAGTTTTTTTCCAATTCCCCACTACCCAAACACAAAAAAACAACAAACCGAACAAAGAAGCCAAACCAGTTTTCTGAAAATGGATCATAAGATTCCTCAAAGTGACTAAAATCCTCTTTTAAAACAGTTCAGTAATTTCCAGCCAGTGGCCTCCTCTATCCTCAAATAACCCCAAAAGGCACCTTTATTATTGCCAAAAGCATAGGCTGAATGCAAGAGCAAAAGACAGTGCTTGGGGACGGTAGTATTTTCACTTCAGTGATACAGTAAACAATAATTTGTTGATCTTTTTAAAGCATGTGATTCAATCCATTAATGAAACATAATTAAACCATATGAAGTGTATTATGCAATATTAGTATGACAAAAATAATTTACTGTAATGTCATCATACAGAAAAGTAGAAGAGTAAATTATATGATAGTTGCACACAAAACAAACTCATTGAATATGTTACATGAATTAATATGTGGTATGAAATATGCTACACACTTATAAGCAAGTAAGGGAAAAGACATCTAAGAGCTTACAGAAATTAAATTACATTATTTCGCAGCTAATATATATGGGTTTGAATTTGAACAGGATTTTTTTTTTTTTCCTGCTACAACCTCGGTCACAGATATGTAAATTTGCCATGTGTGTATATCAGAAACCCACCTTTTTTGTTCAGACACAGACTTGAGCAGTGAATTGGGCCATGCAGACTTCAGGTTATTCTCTGCCCATCATGCCATGCAATAGAAGAAGAAGTTATAGGGGCAGTATTTATTTAGGGAATGGGAAGCAGCAGCAACACCCACACTGTGCTGTTACGGTGCTCTACAGTGCTTGTCACAGCCACTGAAGGTCCGCTCTGACCTCCCAGTGTAGACACACCATGATGAGCTGCCACTGGAGAAGCAGAGGAGGGGAGGGAGCCGGAGAGGTCACTTGGCAGGAGCCTGTAAAACTCACCGGAGGTAGCCACACTCAGTCCCGTGGCAGCTTATAGCCACAGAAACCTGTTCCATTCATGTATTTAAAGGCAATATTTTACAAGATGCTTAACAATTTGTCAGCACAGCACAGAGGAAGAAACTGAATATAGCAAGAAAGAAAAACGCTCCTTACACTATTCCACCAGCTCTTCTCAGAAGGCTGTGAAAGATACTGGCTGCATATTTTCCCAGCTTGTCTCCTGCCACTTAGGGATTCCTCTTGAAAGATATTCCCTCAAGGATTCTGTCTGGAATAGTTTAACATCCTTCATTAAATACTTCCTCTACTTAGCCTTTCCTATCTCTTTACTTCAGTATTCCCAGGAGAAGTTTTACAAGATGCTGATCTTGCACAGTAGGGAAAAAAATGCTTAGCACCCAAGGCCTTAAATGGAGTGTTTGCTTCAAGACTCTAATTAGTGTTTAAATATATGTTTTTAAGTGGGGAAATAAAAGGACTAGGAACAATTATCTGTTCTTTGGTTTTTTCAGTTCACCAGTGACCTCAAGGAGCAAATTTCAGCAACATCTTTCTACAGCTCTGCAAAATTTCTGTTAAATGTTTGAATCATAGAGAAAAAAAGAGTGGTGAGTGTGCATTTTGTGAGCTTATGTCCAGAAGCTGACAAAACACCAACAGAAGCAGGAAATCCTGTGGTGTTGACTGTGGCAACTTAGGATGGTATACCTGGGAAAGCATCCCTCCGGAAGTGTCTTATTGTTATGGACTTTCCTGAAGCATCTACTGCTGCCACAAGGAGAATGGTAAGTAACTGGACTTCTGCTCCGATCTAGTATGGCCATCCTTCTGGGAATGGCAAAGAAGTACTGAAAGATATACACTGCTAGATGCAATTCAGACAGTGAAACACAAGACAGAACTACTGGAAACATCAGTAGGGATACACTGGCAACCACAGGAAATATAACCCCAGAGCTACAGAGATGAAGGCATGCAAGCCATTGCCACCAGCCCATGGGTACATCACACTCCATCAAGTTGCCTCTTCCTCCTGTGGAGCTCTGAATTGACTTCATCATCCCACAACAATACTTTGTTAATAAAGTTGAAGTGTTTTGTAAATCAATGTCCTTTTATTGTGATAGCCATAACACTAGACAGGAGATGAACAATAGAGGCAGCAGAGATAAGCACCAGGGTGCAGCCTTACAATCACTAGGTGAGGAAATACTTATCACTTACTCTCAAGATTAGTACTGCGTTCCCTGTACCCAAAATGGCAGTACACCCACATGCTAAGAGTGACCTTCACAAACTTTATGTACCAGAAACCAAATAGGAGAGGTAGTCTAGTGTAGTTTTCCTGTTGAACTTAAGCCATATTATGAGACATTTCCACTTGCCTGTCATCTTTCCACAGACCCACTCCACGCCCTCTGTGTCTACCTGCCACTTGTTGCCTCCTTTAGCAGGAAGAGCATACAGCATTTCATCAGCTTGGAAAAGAAAAGACAGGCAGGGACAAATAGTATCTTGATTAGTATCACGAATATCAACCAGGTGATTGGGAAAGGGAGAAGTTCTTACTAACAGCTCCGCCAAATGTTTCCTGAATTGCCTAACTTCAACTGAATTGGCTCTTCTCTAGCCCAGACTGACAGCACTGAGCTGTTCCCAATGACCTGCTACAACATGGGAGTTACTAGTTCCCAGTTATCTCCCTGGCAGGTGGGTGAGGATGACAAAAAATAGCACCCATGATCAATTAGGAACTTGGAATGAGTTCATATGGGGACTATAGTCTCCCTGTACATTTTCTCACTGAAAATCCACAGCTCCAAGGATATGACGTGCCCTGAGGTTTCAGTTTCAATACTGGCCAGTATAACAACAATCAGATTCACCAAATTGTAAGTCTACCCTACTCGCCAGCAGCTACGTTTCATTCCTCTCACCCCTTAGGCAGAAGGATGCCTTTCCAGCATCATTCCCATTGCAGTGGGGTGTATCCTGACGTAGCAATAGGAAAAAGCTTAATTACTCAGTCCTTATCCATGCAGGTCATGATAGGCTCAGGAATGAGACAGACAAATAAATTAGTAGGTTAAACAAAGCAAAAGCCAGTATTTGAAGCTCAGCTCCCACTGTTAGGATGAGAGCTGGTACGCTGCCAGGGCCCCAAGAGCATCCCTGCTCCCCGAGCTCTAGCTGCGGGGTTCAGGGTGCCTTTGGTGGCCATGGGGAGAGGCTGTCCCGCAGCGCTGCTGGGAGCCTCAGCAAGGGCTGACCCCACTTCCCGTGGGAGCTGCTTTGAGCCAAGCCTCTAACCATTTGCCTTCCACCTGAGCTTGGCCACCCCAGGGCTGTCTGACCCTGGTTCCCCTCACTGGGCCTGATCCTGGCCCTCACCCACAGGCTGACATCTCAGCTTGGCCATATCCCTGTCCACAGTGCTCCCCAGCCTGCCCTGGTCCCTGGCTGGGGGTGGTGGGATGGTTCTGTCTGGGGGGCCCTGCCCTGCCTGATCTAGAGGAGCCCGGGCTGCTGGCAGTGCCCTCATGCACAGCGTGGTCACATTGCTGAAGTTTCTAATGGGGCACAGCTGCAGCGAGTAAGAATGAGGACATTGGTTATCCACATACGGTGCACTTCCACACTGCTGTGCAGAGAGAAGAGATGGCACACAACAAGGGAACCAAGAGTCAGCCACCCCACCAATAATATTTTTTGGGTGAACAAAATCAACCACCTTGTACCTCGGCAGTTTACAGTTTTAGCTAATTTCTGCATAGATTCAGAAAGACAGAAGCATTAGTATGTGCTTTGTGCTAGTATAGGTGTATCTGATGCCACCACATGCAACAGCAGACAGACTGTGTCTGGAATAGTACAGCCCAGCATCTGTATTTCAAAAGAAAATGTAAAAAAAAAATAAAATGAAAAATTCCTAAAGAAAATGATAGGAATGGCAGAAAATCTGCTTTACAGGGAGCCTAAGGAGACTATTACTTCGCAGTGAGAAAAGTCTCTAATTTGGTACACAAGCACACAAAACAATCCAATGGCTAGAAGCCAAAGCTTCTATTTTAGATTAGCAATAAGGGGTACTGCAAAGGGAATAATTTACCACATGCAGAAACAACTTTTCCACCATTTGAAGTACATAAATGAGCATTAGAAACTTTCCAATGTCCTCTGTCCTGACCCAAGTCGACAGTCGGCTGAACATGAGCCAGCAGTGTGCCCAGGTGGCCAAGAAGGCCAATGGCATCTTGACCCGTATCAAGAATAGCGTGGCCAGCAGGAGCAGGGAAGTGATTATGCCCCTGTACTCAGCACTGGTGAGGCCGCAGCTTGAGTACTGTGTTCAGTGTTGGCTCCCTCACTACAAGAAAGACATTGAGGTGCTGGAGCGTGTCCAGAGAAGGGCAACGAAGCTGGTCAGGGGTCCAGAGAACAAGTCTTATGAGGAGCGGCTGAGAGAGTTGGGATTGTTTAGCCTGGAGAAGAGAAGGTTGAGGGGAGACCTTATCACTCTCTACAACTACCTGAAAGGAGGTTGTAGCGAGGTGGAGGTCAGTCTCTTCTCCCAAGTAACAAGCGACAGGACAAGAGGAAATGGCCTCAAGTTGTGCCAGGGGAGGTTTAGGTTGGATATTAGGAAAAACTTTACAGAAAGGGTTATCAAGCATTGGAACAGGCTGTCCCGGGAAGTGGTGGAATCACCATCCCTGGAGGTATTTAAAAGACGGGTGGACGTGGTGCTGAGGGACATGGTTTAGGGGTGGTTTTGGCAGTGTAGGTTTATCGTTGGACTCGATGATCTTGAAGGTCTCTTCCAACCCAAGTGATTCTATGATTCTGTTCTATGATTCTAAGTTAGGGACTAAATGAAGTACCACTATGAAAGTTCAACGGTTTCTGCTACACCTGCGGGCATAGAAGATACTTCTAATGGGCTGCTCCAGACATCAATCTAGAGCTATTAAATAATTTTTTTTCCTAGGAGTTTGATAAGAAAAGGTTATTTAGTTTTTTATAAGAGTAACTAACTTTTACCAAATTGGGGTAAAGCTATTGCAAAGTACAATGCTTTTGATCCTATTTTAAGGAAGAAAACAAGAGAAAGGCGATGGGAGGTGATCGTTCCCCTCTACTCAGCACTGATGAGGCCACACCTGGAGTACTGCATCCAGTTTTGGGCTCCCCAGTACAAAAGAGACACGGACATATCAGAGACAGTCCAACGGAGGGCTATATAGATGATGAAAGGACAGGAGCATCTCTCCTATCAGGAAGGGCTGAGAGGGCTGGGGCTGTTTAGCCTGGAGAAGAGAAGGCTCATAGGCATCTCATCAATGTGCACAAATACCTGAAGGGAGGGGGGAAAGACGATGGAGCCAGGATCTTTTCAGTGGTGTCCAGTGACAGGACCAGAAGCAACAGGCACAAACTGAAACACAGGAGGGTTCATCTGAACATCAGGAGACATTTCTTTACCATGAGGGTGACTAAGCACCAGCACAAGTTGCCCAGAGAGGTTGTGGAGACTCCATCGTTGGGATATTCAAAACCATCCTGGAGACGGTCCTTGGACAACCAGCTCTAGGTGTCCCTGCTTGAGCAGGGAGTTGGACCAGATGACCTCCAGGGGTCCCTCCCAACCTCAACCGTTCTGTGGTTCTGTAATTCTGAGGACAGACAAGACTGATTGGGTCACAAAGTGGTGAAACGAACTTGTGGTAGCCACCAGCATTGCCTGTATATATTTTTGAAAATTATATTACATGACTACTTTTTACTTGCACCGCAGGTGTTGTTTTCCGTCTGGTCTGTGAAGCTGGACTTGATCTGAGTTTTTTCAGAAGAGTCTGAAGGCAGATCACTCCAAAGAACCTGTGATCAGGTTTCCTTGTACTAATCAAAGATTCACCTTTTGATATTGTGGCATTTGGCCCTGGGGACAGAATGAAATGGAGCCTATGTAAAATGTCCAACCAATCTCTGCCAAACCTCTTTCCAGAGGAAAAGTACTAACAACTTGAAATGGATGAAAACATTTAATGTAAAACATCAGACCCTGTTCTAACACTAAAGGGGTTAAGCCTTCTATTCTGTTAAATTAACAAAAATGCTGTTACTATTTCCTCCTTGCTTGCCAGTGTGGTTTCCTCTGCAGTAACATCTGTGACACCACAGAATTTTTCTAGATCGAATTTGTGATGTTAGAAGGGAATTTTAGTTCACCAGTCGGTTTGGGGAATAATGTAATTTGTATATATGCATGTTTGTTAAGCATCTTGAGTCTTCCTCATGTCCCAATGAATCTTGTGTGGTAGCAGCCCTGGAATGCAAAAATCATCTAGGGAATTCCTCATTGCTAAGTTTAGCACTAAAGAGCTAATGGCTTCAGTATGCTGTATTGTTTAGATATGAGGTTATATTCAGAGACCAGACTCAGTTTCTTTTCTTGAAAACCAGTCTAAATACAGTTAGAGTGTGCAAGTTCCATTTTTAATGGCCTTGCATTGGACCCTGGAGGCAGGACCCTGGAAAGTGCAGAACAATTTTTTTAGTAGAGCAGTAGCTTGGGTAAGAAAGAAAAAGACATTGACTCAGTTTTTCATTTCTAATTCTCCAATAACTAAATATTATCTGTCACCAGAAGAAGGAGCAGTGTTAAAAAGAAACACTGGCTAAATTCTTCAGAAAAACAGAGCTTACATGTAAATTTAAGTCCCACATCTTCCAATGAGCCAGTCTAAGTAAACTGGCTTAGATAAATCAAAAGGTGCAAAGGATCTAGACCACAGTAGTTCCCTAAAATCAAATATGTCCCACTTTAGTTTGGTTTTATAAATTGTTATATATAGAATTTACTTCCCAACCCATGTTAATGGTTCTCTGCCCTTGTTCAACCCTTTTTAATCTCCTGACCTATTTTCAATGGATAAGAAATTGCCTTTTGGTCATATTCCCACCTCACTGAAGTGACTGATGAGTTTGGCCAGAATTCCATGCCTTTAGAATATGAGAGCTGAAATCTGCTGTTAATGGCTATGGCTATGCCTAGAAAGACTGTAAAGTAAAACCAGAGCTGTGCCCTCTGCAAGACTTAAAAAAAAAAAAAAAAGTAATTACTGTACTGGAAATAGCTGGGAAACAGAATGCAAAAATAATTATTTTTAGCTGTATTTGTGCAACCAGGGTAAAAGACAGTTAAATCAATAATAAAGAAAAAAGATTACTCAAATGCAGTCTTCTGTGACCTGTGCCAGATTCCAATAATGAAAACAGTTTACCAACAAATATTGTAGAATCAGCAAAAGATATAAACCCATATCTCCATCTGCTTTCTTTTACCCAACCTTGGTATATTCACCAGAATAGTCAAATATGATGGTGTGGAGATAATCTGGAAGTCATAGAAAGTGGTTCTCATAATACAGCAGCATGAATTACTCCACATTTTTGCCAGACCAGCTGCTATTTTAGATGTCTTCTCTTGGATAATCTGAAAATGGAAAGAGTGCTGCTTACACACCTGCTCCACCGCTGTCCTCAGCTCCTGCCACAGCCTCTGTTGCTGAGGGCAGCCCCTGCAGGTCCCAGGGCTGGATCCACCCATTATCCACCTGGACCAGGCAATAAACAGAGAAGGGATTTTGCTCCCATATCCTGCACTGAGCTCTCAGCTAGGGCTAAGAATTGGGCTAAGAGGTACCATTAATAACTGCAGATTTTGAAAGACGAAGCAAAACATCAATTGATAAAAAACCCCTTACATAACATTTCTCCATGCTAAACAAAAGGGACTGTATGGTTGAGAGAATCTTCAGGATGATTCGACAGTAGATCATAAGCTTTCTGCAAGCTGTTTTTAAAGTCTTATGTTTTTGAAGCTGGTGGTATGTTTCTAAAAGTTGCATAGCATGGATTTAATACTACACATAGATCTGAAAAAAATCAGTATATATGAGAAAGACAAGTTTTCCTACCTATATGCTATTTAATTTATGCTGAGAATGGTTACAGTTAAGTAGGTTAAGACGAGAAGAAAATAATGTAGGTCTTCCAGCGTAATGAACCTATTTTATCATTCCTCTCTCTAAGTAGATTTAGATAGACACAGTGCAGAATGTGAACCCCTGTTGACAGATAAACAGAAGCATAATATGGCGGTGAAACTGGGAACTTCAGCATTTCTAAAGAGATTACCTACTGTTTAATGCAGGATACTTTTAACAATCAAAGAAAAATCTATGTGAGTTCATTTTACTAAAGATATTGTCATTTTCTACTAGCAAGAGATACTGCATCTTGCTATTTTATGGCCACTGCTGCTATTCTATCATTCTGTAGGCAAAATAATTTACAGAATTGCACATTTCTTTTTGTGGCAAGGACAAAATAGGCTTTCCACACTAAATTAAGATACATTAAGATTGTGTATTTTATAAAAACATTCCCTTCTGATGCTATCTGAAAACAGCAGCAGTCTGCACCAATCATTACCATTTTTTTTACATTTAAAGTATTGTATGTATAGCAAAGGTAGCTGGCAATAGTAGTTTAAATTAGTTATGTTATATACTGAAACAGGAACTCAGAAGTACATAAAGGAACAAAAAACAAGACAAAACAAAAATAAAATTCCATAACCTGCATTTTAATGTGACAAGAAAACATTAGGCTTTATGATGACAAAGACCAAGCAGAATACGAATACTAGCGACTTTTTTAATAAATGTGCACTATGAATGTAGAGCTTTGGGCATAACACAAAAGCTGCTTTGTAATGACAAAATTTCTTTCACCCCAAGGTGAATTTGATGCTGAAATACATTTCTATGAAGAATACTGCGGTTCTTGTAAAAGCAGAGATAATCATAATGATGCTTTAATTATTAGCTGAGATGTTTGACAAAATATGTCTGCACCCAGTGTTGCTAATAGCACCAGGTTGGTGTAGGTTTTTGTTCCTTCCACACAGCTCAAGTCACATGAGGATACCACTGACCTTATTTCAAGGAAGAATTATTCATGTCACTTCTTTTAGTTATAGAGGTTGTTCATCCAGTCATGCCTGACTGAAATAGAAAAGATGGATTTACAAATTCAGTGCCAGACACACCGAGTCGACAAAGTACTTTATTTAATCTGTAAAATTAGTTCCAGAGCTACAAAAGGCAGAGGAAGAGACAGATCCAGCACGCCCGCTGGAAGAACTCTAATATCATTTAGGACCTCAAGCAGTCACCTGTCAACTTCTATAGTATCTTCTCCTCCGCAGACTTTTTCTCTCCATTCCTAATATAGTCCACATACTTGTCTAGCCATGCAGCTCCATTAGTAATTGTTTTCTTTTCGCTTCCACTATCACCTCTACACCGCCATCTCTCACACAGCCCAGCCTCTTAGCTTTCTCAGGTCCTTATTTTTCTCTCCCAACAAAATCTCTGAACACCTGACAATCTTGAAAATGCCTTCATAGGATTGCTCTCTGAAAAGTACACTTATTCCCACCCTGCAATCACTAATCTTCTCTTTTCTTTAAACCCCAGGGAAAGGAAGCAGAAACTCTGATATGTCGAGATGACAAAGGAAAGCTATGTTTAAGCAGAGAATTAAATTCAGGATAACTACAGTCTTCACAAGAAGGCATCTTTCAAGTCTTTGAACTCCCTTTTCCCTCTTCCTTAACTCCATTCTTACTGTTACTTGGAATTTAGCCAGGCCAAGAACTTGTAAATCATATAGTCCAAATTATAAAGAGTCCAAATCTTTTCAGTCCTAAGTATCAAATGGATACTGTCCTGTCTGGCAGGTAATTCTCCTTACACTAGGGACACAGGCCTTGTGACATCTCAAGCTATACACTCCTAAATCCCTGTTTTAATCTAAGAGAAGAAATTATATTAACCTACTTTCATTCTGTGTAAGAGCATCTGTGCAGGAGGATAAATAATGTTCAACCACTGCACTTTGGAGTGTCATTCAGATTAGTCAAACATTCCTATATTCAGGAGCTTTAATAGATTTTTCCATGCAGGTACTAGTCTAGACAATCCCTCTTCAGCATGAGAAGTTTGCCTTAGATCACAGACACCTTATTTTGCAGGTATATTTTCTGTGTTGCCCACTTTCAGTAAGATATGCTACGGGGCATAGCACTGGATGCCAGTTGTCTTAATGTTTATTAAGTGATTCATAAAGGTTAGCAAATGACAAGAATTGCTTGTTATGTCACACACCATTACTCGTATGGACATTACAGTAGCCAGTGCTTCTACTCACATTTCAGTCCAATGTGACTGCTCTTCTCTGCAATGACACACAAGCAGTAATAGGCAATAACTACCCCATGACAAGCTTATTTTGTAGAGCCTGAAAACCCAAGCAATGAAGGAATTAGCAATGCTACTTTTATAGTCCACATTCATATTGGTATGGTAAGTAGCTCAACTGACAAAATGGTATTATTTCACTTAAGTATCTTTCTACTTTCTCTCTTTTATGTAAGTGCATCCATTTCCATGTTTATTCCATTATCATTCACTAATACAGGAAATAACTGTGAGACTGAAATTTTCTTTCAAACAGAGCTCTGCATCGTTGACTTTATTTTAGCTTTGCTGTAGTTACGTTAACAAAAACAAGTATGTGAGCTACAAATGGCCTTGTCACCGCTATTATCTTTCTCCTGATGGCTTTTTAAGTTCAACACAGACTATTTACATGTAGCTTTTGGAATCACAGAAGTATGAGCAGGAAAGGACCTCAGGATGTCACCTATTGCCTCTTCCCTGCTGCAGGGCAGAGCCGAACAGCTAAACCACACCTCAGCAGACCTGAGCTCTCCCTAGTTGTTAACATTTGACCCATGTCCACACAATAGCCCCTGGTAGCCGTTTACCTCAGCTTCAAGATCTGCTCTATTTATAGATGTTGTGAATTTTCATAGATGGTGTGATCCATACTGTGCGTTGCATGTATAGCTCTTTTAATTCCATGCTTTTACTGTCTTCTTTCACAATGCCCTGTGTCCTCTGCAGGTCTGAAAATCTACACGTTGCAGTAGAAAGAAGGGCATTTCCACCCTCCCTCTACCCAATGCTGTGATCTGCAAGTAGTTTATATTAAACTGTGTTTTCTGATAAATCTTCTGCTTTCAACAACCCTGAACATTTGTAAATAGCAACATACGATATTGCGTCTTGAAAAAGCCACAAAACTTCCCAAGAAACTGATTGCCCAACTGAAAATGCAGTAAAAAGGGCAAAACTAACCATAATGTATCAGGTAAGCAAAACGTCTGAGACTTTGTTTCTTGCTTTCTTCTATTTGCAAAGCAGACACAAGTGTCATTTCTAAAGTGATGAAGTTTGATGGGGCTGCAGAGAGCTTTCCTTGAAAATCCTTTTGCACAGTGGGAACTCCACTGGGAGAATGTGTCTTGGATAATGAAGTGGCCTCAAAGCTGGTGGTCCATGTTCTAGCAAGACATTATTTATCCATATGTTTTTTTTTTCCTGAGGCATTCATCATCTTCGTACTGCCAGGTATCATTAAAATTGTTATGGAAAAGCATGTAATGTAATTGTAGGAACTTGTGTGCAACTATACAGAATTTATCTACAGCAAAACATGCAGCATGAGAGCAAAATTCTACTCATGGAGCAGGGATCTTGTCAGGGAGTCTGGGATTTGATACTCGAGACTACCCCTCCCTTCAGAGCTACGGATGAGGTAGAAAAGCATTACTAGCTTCTCTTCAGAAGGGGAACGTCAATGACAATGAGCAAATTGCTCTGTCGTTGTTGAGTGGGTCTCTGTAATAACCCTAGCACATTGCTCTCAAAACCTTGTCCTTGTGCCTTTTCTAACAGAATAGTGTTAGCAAATTCAACATTTTAAAACTTTGTGTGGGGCTTTTGTTTTTGGGGTTCCCTCCCAGGTGGGAGTTACCTGTATGTGCTTACATGATATAATCAACAGTTCAGTTAGGGTTCACCCTAATGAGGGTAAGCCCAGGGAGAATAGCTTGATGGTGTGGAACAGATTTAGAATAAGCAGAGGGGGCACAGATCTGAAGTGTAATGATATATTTCAAGTGCTCCAAATACACAGAGTCTTTTAACCTATTAGAAATTATGAGCTTCAACCCACTGTGTAGTAAGAAAAAAATAAACCAAAGAGTCATAGAACCATTTAGATTGGAAAAGACCTTTAAGATCATCGAGTCCAACTGCAAACCTAACACTCACAAGTCCACCACCAAACTCTACTAACCCTACTGCCTGCTTATAAAGGAAAGCCTCATAGCCACTTGACAGAACTTGTACCCAAGGGCTCTCAAACCTGTACAACCTTGATCTGTATAGAACATGCCTCACAAATAATGTCAAGGGTTAAGACTGAGAAACAGGATTTGATTTACATTACACAAACAGAAACTTAGAGAGATTCAATGACCAAGATACTAATTTCCAGATATAAGTCCAAGGCAAAAAATTCCAGAACTATAGGCCATTCCCACCTCAGGATGGTGCCCTACAATATGCTGTATTATAACATGTCCCAGGGTAGGATAACATTGTAGCGTCACTGCAGAAAAAGTTTTGTTCCCATCTGGGTCTGAAAAATCTAGGGCCTCAAAAATCTAGGGCCTAATCTCAGGAACAGTCACTGAAATAACTGACACACATCTACGAACAAAATTGCTCCTATAAGCAAAGTCGCTCCGTGTTTTTCCCACCGAGTGTAAAACTTGATGTGTCAAAGACAAAAATGCAGTAGATGATATACTGGACACAGTTGATTCTCAGCACCCCAACTCTAAACAGTTAAGTCATGCTAAAAATATTTCCAGGGACACTCACAGATGGCAGACAAATATCTAATTGCCTGTTATTATAAGGACATGCAGAGGAGCACGTTTCCAGCTCTTCATCATCAGAAAGTGATTGGGACAATGTCCTAAATTCCAGTGATACAACTGGAGTGGATGCAAATCTAGGACCCAATGCATATGAATCATCTCACCAGCCAAATCCTGACTCTTCACTCGGTTTGTTCAGTTCCTTTTCAGGCAAAGTTCCCGTTCACTTTAATGTGACTGCTTTCACAAAGGAAGGTCGTAAGTGGAAGAGTCATTGCACTGTTCCTAAAGATAGATCATGGCCCTTAGGTACATATTTATTAGAGAGCTGATAGGTAACAGATGATGTAACACAGCTGATTGAAGAAGACTTTATTTGGCAAAAGAAATTAAATGGAGTGAATTAACTTTATGGATCAAAACTCAGTAAAGCACAGGAGGCCTACTGAAGAATGGATGTTTGCACTATTGAATGCTTCTGCTAATCAGAATGTAACACACAACCTGCACGAGAACAGGCTAAATTCTTTGTTACTCAGAGAAGATCAATTAATTTCATTGGGATTGCTTTTAAGAATGGTAATTTTAGATGATTTAGAAAAGTTTAGCTGAAACCAAAAAATCCCCTTAGATTTTAAGGACCCAAAAGAGTTATGTATAGCAATCCTAAGAACAGGTAACTAAAACAGGTTATAACAAAAGCGTACTGTCAAAGTAAAAGCAACCAGGAAATCTGGCCAAATCACGGATTTCCAAGTCTCAGGCTGAGGAAGACAGAGACATCAACAAGCTATTTGCCCAGCTAAGTACATGTAGCGTGACTTCCAGAAGAGGCTAACACCAACAGGGAATGGAACTTGCTGGAAGTATGATTTACAGTTTGATTGGGAAGAGAACTGTGATTTTAATTGCTGCCAGTGGAAGTCTTAATCAATGCTTTTCTTGTTCTGCAGTTATTTACCTACATACAGATCTGTATGCACCTGTCACAGCAGTACTGCTCTTAGGAAGGGAGACTAAAACAGTGGTTCCAGAGTGTTACAGAGTCTGGTAAAAACTGAGATTTGTGCAGAAAGGGATTTGTGATTTTCAGAAAGAAAGGAGGAGATAGCACAATATTTGCAGAGGATGCTCAGCTTTGGAATGATATGAGCAGAAGGGACTACAAGTACACAATTTGACTGAGGGTATACAGTGTGATGGACCAAGATTACACTTCTTTCCTTGGCTGTCTCCTAGGCTGCAGACATCTCCAACACCAGGGCTTCTAGCCTTGCTCTGAGCAGGTCTCATCAATAAGGATTTGAAACTGCCTATGGTATCTAGTGACTCATCTTATATAATGACTCAGTGTCGCAAGCTGATGGAGCTTAGCCAGACTTAGCAACAGCGGAAAGTTTTCAATTTTCCTTTTTTTTTTATTTTTTTATTTTTGAGACTACCATCTACCCCTCTGCTTACAGATCCCTGTTCAGAGCCCACTGACCATCCATTTCCCAGATCTCACTGCAGGGTGCTTCACTTTTGAAAACTGCTTGGTTCCCACAGTGATTCTATTCCTAGTATGTGAACAACATAGCTACAGCATGCTTCCTGGGGCACGTCCCTCAGAGCAGACAATGTTTTAAAGCAAAGATGGAGACCTGAGAACCACAATCAAATGATCAGATGTGAGCTTACAAGATTGTCCTTAGGAGGAAGTACGATGCAGGAAATAAATTTGCTGATTTTAGAACCATAATATGTATGATAATTGTGTCACAAGGCAAAACTCTGCATAACCAGACACTGGGTAATGTAGGCTCAGTGGAAGCTGTGCTACCCATGTCTAACCATTTACCTCCCTATTACACTGCAACAATCATGTTATCCAGGGACAGGCCTCCTGGAAGCACAGGCAGGCTTTGTGTGATAGATTGCTGATATTCATGCAGAAAAGCAAGACCACCAAACCTTTGCACTTGTCAATATTTGAACTCCAGCAGTTGGTGACTAATGGCTTAACACATTGATTCTTGTTGCCACCCTCCCCCTGTCTTCCAGGAAAAATAAGATTCAGTTTCCCAACTCAGGGGATTAGAAAAAAAATCGAAAAACACAGCCCAGCCCCAGCCTCCAAAATAAATATTCTTTATTCTCACAAAGTCCTTTACATCCAAATACACCCCAGTATTAAAAACAACAGCAACAAAAGCATTATTAAAAAAAACCCCAAAAATCAAACAAAAAAACCAAACCAAAACCAAAAACAACCCAAAACCACACAACATCAGCAATAAACCCAGCAAGGACAGTGATGTCTATTTTAGAGGCAAAGCCTTAGTGTTTTGCTTGACTTCACCCAGGAGATTTTTACTTGACCTGGAACCAGAGCCCAAGACTTTCAGACTCACAGTTCAGTAGCCTGTCACCTAGGTCAGTACCACCTACCTAGAACTTCCCCACCCAACTCTTGCCTGCAGGTGTTTGCACCCAACTTGCAGCCTTTTCTTGTCAGAGGTGGGGACGCTCAAGTAGCACACTTAGCGGCCAAGTATCACCTCCTGCATCTCTGAACAGCATTGCACCAACTTAATGGAGCTGCCTTTCACCGCTTCCACTTAAGTAAATGATGCCGTAAACACAAACCAAATTCACCCTGTGTATGAGCATGGTCAGCACAGACATAATTCTGCAAAACAGCCTGTCAAGGGTCAAAGACCTGGAGTTCAACTCCTTTGGCTAGCAAGGGCAGGCCAGCTGGTCCTCTTACCAGCTAAGGTTAGCGTATATCATTACAGATCATTTTACTCCTCTTGTTTATGAAAATGGCTGGTTTTATTAAGTAGGAACTCTTTTCTTGGCAAAACCAAACAGACTTGTAATGCATTAAAAGCAAGCAGTCACATTTCATGCTATGCCAATAATTAAAATTTTATGTCCTTCACAAATCTCTGAAAGCATGCAGTTTCAGTTTCACATTTTATAGCTCTCAGTTTGAAAAGAGAGGGGAAAAAAATCGAGATGGGAAGGGGAAAACAAACATTGCCCAAGGAATCATTAAATTCTTGTATGCCACAAGTTCTCTGCCACAGCTATCCACAGAAATAGAAGCAAAGGAAGGACACTGAGAGTGAAGTGGTGCTTCTGCAGATTCTCCCTTTAAAAAATTGGTTCTGCCAAGAAGCCTGAGCACAATTCTTAATTTCTGGCAAGATTATGGCAAGGTTACAGCAAGAATACTGCATGTCCCTTCTGACCAAGGGTTCCCTTTTTTAGACAGTCAAGAGATCCTGTATGAAACCTCTTCCCCTGGCCCGCACACTGTCCCAGAGATTGCTGACACATTTCTCATAACAAGGGCTCAGGTAAAATGCACAGATGTTAGAAGCCAGAACTGGAACTCAGAACAACCGTCTTCTTCAGAAGTATATTCAGCACTGGGCTACGGCAGGACAGATTCTCACCCTACATGTATTTCTTCATATGCAATCACTTGCTTACTCAATCATCTGTCATAATTACCTTTACAAATGCACTTGCACAAGCACAAACCAAAAAGGCTACTTAATTTTGTTCATGAAAATTTTCCTCCAATAAAAAAATTGATCTTGCAATGGAAATGTGCTTTTCTTTTCTTTCTTTGTTTTCCACAAGGAAACTTTGAAAGAAAAAATTGGCCAGTTTTTGCTAGATATAAGTTTTTCAAGGTTTATGTAAAATAAATTTACAAATCAGTATTTTGGCTCAAAAACTTACTCAAAAGCTGAGATTTGGGGAGGATCCTTTTACAGAAAATGACCAGAATACATAGGATTGTGGCTCCTTTCCTTCTCCTATTATTTTCAAAAGATTTTCTATAGAAATCACCTAAAGATTTGCCACAAACATAATGCCCATCAGTATATCAGCCCTCAATGAACCACAAAGGCATTACTATCCCTAATGCTAGACTTAGGGTTTTTAAGACAGACATCTTAAACTAGAAACAGCAACATTTAACTAAAGGTCCTCTGTGTGAACTACAAAATTCTGTTCAGGTAGCAGAATGAAATGACTAAGTTACGTGAAGTGGCAGAAAGTCATTGGTCAGGCTCCAAGATGACAGGGTGCTTTAGTTAAAAAACAAAATACCTGACCACTTGAGCTGTTACAAGATATTGCCAAAATAAACCACAATTATTTATTCAGATGATGTTCCTTGGCTTTCCTTTCAGGAAAACTGCCAGAAAATAAATGAAGTATTCACTGAATCAACAACCCAGAAAAGACACTTAAAGAAAGGTCTGAAGTCAGAATATGCAACACGCTTCATTTAACTAAGCAATATAGTTAGAGAAAGACTTGGTTTTCTTTAGCTCACTGAAATTGCTTTTTACCATTTAAAATTTAACAGGTTTATTTAGAATGAAAACAATTAAATAGTGCAGTGAATTACGCCACTAACAAGAAAAGGCACCCAAAATAATCTTTTTATTTACATTTATGGGAAATATTTTCCTCTCCAATTTCTCCCTTTCTTATCAGCGCTCCTTGGCCAGTTTAGCCTTTAGTGATTTTGCCATATGATTTATTATACACAGGGCAGTCATTACCTTTTCCTTTTTACTGGCCTTTCTTTTTTTTTTTTTTTCCTTTAAACACCAGCCTAAGAGTCTGTGTTCTGGGTGCAATAAATGTGAATAGGGGGCAGCAGTTTGGGGTTCATCAGACATCATCAGTGTGGGAACACACAATGTCAAAAGCCAGGCAGCTTGAGGTTCGAGCTCTGGGTGCTAACAATCGCTGCCTTGCATGGGAAATGTACAGGAACACGCTAAGAGTGACTTGCCGTGGGCCACCTTCTGGGAGACGAGCACCACTGGACACCAGGTCCCCCGTCCTTTGCTGTCGGAATCTGTCAGCTTTGTCAGAATTCAGACAAGAAGTATGGGGGAGGCTGTAGGAAGGGTGGGATGGTGGTGGTGACAACCATGGGGAGCCACACGGGGAGGGTCATTTAAAGAAAGGCACACAGTATCTCACGATATAAGACCTGAGAGCCCATGACATGCCTGCTTTTAACTGCCGTGTGTGTGTTGCCGTATGCTTGAAGTAAAACAGTCGCTGAAACAGAAGGTAATATGCCCAGTTGCTGTACGAGTAACTGCTGGAGTGATAAAATACATTCCGGCTAAAATAATTTAACTGATACATCTGACAGGGCAACCTGTTTCTTAATGCCTAAAGCCTGACTGATGTAAACAATATAAAGACAAGTTAAATTACAATGTACCCTGTCTACAGTTATGTGTTATTTGAGTAGATTAGCTCATACCGGCAAAAATAGTGATAAAACTCTCTCCCCTTGCCTTTTTCCAGAGGAGATATATACCTTAGGCACAATTGTTATAACCCTGTACATGATTTTCTGTAACTGTCTGGTGTCAAATGAAACTCACAAAATCGTCTCATTAAACCTGACTAACATTTGGGTCTAAAGCACTCCAAATGAAGTGTGAGCCAATTTCTCTGTAAAAGACCTATTAACAACGAGAGAAAACATGAATAGAGAAGTTTTGAAGAACCCTAACTTGCTTTCTGTTGCTAAGGGATACACTTCCTTGGTCTATCCCCATGTTCTCAGCAAGTCTGACTCACAAGAACTCTGGCTTTCTGCAGATAATGAAAGCCCCACACTGCTGAAAACAATGTAAGAAGGGTTAAAAATAAAATCAAATTAAATAGCATGCCAATGAAATATTAGTTTTTATACCCAGTTCCAGACACAGGTAGGGTGCTTTACTACTGAAGTACTCTCTGTACGCTACATAATGCACCTGGAAAATGGATGTTGAGACAGACTGGATGTTGTTCCATTTTAAAAGTGGTGTTTTTACCGCTCTGCTCCCCCTTCTATTGAACCCAAACAGCTCCTTGCTATTTGTGTCCCTTTTTTCCTTATTTTCTTTTTCTGTGCAGCAAATGCCACTGCCAAATATCTTTCTCCCACGATATCTCCCTGCCCCTCTCACTTTTTCATAACCTCTACTTGTTACATGGAACGGTTTCAGAGACACAGAGGTTAAAGCCAGAACTTACCCAAGTGACTTCCACTTTTGGATGTCTCCATATGGGGTGCCTGAAACTAGTGACATCTTCGGGATGGAGTTTTTCGTTCCCATGAAGTTCAGAGAAAGTTACTGATGGTAGTAACTTCTAAAATTAGGAATTATTCTGAAAATTTTCGCTAATCCACTTTACCCTAAAGGTCACTGTGGGAAGCAAATCCAAAGTCCTAATGCTGATTTTGGCATTTGCTGGATAGATTACAGAGGAAAGCCATAACCTCCTTGTTCCTCCAGACGTGCTTACATATATGCTTACCTATTTTGTGCCCATAATTGCAAGATACTCTCCCTCACTTTGTTAGGCTTCACCAGCATGACCACTGGAATGACCGACTCTGGATTTCCTATTGTATTTCGCTGAAACTTTTCATGAGTTTAGAGACTGACCTTAGCCAACCCATTCAAAATAACTTCAATTATGGAGGCTATACCCTCCAAAATGCACAAAATGTGTGTATTTTAAAACCAATATAGAACACATGACTACATTATTACCTATATTATTACCTATATAACTCTATAGATTAGTA
The DNA here is from genome assembly GCA_013398295.1 of Chionis minor. Classification (NCBI taxonomy): domain Eukaryota; kingdom Metazoa; phylum Chordata; class Aves; order Charadriiformes; family Chionidae; genus Chionis; species Chionis minor. The sequence continues at coordinate 705,138 of VZSF01006201.1, forward strand.
ATTGAAACATACAACTGCAAAATTTGAGACAATTATACAAGAGAAGCATTCTGTTGTAATAAATGAGGAAATAATACCAAGTAGGATTTTCACCATTTGTTCACCTGAAAAGCAGGTTAAGAGAAATTTTTCCACTATTTTCATAAGGTTGTTTGCAGAGCTATTAATCTTCTGACTCACAAGTCAGTAAAAGGTCAGTGGTCTTTTCATGTACACACGCAACAATTATATTATAACAAAGTTAAAAGAAAATCCCCATTGGGGCAGGATAATAGAAACCGGAAAAGAAATGTGAGTAATAGGGGAAGAAAAAAAAATTTTAAAGGAGCTAACTTTAAAATGCAACATTGTTTTTGATTATTACAACACAGGTGTTACAAGAGGAAAAAAAAGTTGAAAAATAACTGGGGTAATTTTTTATGCAAACACAGGAACTTTCTTACAAATCCTCTATCCAACTTATTTCCCCTTTGCTTGCCATTACACCTACTATTAAACTTCTCACTAAAATAAATAATTACCATGAAATCCTGTGTACTAAATCCTGTAGTTCTTGTTCAAGCAGAAATTCCCACTGACTTAAGTGGAAATTGCATTCGCACACGGCTTTGATCAAACTTATTTTATATTCCAGATTGCTGTAAGTGGAGCACCAGGAAACTATATCAAGCAGATGGAAATGTGAGTTTAAAAGCAATCCTTCTATAATCTGCTCCTCCAAATGCAGTTCACATCTGGAGGGATACCCATGCTAACCAACATTTTGTTCATCCAAGTTAAAACATCTCTGAACTTAGGAGTCTTCATTGTTTCCTTCTTTGCTGCTGTATGCAGTCAAGTAGAAAGGGATATGGGTTTTGAGAACATTTTACATTATATGTAGTTAATTTAGCCATGTTTCTTATCAAGTTTACAAACACTAAACACTGGAGTCTTTAATGGGAGAAAAGTGACAGTGACTTTAGGAAAATTATGTGTGGTGTTTCTCTTTACATTGAATTCTGACTGAAACTACAGCGATATATCAGTATTGTTGGACTAGATCCTGCTCCAGCTTTCAGAACAGACTGAAGTGCCCTCCTTTTTAAAGATTCTAGGTCTAATATTGTCTTACATTTCCTAACTAGACAAGCCACAGTGGTACCTTCCCTGCTAAAATAAGAAAAGCAGTATTATAAGAAAAACAAATAATTCTTAATGGCGTTACATGAAAAAAAACGATGCCTGGATTAAAAGCTGTTGACTGAGGTTAACTGGTATTTTGCTTTTGGCTTAAATACGGTCAACAATTGACCTTGAAGCATTTACTCCCGTTTCAAAAAGCTGAATCTCATGGTTCCTTATGTGTACATGGAGCCTGTACAGTGCTATTGCATTAGTGGATGGACACCAGAGATGGTCATCAATAATGGCAGTAATTTGTTCCCTCTTTTGAGGTGAATTATTCCCACATTCAAAAGATGTGACTACGGTAGCACATAAAGGCACAGAAAATTTAAGAAATTCACATCTTCTCAGTAAGCTGTGCTACTAAATTCAAAAACTGTGCTTTGTGCCAAAGAGATATCCTGAACTATATACAAACTAATAGGAAAAAAGCTGAGACATATATAAACTATGTAAGACACTGACCTTTCTGAGTGACTTCCATATACATAAAGGTCTATCTTTAGATCTTAGATGTTTCATAAATCAGAAAGAGAACGATTAATCACTGGCATTATCTTTTTCAAGAAAGATCATGAGCAGCTCCTTCCATCCTAAACCAGGGGATCTGAGTAACTAACCATTGTCCCTTGCAACGCTAAAGTTATAGGGGCTCTCTGCTGCTAAAAGTGAGTTTAAGGTCACACGGTTGTGAAAACGCTCATGTATCCTTCTCCCAGTCGATGTGCTTTTGTTAGCCCTTGTATTCTAAGCAATTTCCTGTTCGCTTCGTTATACTTTGTACACCCACACTTGAATGTGTGCTGTTCGTCACTACCTACTGCTTCCATCACCTACTGTGAAATTACAGCCAGTTCCCAAATCCTGAAGCCTACTGTCCCCCACACGCTGAACCTCAGTGGTTGACATTACAGCTCCAAGATTTCACTTGCAGCTCAGTGGGATGAAAGGCTCCCATATAGTTCTACAATGACATCTTATTACCATGACATTCAGTAGGGAAAAGATGCACATAAAGAAAACATTCACCTGGACACTTGATACAACTAGCAAAGAACCCAGGAGGGTATCCAATTTCTAAATACTTAAAATTAGGAGATTTACCACCGTTCAGAGACCACTGCAGCTCTGTTGTCACAGTAACAAGTAGCAGCAATACTATTGCTGAACCAAATCACATTTCCAGTCTCCCAGCATTGTATTCAACAGAATACATCTGAATGCCTTCCATTTGCTAGCACATGAAAGAAAGATGTTAACTTAAATGAAAAGTAAGGACACAAGATTACACTCTCATCTCTTATTTAATATGAAAGCAACAAAGTGGGAAAATCATGAATACACATTTTGAAATATAATACACAGCATATTCTCTAATGTTCTGCTGCGATTCAAGGCAATTCAACCTTAATCAAACTTCAGAACTCTGGTCATTCATTTGCAAATGTTAAGGGTTTTAAAAAAAAAAAAAATTAAAATCTGTGACTATTGATATGATTAAGAACTATTCAGCATGTTGCCATGGGAAACTATTTTTCAGCTAACCCAACACCTTCACAGAGATTTCAGCTTCTTACTAGTTCATTGGAAGTAGAAGATAAGTCTTATATTTAAGAATCTGCATGAGTGGCCTTTTTAAGGGAGACAAAATATTTATCCTTATTAAAAAAACCACAAAACTTTGAAGTGTCTTCTATCCCAACTTTAAAGAAAAGAAAGAAAGGAAAGAGTTAACTTCCTTTTTTTTTTATCAGATACTTGCAGAGAAAAGTAATGAGCATACTAAAGGAGGAAGAATTCCAATTTATATAGAGTAAGGGGCTGATTCATTTCTCTTTGCTTGTGTCATTTCATTTTGACTGCGTGTTAGAAACGCTCATCTCAAGAGAAGCAATGTTTGCTGCCTGCAACTGGTTTTCATGCTGTCATTGCACCATCTAATTTGGAGATCTAAAACCAAGCGTGTTCACTTAGTAGCCTGGTCTACAGGAAGCAATGGATCGGAGTTTGAAAATACGTTTTCTCAAACAGGTACTGAAAGTGGCTCAAGGATGAAGAAAACCCCCTAAAATGTTTTCTATGCAGTTTCAGAAAGAGCTTAGGGAACATTCTTTACTTCAGAAAAATTTTTCTTTTTAACAACCATTCCTTCTTGCACGCTCGCAAAATACCTTGCAGCAGCGTACAACAGTGCTCTGAACTGCGTACGTGCTTGTTAAACACTGTTTAGATAAGCCATGCTCCAGCCAACCGTGCTGTTTTAACGGAAATGTGGATGAATGTCACTGACAGAGCACCACCTAGCCCTACTCCTGCTGCCCCCAGCCGCTGAAATCTCCTGAATCCTGTCCATCCAAAGTGAAAACTATGTCCTGAGGCAACGGAAATCTCTAGAGAAGCCTCAGACAGACGTGGATTCAACAGTCCAGAAGAGGAAGCAACAAGAGCTAGTGTGGCCACAGCTACTGTGCCAGACCACTGCAGCCTAAATCCCAATTCAGTTCCCACACCTGAAGTTCCCTGTAGGCTGGAGCTAAATTTACAGGCACTTTGTAGGCTATTCACACCTACATCAATTCTTCTTAGTGGTCAAATATGAAAGGAGAAAACATGACTTTGATTACTCCCCATGTGAACTGCCTGCTTGTTTTCACCAACTGTATTTCAGTCTATTCCTTTCAATGATAATTAATTACAATAACACAGAACAGGTTACAGAACATACTTAAGATGAACTGTCATGTTTGGGTCCGTGCAGATCCCATAATTTTTATTATTACCCTAAGCACTCTTTTTTCTAGGGTATTTCACCTCTTTTTTTTTTCCATACCCTAGCACTGGACTCCAGCAACATTTAATTCCCTTTTCTGTCACCTTACCCACCCAAGTCACCTATTTGGTGTTAAAAACACCCCATATCGATTGGCAGGGAAGAATATGCACCACTGTACCATCATCTCAGCAATACTGAAGCTGCATCCAGTGCTGCTGTAACAACAGCAGCTCCAGGTGCAAACAAGTTTGGCATCATTTGGGCAAAGAGTAGTCAACCCATTTACCATTTGCATGGATATAAAAAGAGAGAAAGGTTTTGCACAGTGTGGTTTCATATCACACACAATTAGCCTGAGATTTCAATCTTGCCTGTAATCTCGAGGACAATTTTAGCTGATGCTTTCAAATAGGACTCTTGAAGAGGTGCCTTGCAAAGAACTGTTGTTCAAATACCGCGTTCAGTGCTCGCTAAATAGTTCAGCTCAACTATGCAAGAGTTAAAAACAAAGTCCTAATCATACAGAAAAAAAAAAAGAATCCAAAGTCCATTGTTAGCAGGGAGAGGCAAGCAGGAACAGCAGTTAGCAAATGCTAAATAGGACATGCAAAAAGACTTCCATCACGTAAACAGGGATAATTATAGGGTTACAGAAAATTCCCACAGAGTAGCAGACAAATTTGAAGAGTCATATGGCTAACACGGACAACTACTGAGAGAAGACCTCTTCTGGTGCAAGAACAGAAAGGTGGACAGGAACAGAAATGACATGTCAATTGACTTAAAAAGAGCACAACAAACATGCAGTAGTATTGCAAGCATGATGAGATGGAGCTGAACAAATTCTAGTCTGTGTTCAAAATTAGGGTATCATCAGAACCGGTAAAAGCATTATTTCTGGCCCTGCCTTCCAAGGTCCCATGACAATAAGCAGGAGGACTGACTTTTGGACACTCCAGTATTAACCCTAACACACCTACCAGGCCCATCAGTTAGTCTTTCCTCTTGCCTCTGTCCACCTCTTTCTTCTGCATTTTTTTTTTTTTTTTAATATAAGAGACTTTTTACCTCTCCATTGTTAATTGTTAGACTCGCAACGAAAGAGTTCAAAGTCAAGTGCCAGAATGCAAACAGACAGGGCAAAGGCATAACTATCAAGACAGAATAAAGTGCTATAAAGAGGACTGAAAAGAAGAGTAAAGAAAGAAGAAGCAGGAAGAAATGCTGGAGCTTCAAAGCAATAATAAGTGAGAAAGGAAATGCTGTATATTGGTATGTATTTTGATAGGCTTATTCTCTGTATAGCTATGTAATGTTGTAACTCCTACTACAGCAACGCAGAAAAGGGAAGTATGGGATGTAATTGCTCAGGCAGAGTTATGAGGTATGCAGGCATACGTGAGCTCTTGCACACAGACCAGAACAAACACGAACACTTATTGTTGATTTGATAAAGAAATACAGCACATTTTGTGGTGTGCGCCAGCCAGCTGCCAACTCGCTGCTAAATTGAATGCGCCTCCAGTCTTTACTGAGTGGTCTTGCTGCCCCACACAGCGTTTGAACTGCTCATTACCGGCTTTCCCAGAGAATAAAGGAGATCGCAGTGACTAGTGAGCAGTAAATGATCTTGCTAATCTGTTTAAGCATTCCTAGTTCACCCCTAATGAGAATATCTAGGTGCCCGGATACGATTAAGGGTCACATAGCAATAAGCTGTTCAAGCCTCTGCCTTCTCTCCCTTGACTTTAGGAACCCTCACTTGATTATTAGTGGCGCTTGCTAATTCGCATGAAGAACTCACAATTTTGGAAGAAGGCCAGCAATACTGATCAAGACACTTAAATGGCCACTTTCATAGACCTCTCTTTGCAACTCCATTCCTTCACCATGGAATCTTCCTTGGAAAAAGGCTTCAGGAAAACACTAGTGCAACTAGTGCAACACAGACTTATACTTTTTAATGCCAGTAATAAGCATGGAATAAGCTATCTGTTTATTCTTCTTGGAAAACATGGGCATATCCACACATAAGCAAGTAATGGCAAGGTCCCAGAAGCAGCCAACCTTGCACCTACAAGGCTGTGTTGTTGAGGAGGCTCCTAGGCCAATTCAGGGGTGGTCTGATAGCTCCAACTGTATGTGTGTTCTGAAAACCGTGGTTTGTTCTCACAGGCAGTGTTGGACTGAAACTCAGAACTGGGTGTCTGCCCTTGCTGAGAGAAAGTAGGAGGGAGAATCCCGAAGGGAATGTTTGCAAGCAAAGCCCCTGCATTTCCCAGTGCTGTGCAAGCACGTGCCTCCTCTGGCTTCTGGCATCACATCATTTCAATTTCCTGCTGCATTCAGGCAAGAATATTTCTGTTGATCACTTTTCAATGAGCAGTCTCGTTAGCATTAGTGCTTAAGGTTTTTGAAACTGTAGGTGGGTCAATATGGAAGGCATTATGAGAGGGCAGCAAGTTTAAAGTATTTCTGTTTAAAGCTGACCTGCCTAAAGGAGAAGATTGGACCAGATAACTGACTCAAATTTTCTGTAATTCTATGAACTGTGCTTTTGAACCAGTTTCTCTCAAGTCTGCTCTCAACCATTCATATTTGTTGGAGTAAAAAGGAAGAAAATTGTATTAAACAGCAGAGTGGTCCTATAAATATGTTTGGTTCAGTCTGTCTTACTAAATAAGAGAACTTTTTAATTCATTAGCTAAGTCCCACTCTTTTAGTCTCGTCAGAATAAAGGGCTTAGGATAAATTAAAAGCATTTCACTGTGGACCAGGATATAGTTAGTAACCTACGTTCTAAAAGTAATCTATAAAAGCTTTTCATGCTGTCTCAAAAATTGTGCCAATCCTTTTCACAGCGAGAATAAAAAAGACATATGAGGTCTCTGGCAACTAAGACTAAAACATATGTACATTAAGCATGTTTTACCTATAAAAGAAAATAGAAGAGAGGAAGAACTGAACACCCCTATAGTGGGACAAATTCAGTTAATGAAAAATAGTCTAAACCCACCAGAAGACTGATGCCATTTGGAAACCAGACCAAAATGTATTTCCTTCTGCCGCAAGCCCCCAGGACAATTAGCTGCTTTTGTCCTTTGTAGACCACATTTAAAATTTTTTCAGGTATTCGTAATAATTTTAAACAAACTGTATCTGTTGTGAGACCTTTTTGTTTGTTTTAATTAGGTCCAGAAACTTGTTTCTCTGTCTTTAAAGTATGAGTCTCATCACATAGCACAGTAAAAATAAATCATGATTTGCATTTCTCAATAGTCTTCAAATAACTACATGGAGTAAAGCCAAGCCCAGCCTCTTCATTGAAACAAGGAGCTTGCATTTCACATACCAAGATTGCTTTGCTTTTCCTTCACATAAAGGATAATTTCTGCCTCCCAATTTCCACATGGCCCAATATGTGCGACTTACAACCAGTCACATTTTCTTCGTTGTAGCTCACGTAGTAAGTGCTTTGAGTCAGCACGTTCAACCACAACAGCAAACTTTGATAGGGTTTCCTTTGAAACGTTTAGGCACTAGGCACGTATTCAGCTCATGACTCAGGGTGCTTATCTGTCAAGCGAAACTCCCTCTGGGATGTGAAGCACCATCATCTCAATCACTTCTCCTTTTCCTCTGAAAAACAAACAAACATTCAGCACACTTCTGAGTCTAGGTCCTTCCCCTTTCCCATCCTTCACCCATCCCTGGCCAGAGGCAAGCTCTGGAAAACATGAAGAACACAGGCACAATTGTTCTCGGCTTCTACCCTGTGCTCATTATATTGGCAAAGTTCAAAACCTTTTGCTTCTGCCATTGTACTTTTAAACACGGTAGTTCCAGAATATCAGCAAAATCACAGCACTATTCATCGCAATATGTTCTTGCCTCCCAATTTGGCATGCTTTCATTCACCAAACTCATCATCATGTTCTCATATTTATCTGGCAGATTATGAGATGTCCAGCCCTTATAACTAACATGTGTCTTCAAAAGGGAAAGTTCCATTTATTCCCAGCTTTCTTTTTTGACTGTATGCTCAGTTTTTTAAAATGCAGAGGAGTCCCTCCAAACAAGTGTGAAGTAGACAGAAAGGAAGCAAGTGCTAAAGACACTTAGAAAGAGCTGCCTATGGTTAAGCTATAGAATTTAACAGGGAAATGAAACAAAGAAAGGATGGATTTGTGTCTGAAGAATGACATATGCTCCTTTATTTTTATTTTTCTTTTCTGACAAACAACCCAGATAAAAGACACTCATACTTGTTCACAGGGTGAGTAAACATAAGACAGAGGTCATCTACACACAAATGTTAAATTGTGCTGCCTATTCTGGGAGAGTTAAAACAACACCCCAGTGTAACTACTCCTATGCAGGAGGCAGAACAAAACAAGAGTGGTGTAGGGCATGTAAATTCACAGTCAATTGTACTGGCTTAGATGTTTTGGTGAAAACCTCAATGCTTCAGCTGAAATAGCTACTGTAGTACCAAGATGTAGAGTTCATAACTTCAGTAAGAGATTTGGAAGGAGCAGGAATCCTAAAACATAGTAGTTCTCCGATAGATTTTATGGCCATGGCTGTATTTGTTAAAACATAGACTAAAGAATTCCTTCTAAAGAGTTAGCTTTGCTAGCCAACAGAGTAGCTTGGCTATTTTTTCTAAGACTGCTGGCCAAAGAAACAAAAGAAATGCAAGAAGCTGTCAGGAAGAAAGTCTGGGCAAATAGCAGGGACAGGCTGGGGCAGAGACAAGAGAACAAGTGAGATGTACTGTGGATAAGGAAGTAGAGAAGTTTGAACTTCAGAGGAAGCCGCGGATAAACCTTGTGAGAGCAGTAAGAAAGGAAGTTTCTATACGTGCCTAGAATTGCACCTGCTAATCTACACAATGCAAACCCACAGGAAGTGACTCAGTGGTCAGAGCCTGACACACAAAAGGAAGCATCCTATATTGCAGGAAAAGGTATTTGGCTTATGTGTGGACATAATGTTTTTGTTCAGGTCTTGAACCGCAACCACATTTGGTTGTGTTTCTCATATGCAGCCATTGCCCAGTTCTAACTTACTATTTTTAACTCAAGTCCATCAAAGTAGGAAGAACAATTTTTGAGGAGGATTGCAGTACTTTATGTGCATTTATGTGAAAGAAGAACTGGAGCTGTAGCGTTCCAAGCACCCAACCTAGCCCAGTTTCTCTGTGTGTCTTCACCCATAACGTGGCAGTAGAAAAAAATGAAGAAAAACTCACCTATTTGATGTTCCAGGCCAGGTACAAAGTGGGAAGACTATACTGCTCACACTTAAAGTAGTTTCTGTCTTACGTTTTTTTATCTTGATTGATGCATGTGGTGGCACAACACCCCCCCACTTTTAGACCACTCAGTGCTTGGCATGATTCTCACCACCACCACCTGGGCCATGTAACAATACAGTGGACCAAAATGTTACGACAATCCTTGGACACATAATAATCCAAAATTAAAGAAAGAAAGAAAGAAAGATAGTGAAGGGTGACAGACCAGAACAGTATGGCAATGCCTTAGTGTACCTGACTCCTGTGACTCCTGTCACTTGGAAACAATAATGGTAATTTGTCACTCCAGACAATATCTGGATCTTGAAGATCTGGCAAGTTCTAGGCTTGCACAACTGGTGGAAAGTACCAGAATATCCCATTTTTTAAGTTGCTCTGGAGTAGAAAGGTACCAGAGCATCCCATTGTCCAAGTTGGGTGGAAGTGGAAAAGTACCTGACAAAAGTCAATTATCTCAGTCCCTCCAAATATCTATTCTAGCAAGACCCTTTGAGCTGTCCTGGATCGCAGCAGGCTGTGACCAGCATCTCGCCTGAGTTGGGACACCACTCAGGCAGATACCTCCAGGATTAAAAGGACAGGGCGAGTCAACCCTCTTGAGTCTCAATTATTGCCTGTTGAGGAACACCAATATACTGTATCTACTTTAAACTCGAGAAAAGGGAAATTTTAACTATAGACTAGCCTCTCTTTCATCCACCTCTCTATCTGTCTATGGGTTTCTGATAGGCACATTCATTTTTATGAGTGCGGATGGTCTTATACTTTACTGGATCCAAATACTTTCTGTCCATCTGTCTGTGCACATAAGGAGTCAAAAGGGGCACCCGCTGGCTCACTAGAGTAGCCCCTTGTGAAGGGACCTTTGGTCCTAGTAGTCAAAAACTCAGGGGGGGGTGTGTGTGTGTGTGTGATCCCTCGGGTAATGTACATTGGTGCATTTGTGTTCATACACTTATGTTTTGATTTAGGATGTCCTATAGTAAGTTAGTGTAAATCTTGTGATTTTCAAATCTGTATGTAATTAAGTTCTCTTCAATTATTTTGTTAAATCATCTTGTAAATCCTTAAATAGGTTCATGATTAAGTGCTGCTAAAATTCAACCTCTTGATCTACCTCAAATCATTAATAATTTTCAATTGCCACTGAATCCTAATCGTGTCACATATTTCCGTCCATGACAATTCAACAACATCACAATATAGGGCTGTCATATCAGATATACAAATCCCAAGGACAAAGAAGCAGTTGGGCATCATGGCTACTGAATCCCACAAATTCACACAGCAAACTAAAGGGATTTTAGTGCTTAATTCTCTTTGATTCCTCTATCTACATGGCTTTAAAGGAGAAAAGACAGGATGAGTTAGCTAAATATCTCTTGGTGATCAAAGTTACTGTAAAGTTGTACAGGCTGCCATCATCATTTGGAGACAGGATATACATAACTGGAATTTCCCTCCAGCTGACTGCTTCCTTATTACCTTGGAGCCCCTGAATGCACCGCCTCGAAGCCCTTGTCCTATGGTTTGGTTGGAGCAATGTCCCATGGATCCAAGGCATGGGAGGAGCAGCAGTTAGCAGAAGGCTGCCTTGATGTTACCCTGCAGACTTGCTCCAAGTGCCGCTTGGCAGAGCCATAGCATGTCCAGCATGTGACCCTCAAGGTTGTGTAGTAAAAGACGGAAAGTTTCCAGCTCCTTTTTGACTGATATGGCAGAAACTTAAAGTCAAAACATACCAGTCACATCTATTCAACTGCATTTTCTTTCTGGAAAGAGTAAATACAGCCTCTGTGAAGCCTAGCACCCTGTACATAGACAATTAGAGGTTCCTGTAAAGGCTCACTGAACTGTATTTTGAGTTGGTGTTAGCCCTGAGGATGATAACTAGTCACTGTTCTTGTGAGACGTGCAAAATGTCAGGGGAATATAAAGAAGTGTTGTGTTCAGGAAGCATGTGATGTGACTAATAGAGGATGACAAGGGGTGTGGTTATCATGAGATACTCACCTCCCTTCAGTGCCTTCGTGAGATGTGAGAAAATAAGTATCTCCCTCCTTTCCCTGTCTCTCAGGGGCATGTTTATCCGCTTAGAACTAAGCCTCCAAAAGTTATCATGCTGCTTTTATTAAAAGCCCTTTTGGGGCAGTTGTTCAGGAAGGAAGTTTATTACAGAGACTCTGAATTACTGTTCCAGCTGAGTAACGCTGGGCACAGAACTCAAGTTGACTTCATAGCAAATGGTTTATGAAAAAGCTAAATTCTTGACCAGAACAATGTATTTCAAAGCAAGCCTAAAATTTCTTTGGTGTTTGGATGTAAGGTCTGCGAGTAGGATGGGCTATTCTCATCCCCGATTCTCTCAGGGACCACCTAGGTCCCTGTCTCTCAGCCTTGGTGTGAAATCTCCAGGCAGGCAGGAAGAAGTGTAGAGCCAAGAAGCCAACTGATATGTGCATGTAAAAAAATTTTTCTGGATGCAAAGGCAAGAGGAAAGGAACATACTGCTCTGAAAAAAGCAGAGATGAAAGGAAGGATGGGGGAAGTAGGAAGAGCAGCACTGGAGGGGTGTTAGAGCAAGGACATGTATGATAACTGTTCGCCAGAACAGGAAGTTTAATCAAAAGATGGAGCAGTAGTAAAGGAGAGAGCAAGACAGAGAGAGAAAGTAGAATATGAGGGACTTTGGGAATGGAAGAAAGGGAGCCCAGAGCCTGGAAGAGGAAGTTCTACTGTGAGAGAATTGAAGAGCTGCTTTAATAAGAAAGAAAAAAAAAAAAAATCAATGAAAGGAAATGAATAGAAATTAACAAACTGGGTCTGACAAAAAAAGAAGGGGAGAGGGAAAGAAACAGAAAAAAACCCCAAACAACAAACAGTGGAAAGAAAAAAGGAATGAGAAGTAGATAAAGCATTTTTATGCCTTTTTTTTTTGTCTTGTACGACTCCCAGAATATCTGATTGTGAAATGAAAGGAAAACTGCTATTTAAAAATGAAAAAGTGTTGTGTACAGAACCAAAGTGTTACTCTTCACCTCCAGCCGCCATCCTCATGAATGACCCTTCATTTCCACTAAAGATTGACCAGGCAGACTCTGATCTAGGCAGATTTACACCTGTGGCATCTCAAACCTCAAAGTACAGCTCAGCTCTTCAGAACAATAAAGCCAGCAAATTCATTTTATCCCAGAACTCCCTGTAGATTTTGCATAACGATTCTGCAGAGCTGAAAATCAGTTTGTGGTGTTTTTTTTCTCATTGCAACATCAGGAGGCACTTACAACATGTGACAAAACCAGGAAGCAGTTGGTGGTAACAGGCAATCCCATCTGCATCTCTCTCCCCCTCACACCTCGTGACAGAACAATTCTCACCACTATCATCACCACCCGTATTTTCACATCCATGTTAAAAAAAACTCAGATGCATCTATATAACATATCCAACTGTTGCTAAAAACTTAGATACAATAGCCAAAGGGTTGGGCTTCAGGGCCTCAGGCTTACAAATGTGAGAACAAGCTGCAAGATTAACACATATAAATTGTCCTCAAGTGAATAACTGTGACTTCAAAACTCTGATCATTGTCACCTTCTTCAGGTTAGAGACTGCACTTGTTGGGGAGATGGTGGGAAGTTGCAGATCAGCAGAGGACCCTGGGGGACAGGCAGCCTCACAATTACAAATGCAGAGCCTGTTCTCACTTTGTTCCTGCAGGGTGCATGGCCTGAAGCAGACCAGACTTTTGTGATGTCTCTGCTTAGCTGCAGTAAGAACATCCCATAACAACAGGGTATGTATTTTGAGCAGTGCCCAGGTGATAGCATTAAAGTTAAAGAAGGGCTAATTTTGTGTCAGCATATTGTGCTAAAACCTGCACCAGCAAGGCTGCTTACACATTCGGTAGCATCCCAGCACTTTCTCGCATACAATATTAACAAAGAATTCCAGGAAAATTTAAATAACCACAAACTGAGCCTAACTACTTCCCACCTGAATAGTTTCCTGAAATAAAGACTGGTCTGCCTTCACTGGAACAGAAACCAGATGGGAACAATATCGGAACCATATCCACCACCGGAGATTAACCATCAGTGTGAGGCATGATGAGACGTCTGAATGTTCCTCAGTCTGGGAAGACACCAAAGCTGGAGCAGAGAGTAGAGGCCAATAGAAGGAAATCAGATGACCAAGAAGCCATGAACAAACACATGTTAAACACTTATGAGACATCCACATGCACACTGAAAACACAAAGAACTTAACTGGCAATAGCAAAGTAAAGAAGGAAAGATGCACTTGTTAAAAAATCAGATGGGAAATCTTCTTTCCCTGTTTTTTTATGAAGTACCTACAACAAGCCATTTCTGTCAGATGTATTTTTGGGATCTGTGTTTAGAGCACTCAGAAATAAAACATGGAAACACTGGTTATTAAGGAGAATTAACTCAATGCCGGGGCAGGCCCAAAGAGCAATGTTTTGGTGATATATACCCTTCTTGCAAAACTGCCCTGCACAATACTGATTAATCACATATTCAGCTATCTAAATACAATATGACATTATTGTCTGGAAACCGTCACTGGCTCAATAGACTCATGGGTCAGGGCCTCGGTAAATTGTAATCCTTCAATAAAATACGGTAAGGCAGGGCTATGCATGGGTATAGACTTCAGAAAGACTCCACGCAATGAAATTTTTTATGAGCATCGTGGTTTCGGTTGGGATAGAGTTAACTTTCTTGCTAGCAGCTGGTGTAGTGCTGTGTTTTGGATTTGGGATGAGAAACTAGCACACTAATATTTTTGGTGGTTGCTAGATAGTCAAGACCTTTTCTTCTCCTTATACCACCCCACCAGCAAGTCGGCTGGGAGGGCACAAGATACTGGTGGGGGATACCGCTGGGACAGCTGATCCCAACTGACCAAAGGGATATTCCATACCAAGTCACATCATGCTCAGTATATAAAGCTGGGGGGAGGAGGAGGAAGGGGGCACATTCAAAGTTATGGCATTTGTCTTTCCAAGTAACTGTTAGGCATGATGGAGCCCTGGTTTCCTGGACATGGCTGAACACCTGCCTGCTAATGGGAAGTAGTGAATTGATTCCTTGTTTTGCTTTGCTTATTAAATTGTCTTTACCTCAACCCATGAGTTTTCTTTTACTCTTCTGATTCTCTCCCACATCCCAACCAGGGGGGAGTGAGCAAGCAGCTGCGTGGTCCCAGTTGCCGGCTGGGGTTAAACCACAACAATAAGATTGGAGCTGAGTGATGATTTAATGATTGTGAGTGTGCTTCAGCTTGAAAGACAGTTTTTTTAACTCTTCTTTAACCAGGCAGTTGATTCTCAGGAAATGAAAGGCTGTGGTAATGAGGGGACACCACACATAGGTAATACACAAGCTTCCTATCATATTTCTACATATGTAATGACACGGAGCTCTACAAACAGCACAACAGGTTGTCTCTCTGTGGTGCAGATACTTCTGGCTGGAGTTTCTTGTGTCTAAAATTGTGCAGCTTTGACCTTCACTTTTTGCCTTAGCCGTGTACTCATCAAATCTTCTATCTAGATGGATTCTTTGGTGTATAGTAGTGTTAAGATCTTTTTTTCTGAAGGGTTATTGATAGACTCACTTGGACTTTAACAATCTCAAAGTTCTGCACTCCTTCATTCAAACCAGCTAGTCAATTCAAAGCCTAATGTGAATAGTCTCCTGTTTGAAAAACAGGCTAATTCTATTTTTTTAAAAAAATTGCCAAACAAAGCTGTTATTTCTGAAAGGATTCTTCTCTGTAGATGCTAAGGCCCTATTAGAGACAGCTGTTTCCTTGCACATAATATATGGTAGAGTTAGGGCCCTGGTAATCCATATTATCTATATCCCCATCTAAATAAGTAATTCTTCTTGAGAAATGTTTTGTAAAGAGGATCTAATTTTCAACAGGGCCAGGATGGCTTCTACTGGCAGGAGACAAGGCATCATGCATTTTGAAAAAGTATTGCCAAAACCTGCTCTCAGAAACATTAGGCATGGATGGAAATGAAAGTTATGTGCCTTGTCCACAGTGCAGAGTTGATAGAGAAGTGAAACAGAGTGGTCGAGAGAGAGAGAGAGCGAGCGCACACAAGCTGGGATTTCAAATAGTGGACACTGAGGGTGGAAACTCGGCTCCACTGAAGCTGATAGGAATTTCTGACCCTATGTATCTTCAGTTCCTGGAAAGTCCCACCAACAAACAGCAAGAACACATTCTCTCTGATAAGATTCTGTAACGTAGCAAATATTTATCTTCGTGACCAACAGTTTCTGCTGTTTGTTTTATGATGTTATAGAATACTTGGCTCTGCACCTGAATTGGGGCAAGGCGAGCAGCCTCGCTGCCTGAGCACTAACCTGCTCACATTGCATCACATACCAGCCCCCCCCCCCCCCCCCCCCCCCCAATTCTCCTCTGTTTGAGCTGAGATCCCATTGAAGCTGCTGCCAAAGCACATGGAGGGGTTGGCAGCAGTGCTGAGGGTAAAGGTTGGAGATATCTTTCACAATATCACCATCAGTTTGTTCATCAGGAATAATGCAGGAAAAAGGCTGTTTCTTAAGGTACCTTTTGTAACAGCTTCACTTGTTACAGCATTCAGTAGGACAGTAATCTGAATTTCAGTACCATGGTGGTAAGCTCTGGAAGGAATCCACTATAAGGAGGATTGAAATATATACTCAAAAATGGATTGTTTGGTTGAGTTTTTTTTTTTTCCTCCATCAGAAAGAGCTTTTGACTAAATGAACTGGTGGTACATATTTTGATGCCAAAATGTTTTGAGAAATGGACTGAGTTTGTAGCAGCTCTTTCCTGCATATACTACAGCAAAGTTTGACTGCACACCCAATTGCAAGGCACAAGGGTGAGGAGGTAGTCACACAATTTGAGACACTGACATCCCTACAGTCAGTGAAACAGTTCAGTAACACACGGAACAAACTACACAACTATTAATTCATTGTTTTCAGAAATGTTCTTCCACTGTGTGCCTTTTCCTTACCTAGGTTAAGGTGTAAGAAGCAGAAGCCCGAGGTAATATCATGTTTTAACAGCTAAATTTCCACCATGAAGTCACAACCATGATTCTCATTTAAGGTATGCAGTTCCATGCATACCTTAAAGCTTTGGCTTAGTTTGCATTAAAAGATTCCATTTCTTCAGGCTGAATTGTGCAGAGAAAAACAGTTTCAATCAATAGTTATGTTGCTCTGATTGGGTCAATCAAACAAGGGGTTGATTGATTGACCCACCTTCCCTTTATTCATCTAACACGGAATGAAATGAGGAACATCCCTTAAAATAAGCGAGACCTGGTCACTCTGTTCCCCTCAGTCTTGGTATTTCTCATTTCTGGCCTAGAAGCAGCAAACGGCTTGGTTCATTTCCCAGTCTAAGTTCTAAAAACTCGTAAAATCTATTCCCTTCACAGTACCCGTATCAGGAATTATCAGAACCTCAAAGACTCAGGCACCTCTGGGGTTCTAGATTTAGCCCCTGTGATGGCTAACTTATTCCAGTCTGGGATGAAGCCAGATGGAATGTATTCCCCCATAACCGCATCTCTGCTGCTTCCTCAGGGACTCTTCTCTGGGTTACTGCTTAGCCTTTCTGGCTGGGTTTCTTTGACAAAATCTTTGATGTAATAACACACAGGCAACAGAACATCATAACATTAACATGAAGCGTGTATGATCTTTACAAAAGAACACAACAAAACTGTCTCCTTTTTCACTTTTCAAAATCATCACCAATTCACTTTCATCCTAACAATTTTCACCATTTCTCTGAGGTTAGACAAAGTTACAGTGTAATTCAGTCTATTACAAAATATCAGAGACTGAAAAAGAAATAGTTCACTGGTCCACTATGCTTTCCTGGTACAGTTATCATGACAAATTATTTAAAAACTCCTTTTCTGCAACACCTGCAGATAAACATAGGGGACATGAATATTCAAAATGACATACAGCAATAACAAAGAAAACCCAAATGATGCAAATCTAATCTGACTTTGCTACAAATGTAGGAGTGAAGACCAAACTTGCCCAAAACCTTGAGGTCCAGCTTTCTTTTGAATCCTAAAACTTTTGTATGACCTTGTAATAACAGAAAGCAAGGGAGGGAGGGATGGATGCACACTTTGGACTCAGAAATCACCTAAGTGTTTGGGCGTTTCTACATTTTTTCCACTTCTTTACTATACCCAGTTCTCTCACTGGAGAGCATTTGAGGTCAGTAATGTCTCGTGGTTGAATAAACACCGTTCCTGTCGGCTATTTTGCCCAGGTTAATGTTTGGCATCAGAATGGGTCCCATTCTAAGTTGTTTATCACAATGACTGTGATAACATTACTTTGGCAGTACCTATGGCTTTTCATTTGCTTTTCCAATGCTCATAACAGTCTGCATATAGTTTGCCGAAAGGGAGGCATGTAGGTTCAGTTTTAAAATTCAACACAGGGGCTTTGTTTTAGCAAAAAGTAATAAAAATGTTCAGTGTGGGTAATGAGCACAAGTAGGTCTGAGCCTACCTGCTTATCTGGTTATGCACAAATTTCTCTTTCAAATACTCTCCTGTGTGCACTGTAATCAAACCAGTCCACAGATAAATCAGTGTTGTCCTTCATTGCTTTTGTCCTCTCTGCTGCCAGATAACGTATCCTTCACAGGGAGCTGAGAGTGATATGGCCACTGATTTCAGTGGGGCCCAGATTTCAGTCTTGATCTTCTCTGTTCCAAAGGAAAGAGCTGAGAGCATCTTCAGGGACCCAGGTACTCACAGAGAAATTCAAAACACTTGAAGACACTGTGGCAGCACACAGGGTTGTCAAAGTAGCAGTGAGCCTTCCATATTGATTAGTTCCATGTTTAATGTATACGATACTCTTGCAGTGTTTGCAAATAACCTTTTTTGTATGAAAACAGCAATGGCTTAGTCAAAGCCAGATCAAAGAGGCACGCATGATTCACATCCACTAAATAAACACTGATGCCTGATGGCAGTAATACAGCTATTTATATTCATTGCTTGATTTAACCAGTGGCACTCCTTTAATATGATAATAAGCACAGGCTGTTTGCTATGAAAAAAAGGCCTGAGTGCTAAACTTGTTCTTAACACCAAATGAAAGTGATATTTTGTGGGCAAGTTGAGATGTGCTAATTAACTTCCACTACAGACAAAATCAGAAGTTTAATTTTAGATTATGCTTTGGAATTTCAGATGAACAAATAAGCAGGCAACTTCAGTGTGAGCTGAGCACTTGAATACATTGGAGGGTCTGGTAGCCAGGTCTCATCAGTGACCTTTGTGTTTTATTGGAATCGCAGTCTTGCAAATCTATCACTTCATCTCCTTTGTAGTACCTGGTGTTGAAAAAATGAGGCAGAGCACTCCTTTACACAGCGTTACCATCACTGACTATAGCCCTAACATCTCAAAAGCCAGCACTAAACTGGTCTGCAACCAGCAACTACCTCTCAGGAGCAACAACTATCAGGAAGGCAGATGACAGACAACCACTCTGCTGAAAGGGAACCTGAGCTGGTGCTGTGCCACTGACACTCTCAGATGACCTGCACTCAGCAAAAGAGCCTGCCAGATCCCGCTATTCCACAGCCACTGCTGGTTACTGTCATTTTGCAGGCAATCCTCTGCCTGTGTTCATCATCCGCATTAATTGACCAAAAGAAGAAAGAATGTAGCAGTATGAAAACATTTCACAATGCACAGAATAATCTAGAAGAACATTCTGAGAAACTGTCATTGTATACTTCCTCTGTTCTTATACTTTCCCCTTGGCATAACTATTGGGTCGCTCCTGGGAACAGGATACTTTGTTAGAAGGACCTTTGATGTGACCTACTATCACTTTCCCCCTACTTCATCTCTTATAGTATTCACATGGCACAACAGTAACTACCATAAAAGCAGTTTCAGGTCTATTCAAATTCATCCATGCTGCAAGAGTATGCATTATTTGCCGTGTTTATAGTAATAACTATCTGATTTGCAGTGGCCAGTTGCGTCCTTACACAACATGAAAATGGTGGTGAAATCATTAAAGCCACATGAACAATGAGAAAGTATCAGAGGAATCACAAGATCTTTTGAATTTGATCATGACACTGATAAATGCAGCAGGTTCTAGTAGACAACCAACAATAGAGAAAGTCACAGAATGCAAAATCTGACAGACATTGCACCCAGGATGGTATGCAATTATTTTGAGAGAGTCCAGAGCTCTATGGATCTCTCTCATTGGGAACTAACCCAGTATAAACAGAGTGGACAGACTCTCTAAATCTACTAGCATCATCACAGGAACAAATGGGGTAAAATGAAAAACAAACAAACAAAAACAACCCACCTCCAACCCCCCCATAATTCTACGTAGACAAGGCTTCAGACTTTTCTTGAAGAGCATCATTTGTCCTTGTTTTCTTTCATTATTCCCCTCTAATAAGAAGAGCACTATCTCCTATGAATACCTGAGGATTTGTAAACACTGTTTTCATTTGGGTTTATAGAGGAATGTTGTACATTTGTTTTCACTCAGTTGTTTTGGCAAATTTGTTTTTGAAACTGTGACACATCACAGCAGAGGTGCATTAGATTTAAAATCTGGCTGGGACTTTATCCTCCACCTTCATGTACATTTACCCTTCTCCATAATTTACTATTAGTTGATCTATTGGTAAAACTTATCTGATTTGGATAAAGACTGTTCTTTGATGGCCCTGTGTGCCATAAAATAGTAGCAGAATTCTATTTCCTGTATTCCAGATAAGGCTGCTTCAGTTTTAGAGTTGCGCTTTGACTTATTTGCTGATTCGCTTGATAAACAGAATGGCTTAAAGCCTTGAAGGAAAATGAATACATGTTGTGTCAGAATAACACAGGAATAACTGGGCTGCTAGTACTTCAAAGACAGCTTGTACTTCCATATTAAAGAGCTGCAAGAGAAGTGAATTCATTATTTCTCCAATAATTAATAAAGAAAGTAGCTATTACTGTAACCAGCAATTTTAAAAGAGATTTCAAATTCTTATGTGTGTCCAACATACTGATAAAAAACAACACTAATTGCAACTTGAAGGAAACACCAATCTCTGAAGAGATTTTTGCTTGGATAATTGAGAGTGCTTGAACTAAGATGCTCCTTATAACTCTTATATCCTCAGCAACATCTAACGACTCAGACCTATTTCTTCAGAGGTGGATTTGACACTGTCCCACAACCCCAAATATACAGAAGTAAAAGTGCCCTTGCAGACCATGAACTGTTGCCTTGAATCATAACCGTATTATCTCTTGCAAAGATACCTTGAAAATATATCTGTTCTTATGGTTTCTGTCCCCACACTGGCACTAGGGAGGAACCCCCATTGTCTCAGACAGTTGCATTCCTCATTCATTAGGAAACCATTATTAGTTTCAGGTAACTACTTTCATTTCCTCCAGTCCCTTCTGTGAGGTTTAGAATCAATCACAGATTCTTTACAGACCTAATGTTGAGCTAGACTGCAAATTAATTTTAGGGTACTTAACATTTAAAGAGTTTGGAAGGTAGGTAGTCATATAAATGAATTTTATTAAGTTATTCGCCCAGTCTTTGAAGAGATTGCATACTGGTGTTTCACTATAAATGCCTGAAGACTGTTTTCATGGCCTTTATGAAGTTGTTTAAATTGAAAAATGTCTGTAGGCAGTAAATGCCCTTCAGTGTAACTTTGAAAATACATTATATTCTCCAGGAGTCTGTTTTTTATTTGTCTTTTCTAGTATTTGTGTGCTGTTTTCCAGCTTCTATTTAGTGCTACTTTAGGAGGAATGATTATTTTACTGAAAATAGCTTACTCACGCCTTCCAACAAACCTCTGTTAAAAGTGATCCTAATTTTGTTAATGTAAACTTCAGCTGCTCTCCTGATATGAGGACTCGGGCTCAGTGTTGGCTGAATTGTTTGTTTTGATGGGAATACAGCATTTCTTAGAAGTGCTTGAAAATGTTAAGCTCTCCATGAATATGAGTCTGCAACAGGTTCTCTACCTCTACGAGAAAGTGTTGCACCACAACCGTGGCCAGTGCAGGCTGTTTTCTGTTCTCACAAAAAACCCTCTTGAGATCAATTGCCTTACAGATAAAAAGCGGAAGCCTGATTTTAATAGCAACACTCAGCCTTACCACCCTCAGGTAGGACAGGAGACCAAGTAACACCTTGGACCAGTGACCACAACATTTAGAGCTCAGCAAAAGTGAGCCTTGCAAACCTACTTCTTCTAGAAGAGATTTAACATGCAGAAAGGAACAAAAAAAGCAATCCATTACAGGCTGCAGCTGTTTGGTGTGCTGGGAAAGAACACTGCCCGCCTACAGGAAGGCAGTCCTAGACTAGACTCATGGATAATAGTTGGTTTCTGTTGCTTAACTTCTCGAAAGGACTTTGCAAAGACGGAGATACAATTATTCACAGTTTACAGCTTAGGAAATTTAGGATTAGGGAAAGTGAGGCAATTGGCCCAAGGCAAATTAATGACAGAGTTGTGAAGGGAATTGCATTACCCCACTCTTATTCTAACCACTAATCAGCACAGGAAGGGGTATTTTGGCAGCAACAGCCTAGTCCTCCCTCATACAGGTGGAGAGCACGGAACATGGGTGAGGGCTTTATCTCTGTTCTGGCATTCTTCCAACTCCTAAAAATGTCCTACCAGCCCTAGCTCCTGCCAGGGCAGGTCTCCTTGCTTAAGGCAGCACTGGAAAAAGTCCTAAGGCTCCTTGATAAGGACTTTCCCTTACCTCTCCAGTTTTGGTTCCCAACAGAAACACAGTCTTCCACTCTCCAACAGGACTGTCTGGGGAAGAGTCTGTCTGGAATTATAGAGCCAAATCATGGAAATCACCAGGAAAATGCAGGCTACATTTCTGAATGTATTACCTAAGAGTGACCTCCTGTGTCTGTACTAAGTGTTCTCATCTCTTTATGGAGAACAGCTATCAGAGTATGCAGCTGCAAAAAAAAGTATTAAAAAAAATAAAAGGAGAATTCTAAGGAAATGAACACTTTTCTTAACGAATTCCCCACACGCACAAGTTGTAGTGCCTTAAAATTTTATCTGTACTGCACAACATATTCAACAGTAAGCAGGCAAGTAATAAGTTCTAATAATGGCTCCTGCTATAAATTTCTCTCCTCCAATTTTGTAGCACTGTGTGAAGGCAGGAAAAAGTCTATGACATGAATGAATACTGAGGACTCACTGCACACCTGCACTGGAGTGAGAACTCAATTTTTTAACTTGGCTTCAGCTGTTTCTCTGCTCCATTTTACCTCCCTCCAAGATAAAACACAGAAGAGGAATGGTAAAAATTCTTGCAGATGTCACAGGCAAAATAATAACTTAAAGAAGACAACACTGAAACGCCTTGTGCATGTGCTCCCTCTGAATGGATAATCATCTATGCCCGTTTCTAGATCAAAACACTTTTCTACCTGTAGGCCAGAAATGGAGATCATTTGGATTCTGCTGTCTTCCAGATACAGCAGCCAGATGAATGCCCGCCTGAAGAGGATCTCTCCAGGCAGGGAGGTCCTCTGTTATATGTGGAGGTCCCACTGTTATATCCCGACCCTCCCCTTTCTGTCAAGGCACTATTACTATAACACCAAGGTCCTAAAACAGCAAATTTCCTTACTGTAAGATACAAGACTTCTTAAGTCTGCTGGAATCAAAATCAAAGAAAAGCATTGAAAAGCTTTGATAACTCAGGGCATATGTTATCTATCAAACAGAACTTGGGACTGGTGCACATGCACAACAGCTATAAACAGCTGCTTCCTAGACAGACTTCTCTGCTTTAACAGTTTTTCACAGCAAGAAATTGAGCCAAAAACTCAGTGTTCTGCTCTTCGGTAAATTCACACAAGAATGGGATTATGGTTTAGGCATTCCTAGCAGATTCAGAGGTTGAGCATGTAGTAAAATTGACCAAGCAGGCAATAGTGTAGACCAGTGGTGACTGGCAGTTCCCAGTAATCAGTTTGAGAGTTACATGGTGAGCTGGGGTCAGCAGTTTCTTGGATTCCCAGCTCACCAACAGACATCCGGCTCTGTCTCAACTCTGTCTTTGATTGACCCAAAGCACAGTAAACGAGAAGGCTCTAAACCAAGTACTTCCTGCTCAACCCTTTGTTTCTCGGGAAAACTTTTGTCCCACTCTATCCACAATCTCTAAGAGCTCTGCTGCTTGTACCTCTGTACTTGGCATCTTCCATTCCAGCCCCCCTTGGGATGCACTGTCTTAGGACCTAGAAATAACAGGGTGCAGATGGCAGCCTATATCCTAAGCCATGTGACAGATCATGCTATTGCTTTTCTTCAGCTTACAGGCAAAGCAGGGAGGGAGAGAGGAAACAAAAGGCCTTTGTTACTGCTCTGTGCAGCCTGGGATCCAGAACTGAACCTAGCTGGGTTCCTCCAGTACCACCATGGCTCGATTGTGCCCCAGGGACTCTGGGCAGAAGCTGCAGTGGGGACAGTGAGGGCTTAGCCTTCCAACACAGGGTTGGTTAATGAAGCAGAGGAACCTGCAAAGCTTGTAAGAGTGGGACCCAGAGGAGTCATGCCAGATAACTTTTTATTTTCTGATTTTCCTTTTTCAATTAAATTTGACATTTTTGAGAGCAAGCTTGGTTACAGACTATTAATCTGTGGCTGAGAGCCAAGGAGGGAAAACACTTCAGTGAGAAGAACTGAACACTGAAAAAGCTTTGTCCGCAGTACAGCATGCTAAGATGATTTTAGTGAGTTTTGAGAAACCCAGACAGTGGCAGTTTACTCCTGTGTAACAAAGATATGCTTCTGCAGTGCTTTCAGAAAAGGAAATGGCGACATTTTTAAGCCCATTTTCTTCCTTTCTTCTACATTCAAAAAGCATGTCAGCTAGTGAAAGTTGAGCACTAATTGATACTTCCCACCAGCTGTCATGATCAACCTAAAGTGAAAGGGTTGCAACACTTGCAACAGACTGAGAACATCTAACTGGACCTTTGGAAGGAGCTGAATTTCCAATTTCAAGCAAATCAGGATCGGATGACAGATTCAGAGGCTAAATATGAGAAGTTCCATCATTCTTATCTGAAACATGATTATCTACAGCAGCTAGAAGAGATCTGCATTTGAGGCCTAGTTCATACCTGATTCTTTGAGGTGTAAAGCTAAAAAATGAAAGCAAACAAAAAAATTTATTTTGAAGTGAAACTACCACTTAGTTGTATGACACTTTTGAAGTTATGGTTTTGACACCTACTCCTTAGGGTCCTTATTCACTTGTTACTCAGGAAAATAAAATTCCATTTCAGCAATGAAATAAAGCAAAACATTGAGTTGCAAGTTCTGGAAAGATCCAAGATATGGATTTGAACATTATGTCTTGGATACGCTCCTTAAAACAAATAAACAAAAGGAAACTAAAACCACATGTGGTGGAAGCTAAACAGGCACCTGTAATCTCAGAATGAACAAGTGTCAAATGAATGTTTCCTCTGGAAGTTTTGGGAGCAGCTTTTCTATCACGTGTCTCTTGCATGCAGGAAGAAGCCCTGGAAAAGATTTCCAGTCAAATAGGAAACGGAAAATGTTCAGCACCAGATGGAGGGGATCTTTGCAGAAAAATTTCATTGCGTGTTAAGACTTTGATCACAACCAGGCAGTAATAGAATACAAATTGCTATTAAAACAACTTATCAGTGTGAGAGCAAAATGAAGGCAAAAAAGTCACCTCACTGGTAAAGATTATAATCCCCCTTCAATGCAAGTCCATTAGTGACAGTAGTTGTTACAGCTTTTGATCACAGTGTCTTAACCCTTTATCTTAAGCTGTAATTGCTCATTCTTGCTGGAAGTCATCCATGTGCCAGCGAGGAAGGGCTGAAGGAGTCCTTTTATATCACTAAGCCAGTTTGTAGAAGGTTTCTGTTTAATTGCTGCTCAGTGAATCATGGTTACATATGTTAAGATAATTATGAGTGGTTTGTTCAACAAAACAAGAAATAGGAGTTTTTTTAAGCATTTAACCACTGCTGAAAGCTCTAAAATCAGAACTCTCCACCAAGCTTGTTTCCCCTGTACCTATTTTCTGTCCCTGTCTGTCCTGCATTTTTGGCAAGCCAAAAGAAAGCTTGCAGCAAAAGTCACTTTTGTTTCTGCGCAAGACTCATAAGCACAGGCTCATAACGCATTGCAAATATGATCAAAGAGTACAGATGTAGGAGATAAAAAACAACAGGGAAATTATACCCAGATGATGTATTCAAGCACTGCCATTGAAGGAAACCTCCTGAACTTTAATGCTTTACAGAAGTGAAAGTACTGTGAGGGCAATAGGGCTGTTCGCTGTGGAAAGTACAACTCACCTGAAGACCTCTTCCTTAAGCAGCTGCATTTAACTGCCCTAAGAATAACTACTAAACAGTTTTAAAGAGAAGTCTCATCTACAAAGAGAATTACAGCAGTGCAGTTCCAAGGGGACAGGCTCCAATCCATGCTATTCACCAGCTGTGTGTTTTCATACATGTTCTAGATTCAGTTTTACAACAGTGAGTGAAGGGAAAGCAGGGTGAGCCTCATCTCACGTATGGCAAATGAGGGCATGGAGATGCTGAAAAGAATCTAATGATTTTTGTGCCCAAGTAGACATCCCAGCAGCAATGCTTTCCAGAGAGCTTATTATTATACAGGACTTCACCTGTTCAGAAAGGTCCTGGTCCCACTGTCTTGAGCTACAGTTGTGTCAGCCCACATGTACATTGAGACAAAATCCTAACAGAAAGAGCAAAGAAAATTAGGAAAAGAGAGGGAGTAGTCACTTACAGAAAGTTTTGTTCACATCCCTTTCCATGACATCATGTAGATCTCTGTGGCAGTAGCAGGAAGAAAAGACTCATTTCTTCAGGACATCCTCCAGTTGTCTTAGCCATGAAACCACACTGTGTCTCTTCAAGGGAAGTCTGCATCCCAACACTCAATTCAGTACAAAGTCCCAATTCACCCCCAGAGCAAGTCTACTCTGTACAGTATGCAAGCAGAGTTTCACAGGAGACAAAAAAAGAAGGTATGGACCATCTAGTTAAAGCCTAAGCCGTATGCATACACACGACAGGAACAATTGCAATCCCATAGACAACTTCATTTCAGACTTTTCTAACTTGTGATTCAATATCCTTTCGTGAGGTTTTTCTACCCAAACTCAGGAAGATGAAGGAGAAAGGAACATGATGAGCATGTCATAAGACTGTGTAAGTGTAGCGATTTGAAGATTCAGAACGCTCCAATGGTCAGAAAAGACACGCACACTCTGAATTACTTTGAAGATAGCAATTCTAAGTAAAATTTTGCTCAAATATTATATTTAGCTGCATGTAGGGAGAATGGTTAGAGCCTCAAAGGGGAATGCTGCAATGACTAATCATCAGCTATAGATTAGATCATTTTCAGGATGTGAAGAGAACACTGTGACTGCACTCTGCAGAGTGGAGTGGACTGACTTAGATGACCACAAGCTTCCCATGGATGGCTCCCCCACATGCTGATCTGGGCTGATGCAAACACCACCTCCATCTCGCCCCTCTCTGCCTTTCAGGAGCGCCCATTGCCAGGCTCCCCATCCTGACCTGCTTCCTTATAAAGTAGGCAACAGGAGTCATGATCAGGACAGGCCCGGAAGGTGGAAAAGGGCAGAAAGGAAGATGAACAGAGGGGAGCAAAGGTGAGCTGAGAAGGACCTGAGCTTCTCTACTGTGACAAGGAAAGGAAAGGGGCAGGATTCTGAAGGCAGGAAGAGGTTTTTGGCAGTTTGGGCAGCATTTGCAGTACCAGCGGTGAGTATTTCACGGGCTGTAGTTCATGGAGGTGTTGCACTGAGTTACTGAAAAATATATTATAATAAATGTACTTAGATGGAGGGCTTTTTCATTAAAAGCTGTAGGAATCAACAAAGGCCTCTGCTTTCTTTCTTTTTTCTTTAATTGAAGAGTTTCTCACTTTATTCTAATTCCCAACAGGTTTTCATTGCGTTCATAGGACAATTAGAGGCTCCCTCCTCTGGCTACGTTTAATACCTATAAATTCCCATCAAAATCTTTGCAGAAGAGTGAAAAAAAATAATCTGCATTATATTATTAAGTAGAGACTTGAAATCCTGCAGGAATTATATTTTTTATGACAAATTATGCATATTTTTTCTTTCAGTGTCAAATCAACTAGTACATTTTCAGCACCTAATTGAATGTCACAGTTGTACCTCAAAGCCAAGCAAGATAAAGAGTATTAAGAAAAGAAGAGGAAGCAAAAGAATTCTCATTCTCTTCACTTTTTTCTTGAAAGATCAAAAACTATAATAAGATAGGCCTGAATTTCATGAATTTTGGGATCTGTATAAGCTAGGGAAATAATTTTGTTTGAACTTTATGGCTCTTGTGTTCAGTTTTAGAATAACATACTTCTAAGTCCCTTACAACATTAAATACAGGCTTCTGTAACTGGAGCTTCTGTCTCACTGATATTTCCGTGATACTGTGTCCAAATCCTGATTATATTTCATTTAAATTGTTAATAGCTTTTACCACAGATCAGAGTCCTTGCATGTGACTTTCTGAGCCTAGATGAGTCTTATTGCTGTATGACTCTGACCTCAGGAAAATACACCAAATCCTGATGGCTAAGCTACAGAAATCATAATTGTAGCACTGAATTGGCGCAATTTTATTTTATTTTTCAAATACACAGTATCTGTCTGAATGCTGTATTGAAACAAGTGTGCCTAGGACAACCACGCAAGCAGGCTCAACGTCCATCACAGCCCTGAGGGCACTAACCAGCCTGACCGTCCCTGCCTGGTCCGTGGGGCTCCTCCACCCTACCCACAGCCCAGACCACTGTGGGGAGCCCCTGCCACTCCTGGCCCCTCAGCACCCTGACAGTTTGATATCATTCCAGACCTACGCAGCTCAAAAGACCTTGACGTGAATTTCACTGGGTATTGGACTGAGTGCTTATTTATGTAAGATAAAATCTGCCCTTTTGCAGAAAGAAGGCCTTTGTGAAAATTTACGCGCCACACCAACACAGATATCAAAACTGCATTTCAGCACATTACTCAAGAAGCCTTCCCCCGATCGTTCCCGAGCTCTTTGGACAGGGATTGCTCCTTTTTCCTCCTGTGTCTTCACGTCCTCCTGGACTGTGCCAAGTACTCTTAGGCAATAGACACAATAAACAAGGGCCATAGCCTGAAAATTAAGTCACTGTTAATTATGAGGCTTGGATAGGGGTGCAAATAAACTAATTGGAACTCAGCAGGAAATTGTCTTATCATCCTGTGAAAGCTCCACCATTTCATAAGATCTTCAAAGTCCCAAACTGGAGGAAAAGTGATCAAGGTCAATTAAAATCCGTTGTACCCAAACTTGATCAGGTAGCCCTAGGACTGTCCTGTCTTTTTTAACTCTTGTTTTCTCCATCCCCACAATGACTGGTCCGTCAGGTTTGCTTTAGCTGAGATTAAAAAAAAAACACAACCAAACCACATGTCCTTTATTTTTATGCTTTTCTTACCTGGTTTTGTATCAAAATTCAGGATTCAGCTACCTTAACAAGTTATTTGGCTCTATAGTGAACCAGAATATAAATAGTAACAAACCTAGCAAGTTAAGAAGATTATTTTTTTTTCCTTATTCTTTAACAGTTTGAAGATTTGGGGACTACATTTGATACTAGGCCAAAAAAAATATTCCTGTTTATTATGCTTTCCTCCTCTCTATCCCTTTAACAGAGTGCTGGAGAACACTCCCAAAATACCTGAGCCATGCAAAGAATCCTCCAAAAACTCAGGTTAGGGAAGGTAACACTCTACAGGTCACCATTTCTGACACAACATCCAAGCAGATAAAACTCAGTAACCTGATGTGGCATCTTTTTAACCAGAAACTAACAGCAACTGCTTTGATGCCATGATCTTTCTTTTGCCAGACATTTTAAAAGGTAAAATCTGAAAGTCACATAAGTCAAAACCTTACGGGAATAGTTTTGTCAGCAAGTTTGTTAGAAGTTAAACAGAATTAGATTATGCCTGGACATTCTAGTAATGACATAATGCTGAGGCACATAAACAAACAGGAAGTATGGGCAGTAATTGAAATCATGGTGGAGTAGGATAGAGATTAAAGATAACCACAATTTAGACCAAAACCCAAGTGTTTTTATGTCAGTTATATCAAGGATGATGGAAATACTGAGTGAGGATGTAAAGGAAGAGTGGCTAAAAGGAACAAAAATAGGAACCAGAAGTAGTGTGTTAGAGCAGAAAGAGGCTGAAGACCTCCATGCATTCCAACTCGCAGGAGGCTTCGTTACCCCCAAGCCCCAAAAAGAAATGGCTTCTGAAGGTGCGGGTCCACTCCATAGAATTGATTGTCAAATATTCCAAGAGGTCATACAGCCAGAGGAGAGCAAAGGAGGAAGAAACATGTCGTTAAATAGACGATCATAAGTCTGACCACAATTGCACACGACTTTTTAGAACAAGCTTTGATGGAAAGCATAATTAAAGACACGGAAGGAAGTGGAAAGAAATGCTGCACAGGTTTGCTAAAAGTAGAATACGCAAGACTACACAAGTAAGTAATTATTAAGGCTGAGGAGAGGCAGCTGATTCAATCGACCTGGACACTGGTACAATACTTAGTATGACCTGGCATAAGACAGGAATCGTTAAGTCAGAAACTAGAGATTAATATGATATTATAAATTAGGAGAGGAACTAGCTAAAGGGGAGATTACAGGGAAATTAGAAGCCTAGAGATAAAGGATAATTAATAGGCGGTTTCTCAAGACTATGTCTTAGAATAAGCTTGATTCATCTTTTCTTTAATGAATCTGGTGCAAAATGTGATTGCACCATTAAAATTTGCTGTTGTCTCAGAACATAAAGGCATCAATACAGAGGAAAATCATATTGTTATTGAAAAAGTTGAATGACCCTGAAAACTGGAGTGAGACATATGGGATGAAAGTAATTTGTACCAAGTTGAAGGTCATACATAAAGGTAAAGGGTTCTTGCTGTAAATATATCTATTTGGAATAACCAAAGAGGGAGAAAGCATGAGAGGGGTGGAGACTCCTGGATGATGATGAACTACCAATATAATTCAGATGTGAATTCAGAGTCAGATTGTATACCAAGATTTTATCAGGCAAGATATTTCAGAGACATTCAAAAAAACTGTCAAAATTACTTACAAAGCACCAGTGAGATCTAACTGATCCATCTCATGTCTGACGAACATGAACTTCAGATAGAGCAGGTGATATTTATTAGTCTCCCCATCCCCTTATCATTCAATCTGTTGAATGAAACTTAAGTTACATCTGTACTGCGGGATCTTAAAGCATGCTCCATATGTTTCACTTGTGAGCTGTTCCCAGTCATGTCCCAGTTTCACACCAGGACAAGGCCATGTTATGCCCTGCTTCCCTCTTTTCTCCTTATGTCTTAGTTTCCACAGGAAGGTAACTTAGAAGGAAGCCGTGACGTGCTGCAATGGGTTCTCCAGTTTGAACAGAGCAGGGAAACACACAGCAGATATCCCATGGAGCAGCATACATATTGCCCAGGAGATACGACTTTTTTGCCTAACAGCTTGGTGACTGAGAGGTACGCTACCTGTGAAAACACAGTCAGTGAGCAGTGGGAAAAGAGAAAACATAAAGGAAAAGGAGCCATAAAAAAAAAAAAGCAAAAAAAAAAGCACAAGAACAAGCTGCATAAGCTAGCCATAAATTTCAAAAGAAGACATAAGAGAGGGCAGCTAGGATAGAGCATCATCCCTCTAGCCTTGAAAGCCAGAAGACCCCGGCATAGCCTTGCAGTAGGAATAAAAACTACAAAGAAAAGTTGGATTCAAACAGAGCTCGACCAGCTGCTGGAGGAGTTTACATGGTCTGGTTGTCTGGCTGTAGCGCTTCCAGTGACCTGGGAGATCCTCTCCAGAGCTACGTTCCTAATTATAATGTTAGTATTCATCTAATTTTAATCACACTGTAAATTCCTTTTAAACAGACCTGGGCTTTCAGAAGTAGGTAGTCCACGGATGTGTTTTCTACACCTCTTGCTCTGCAACATCCCAGAAGAAATCCTAGTAGTGCCAGTGAATTCCTACCTCTAATGCACAAAAAATATTTCCCATGAAATAAAGTGGAGATCATTCTCTTGATCTTAAAGAAAAGTACATCTGCTGAACAGTGAGAAACTATACAGGGAAGATGGAAACACTGACAGCAGTTTGGAAAAGAGTCAAGGACTCTCTCATTTCAAATTGCCACCTTTGACTTTGTTTTAGTAGTTTTTCAAATATTACCCCTGTTCCTCCTTTTACAGCATCTCCAAAGCAATCAAAGAGCACAATACCACTATAACAACACTGCTCAAGAGTCCTTTCAGAGGCTATATTGAATTTTGTCAGCTACAGATTTTGCAGTAAGGGACAGAAAGCCTGGAAAGATAAAATATGGAGAAGGAATGAAGATCTGTGACCCTGTTGCCAGAAAGCAGCAGACAATTTTAAAAATTCAATGGAGGCTACAATTTTGTGTGTGGTTCGTGTTCACTTTCTTTGAAGAGGATCCCCATAGAGGGTCAGGGGCTTTTTCCACCGTGAGAGACAAGCAAGGCAGACAGCGCAACTGGATTTCAAAATAACTGTTTTACTATTCTTCTTTGAAGAAGCTGTAAGTTTCAGCCCTACCAGCTTCCCAGGAAACTCCATGCTATTTAAAAGGCTGTTATGGAAATGGCAATCAGCTCCAACTACAGGGGAAGGTAACAAGAAAGTAATTGGTATGTTGTTATAACTTAGCATGCCATGCATCCCAGCTTTAGCAATAATGCGCTCCTTTAGAGGAAGAATAAATTGAAAGTAGTGGTAAAACTGTCCATTCACAAATTAGTATATGTCAAACATGCACACTTAAGGAGACCACAACACAGCTTGTGACAATGTCAAATGTTTTCTGAGATAACTGAATCTTGGTGCCTTGGTATCGAGCTTGAAATCATTCTGCCCCGTGGCAGCTGGACAGATGTTTGGATGTTGGGAACTCTTCTGAAATGACTAATAGAGGAAGGAAGAACAGTATTCCTCAGATTTACACCAAGCATAATATGGTTTCTCAGGGTAAGACTTCTATATGACAAGATTCTCCAGTTTTCATTCCCATGCAAGTGGTCAAGATAAACTTCAGTAGGGATTGCCTCATGGACAGATTAAAAAAAAATAATAATCCTGAGTATTTTTGTGTCCTGTGATGTTTTACGTTGAGATTATTATCTCAGTGTGGGGAGGGGAAAAAAAGTACATTTTTTCCTGCAGGAAAACTTATGTCTAAGATGCTTATTTACCGCAGCAAAAAATAGATTGCAATAAATTAGATAAAATAGGAGAGATCTTAACAGGAGCTAAAGGGTTGCAACAGCTAATGAGCTACTTGTGAGGCCAGTAACCTTTTCTGGCTTAGATCTGAAGTACAGAATACTCATTTCTCCTTATAAGGGCTCCGCGGCTCTGTTAATGAATGAAGAAGATCCATTATCTGACTTCCCTCAGGCCTGCTCTTATAATTCTGCTTGAAATGACCTGATCTGTCTCAGGCTGGGCAGCTGTAATATCTGGTTGGGAACCCTGAATAAGTGAGCTGCTGAGCTGCAGACAGTTTGGAACAGTTCCATAAGAGGTTGTCCTTATTCTAAGGTGAAGGCCACCAACTTCACTTCTAGATTTAAACCCAATATTTCTTCTGAGTCTGAATCCTCTGCCATTTGGAAAACAGTTGCCAAGAACTTGGGTATAAACTACCCAGGTATGTAGCAGCCTGTGGGAATTTCCATTACTGCTTCTAAGGCAGGAGGCAGCTCAGGGAGACGAGCACATATAACTGAAATGAACTTCAGTAATTGCATTGGACAAATGGACTGTTGTTAACCTCCTTGCAAGAGGTGAAGGCTTACACACAGGCATGCATAAAGTTCTTATCAGAATACACATGAACACAGAGGTAAGGTTTTCCTCATGGAATAGATGCTACAAAATAACTAAATAGCTATCAAAATGAGACAAATTTTAGAGTGGGAGCAGAATAGAGAATTCAAATCTCAGGAGAAAAGAAATCTGTAGCACAAGGCTCCTTTTTTGCTGACCATGCTGTTGGGCTGGAAAATATTTAGAGGTAACTTGCCAGTTGCCCAGTTCTCTCTCTGCCATTCCAGAGTCTCCTTTTCCCAGACTTCAGAAAGGACTGGTTATATCAAGTTTGAATACCTCATTGCTTCTTTAATTGCAGTCTCAATGTGAATTTAAATGACTAATTTATGCTGGAATACACCATAGTCTTTTTCTTAATTACCTATACCATCAGTACAACCCTAGACAATCTTTTCCCCTTTGACCACAGTGCCAGGTAAAAGGGTCATTGCTGAAGCGTTCCAGGTGTAGCCTCACTTTCTTCTGTCTCAGCTGCATTTGCAGTCACCATTCCCACAAGATGGCAAGCAATGGCAAGAAAGGGTGTGTGCTCCTCAGAACAGGGGCTAACAAAGAACAAAATACGCAAGTAGTAGATTGTTCTCCCAGTATTTTGGCATGCTTTTCCCACTTCAGGAACTGAAGGAAAAATAAACATGATCAAAAGCATGATAAGTCTGCATGAGGCACAGTTCTGACTGCAAGTGAGAACAAGATGGCTGCAGAGTCATCTGTCATGTCAGATTAGATAAAATATGGGCTGATTGCAGCAGATAAAATGCACTTCACTCTGATGAGGAAGTAAGATCACTCAAGAGTCTCTCAGCAACCTGATCCAGTTGAAGATGTCCCTGCTTATTGCAGGGGGGTTGGACTAGATGATCTTTAAAGGTCCCTTCCAACCCAAACTATTTGAAGCGTCATTGTTATCTGAATATAGGGGAAACCCTAAATCAAACAAGGAGTATTATCTGAAACACGTGAACCAGCCAGGTACAGAGAGGATTGTCTGTGCCACCTCAGGATGTTGCACAACAGTATTTTGTGTCCTGGATTTAGCGAGGTTCACCATGATGTTTAACAGGAAGGTATGTAACTTCTATTGAGGTAAGAGACATATAGCCACTACTGCCATTGCCATATTAAAACTGCGGGCACAGACAGTGGAAGTCCCACCCTCCTTACTGTCTCTGCATTGCACTCCAAGGCTGTACCTGTATCACCAAGGAGGGGTTTTGCTTGATCAAAGGCTCCTCTTTACAGTGCAGACACCCACATCTAAGCTTTTTAAGTAAATTCCCCTTATGGCTAATGGAAAACACATACACTTCTAGTGTACAAATCATCCTAAAGCAGATTTTTCGAGTACAACAAATTAATTTTGCCTTAAAAGTTCTCATTCCTCCCCACTGATTATGAGGGGAGCCTGGACAAGTTTAGATACTATAGATTGTGGTGCTGCATATGCCTACTTCAATAATTAAAACTGGCCCTATATTTGCGCATTCTTCCAGCAGAAATATAAGATCAAGCTCTGCCTATGTGAGGCCAGGAAATGGTGCACCACACCCAGAAGAACAGAATTCCCCTATGTTGAGAGCAAATTTTTAAAAAGGTGAAGTGAATCACTTTTTCACTTTTTCCTTGTGCAGCCAGTCAGAAACTCACATAGGCAGAGGCATATAGGTATATGAACATATATGTTGCTTTCCACTGCCCTTGATCATTGCCCTTGTCACAGGTGTCCTCCTTCCTTGTCTACAAGGCTAAGAACAAGTCCTTCCCACCCTGCCGTACAATGGAGGTAAGCAGTGATTGACAACCACCATAACAGAAGTTTTCAGCAAAAAATCTGGGGCCTGAAAGTAATGGCAAGATTTCCCCCTCTCTTTTCTGGACCCTCTTGTGGTCATAATCACTAGTTCCAGCACTCACTTTGCCTTTTCCCAGATCACTTCGTCTTCTGGAAAAGCATCTAGAGTTGTTTGGAGAATTGCTCTTCCCAAGTCTCTCGGCTTTCTTCAGGAGGGAGCCATTCAGCAGCAGTAACAGGCAGCCACTTTTATTTATTTTAACTCAAGGGAAAAATCAACAGGAATAAATGAAGGTCACGTTCCTGCGAGCAAGTTATCTGTAGCAGTTACAGCAGCTCAAAGCAGAGAGAGAGAGAAGAGCTGTATGGACTGCAGTGCCTGGCTGTCTACCTGCCTGGCACCCGGCTCAAACAAGCATATTGTACGGAGCGCTGACAGCTTACCCAAGTCTAAGTCTGCAGAGAATAATTGGACGGTCTCATCGGGCCTCTTGTCCCCCATGTAGCTTAACGTTTCACACACATACTCTGTACTAAACCCCAACATGTTGATTAAATCTAATCATTTTACTTCTCTTCAGCTTAGCTCTTGCATGCTACAGGTAAAGGAAAAAAACCAAACCTGGCTCCAAAAAACATGTGGCAACCTGCAAGGAATTACTTATGGAATTTTTCCACAGGCTGGATTATCTGTGGCTTTGGATTTTTTCCCTATTTTGCTGCATGTTGGGTGATTTAGCTGTTGGATCCTTGACTAGCTGTTACCCAAGTCTGACACTCAGCATGACCCTGAACATGTGAACA
The DNA here is from genome assembly GCA_013398295.1 of Chionis minor. Taxonomy (NCBI): domain Eukaryota; kingdom Metazoa; phylum Chordata; class Aves; order Charadriiformes; family Chionidae; genus Chionis; species Chionis minor. The sequence continues at coordinate 741,144 of VZSF01006201.1, forward strand.
AGATGAGGCAGGCAACCGCGAGGCCCCACTGCCACCATCTACTGCATTAGTGCTCGCCACACTCCAGACTGTGTAATAATAAATTACAAATTTAAACAAAGAGAGAAACTTCACTCCAGCATACATCCAAGCCAGTTGCACATCAGGAGGAAGAGCAAGCCAATCTCCTTTCCCCAGACACACCAATGTGCGAAAGTCTGAATGCTGAGGTTTGATGACAGTTGTACTGTAAAGCTACAAGTGTTGAAGGATGTTGAGAGAAGTGCAGCCACTCCTTCCCACCTTGTCTCCTCAGAGTGCCAGAAACACAACTTCAGAGACTCTTAGGCCAGAGTGGACAACTTTGCTTATGCAGGTGTCCAGCCCACATCCACGTAGAGAGGTTGTAGGATGCCTGCCAGAGCTTGAATTAAAGCCCACGTAGGCCATTTTAAAAAGAGTAAAGTCTGGTGACTCCAGACTTCCTTTGGACAGCCGTTCAACTATTTCGTTACCTTCCCAGCTGAAGTAGTACGTTTAATTTAAAGGCTGAATCTGTTTAACTTCAACTTCCAGCCACCCAGTCGTGTTACTTGTGTCAGCAAGGTTGAAAAGCTCCAGACATTTTTTCCTAGCAAAAATATGTATACACAATCATTGAGTTAACTTCTCTTTGATTATATTAATAGTATCTAGATTCAGCTCTGATTTATTATTATTATTAGTTTCTCTTCCACTTCTCTCTTATTCCTCTCTTCATTGAAAGCTGGCTGACTGATGGGGAAGGGAAAATGTGAAAGAAAAAATAAGCAAATTAAAAAAATTAATCTGCACAATAAACCTTTCTGTTTTCAGGCTGGTTAGATTATTTATGCATTTTTATTACCTCTGTACTAGTCTGGGAGATTTTTCTGGTATTAGAATTCTCAATTGAGATACTTTTTTCATTATTATTGTTTACTGATAAACTCATAATTGTTCAGAGTGAACTGAGTATTTTTCCCTGATAAAGGAATGAATATAACCTATTGGCATGGCTTAAAAAGTTATTTGTGAATTCTATAAGTCATGAGTTTTCAGGCTCATGTAGTTTGTAGATTAATTTAGAAGGATTTTCAATGGCTGACCAGTTGCAAATTTTACTATAAGGATTCAAGAACAGACTTTATCCATTCAGACTGTCCTCCTCTGTGAATAAAGAAAGATCTTGTCTTGTGCTAGAAAGAGAATCATATTTCCCTTAGCACAGAATCTCCAAGTGTGTTAGAAGACTACCTTATTTATTGAGTCTATTTACTGCTGCTGATGGATTGTATACTAACACAATAAACAGTGTCTTGAGGGAATGAAAAATATTTCTGCTTTCATTAGGGCCCTAACTTTTCTTTTTCTGGAAACATTTTCTTTCTAGGGTCCTCAAGGTGAAAGCAGACACCATTTGGTGCCTTGCTATAATAAAGTAAATATTTTCTTTTTCTAATCATATTGACCTTGTGATCTGTTGCTGCTGGAATTTATATTCCTGGGAAACTCTGAGAAGTTATAGTTTCCCTCTCCAGGAACACAGATATCTTTCTGACCTCTACCTGATTCAGAGCTAGTTTAAAATTAATGGAGATTCCGTATCAAGAATGAAAAAGGTGAAATTAATGAAGTGTCAGGGATAATTGATACTGTATCCCAAAAATGTTATTAAACTGTCAAGCTTCTGACTAATTCACGTAAACAGATTTAAAACCAGACTGAGCACTCCTCGTTTAAGTTAGATGCCAGTTTTATTTCTTGCTTGGGAGCAGAAGAAACTACTGGGAGAAGCCGTAAGACATTCCCATGCTGTCCAGCGAGAGGCTCCACATCAGTCATGGAGGAAGAGACTCTGAGTCAGGTGAGAGAACAAGGGCCCCTGGGAGAACAGCTTGGTAAGAAAAACATTGCTTTCATGAGGTTAGTGTTACAAGAAGAAAATTAGCCAACGATGAAGTCAGATAGAGCTGTGCTCCAGTGTGTACCCAGTGAGTCTCAGGACCTCGGGGTCATCTGTTCGATCTTCCCACAGGCATCTCCCCATCTGCTTTCCCATGCCATTCTTACACCCCTTCCTGTCAGCCTCTGTGCAGAAGGAGATGAAAGCAGATCAGATTTTAACCTCTCATTCACTGGGTCTTACACTGTGTCCTGCACAGGGGTTAGAGGAAAGCTCATGCGGTGTTCAAAACATGAGGTGGTTTAAGTAAATGTGAGGTAGTGGATGATCAAGATTTGTAAACTCTCAGTGGAGACTGGAGTACAGTGAGCCAGCTTATCAACCAGGGCCCCTGATGCCCGACAGTCAGACATTAGTACCTATAATAACGGGTCATCAGTGTCATTGTGAATTTCCTGTACAGGAGCCTCCAAGATTGCTGCAAGGCATTTCATTCATAGAACAAAGAAACAAAACTACAGTGGGAACTCATTACTTCAGAGATTTTCTAAACACTTTGGATTGTCTAAAATAAATATTCAAAATAAATCATAGATGCAGTTTGATCTGTACTAAAGTTGCTGAGAAGTCCATCAAGGATGCCTCACAGGCAAGGGGAAGTACAGCATTACCTTTACATCCAGACTTGTAGAGAACACACTTGTTCCTGTTTCATAGCCTAGCTTTATTTTTTCTGAAGCCTGGAACAGTTGGTGGCAGACAAATCCCTATTATTGCCCATAGGCATTCCTCAAAATATATCAATTATCCTATCCAGTTGCATTTCAGATGAATTATTCTCTGGTTACCAAGGCAACCAAATATGTATAACGAGAAAGAACCATATTTTTTTTGTTCATGCATACCTGGGCTGCCAAAGCAACCTTAGAAAACAGATCACCCGAGCAATGCGCAGGCAGTCTCAAGGGGACATGGTTCTTATCAGCTGTGGGAGCCAGGACACCTCCCACCCCAGCCTGCAGGGTGGTGTTTGCTGCACCAGACAGACCCAAGGGCTTTGGAGACCATTACACTTCCCTAACAGCACGAGAGGAAGTAGACGGCGAGCACTCATGGGAAAAGCAGACCATCCTCAAGTGTCTGCGGTTAGAAAACAAAGCTTGTAAAACCCGTACTAAGAAATCTCAGGTTTTAACTGTATTTCAGCCACAATTCCTGTAAGGAGTAGAAGACGGTTTATCCTGGTTGACACTTGCAGACAGGTTATGTTCATTATCAGCTCAACTGCATACAATGCTCACAGGCTATCAGCACTAATTTTCTCTGTATAGGCAAGACTTCAAAGCCAAGAGGAAAGGCCAATCTATAAGCAGACAACACCAAAATACTTTTAATGCTCTTGGTATCAGCTTGCATGTAGACTAGTCCTATGTGATAAGAGAAAGCAATGAAGAAAATGAATTTAAAAGCTTCTTGAAATAATCTTTTATTCCTAAAGTCAGGAAAAAACTAACATCAAAATGGTGACCTGAATGGTGACCTGCAGGCAATACATTTATTGTGAACATCACTTGTCTATCTCTACAGTAATACTTCCTTTGTTGGATTTTAATGTTTATTCAGTAAGTAAGAAATTCAGTAAATAATAAAACCCTTCCTGAGAGAGTACACTATAACACAGTGTGGAACACCAGCTCTTTAGACCCATAAATGAAGGAATATCATTCAAGATCCCAAGTTACAACACTGTTGAATATTACACACACACAAAAGTATAATATATAATGTCTGGGTATTTTACATTTCAGAGAGGTTTCTGTTTTCCAAAACAGCCACAGCTTAGAAAGTCACTGGGGAATAAAGGTATGAATCATATACATTTTTGCTTGACACAGGCAGAAGGATAAGGCTCTAAACTCCCACTTAGAAAGCCCGTCGTGCCCAAGTGTGGCATGGTTGTTATTCCTTCTCACCTCCAGTTTCAGGTATAGCATTGAACTGTGGCAGGTGCCACAGTGGCATCCCAACTGTACAGCCACTGAGTCTCTCTTAGATAAAGACAGAAGAAGAAACTGTATTAAAATATACATCCTAACTAAACATGAGTCTATGATGTGTTAATAAAATTATGCCATGGACTAAGTAGACTAGACTACAATTCAGTCTGGCCACGGTAGCATTAGAAACAGGTACTCTGACAGTCTGCTCCCTAAGTCACACACAGGATGGGAGGGTGAGGGCAGACAAGGAGCCCTGTCCTTTTCCCATCCCCACAAGGTTTGAGCCAGGTTCCAACGTGGAAGCTGATATAATCACACTGGAAAAGAGTGGGCCATCACACCTACTGCACAAACAAGAGAACCCTAAAGAGTTTATAATCCAAGAACAGGAACAGAAAAGCAAGGGCTAGGGGGTAGGAATGGGAGAGTCTAGAAGAGGGTTAAGAGCTGGGTTTAAGATAGGTCAACGGTCTAATATGAGTTACTAGAGGAATAAAAGGGATGATCAGCTTCTCCTTACAGCTAAGTGCTAATTTACATTAGCTATCTGCCAGGAAAGTCTATTTGACTTGCAAACTGTAAAAAGAGTAACAGTAACTCCATACACCTTGCACAAGCCTGGAGGTTAAACACCATCTCCATCCAGACCCAAGTAAAGGGAAAGGACAAAGAAACACACTTAACAAAGCAAAGGGAACAACGCAATACAGCGTCATGGGAAACAGAAAGCGCCACAGGTACTTCGCAAATTGCTAAGCAGAAAATGTCCCCCTCTTTTGCAGCAATTTTCAAGCTTATCTTTCCCCCTTCCTCACTGGAAAAAAACACAAACAACCCTGACATTCTTTTGCAGAAATAGAAAGCATTTGGATGTCCTTTTTCACCCAGACTAAAGCATTTGCTTAGGGGACTGGTCTGTAAGGTTGCTGAGCCAAGTTCATGTCTCTCAGCAGCTCATTTGCAATAAATGATCTCTCACACCTCAGGCCAGTGACTTCATTACTCAAATGTAAAATACTAGAAAAAAGTCAAAGTTTTAATCTCTCCAACCTTATTAGAATGAATATACTTCTGAAGAATATACCGTATTTGGCAAAAGACCAAACTGCTTTGAAAATATCCTGATAAAAGGTCTACTTGGTGATATAACAAACCACAGGAAGAATCCCTTCAACAGCATCAGCTGAAGCCGTATCAGCCACAGAAGTGAATAGCTAGAGAAGTGCCATATTTTCTTGTCACTGCAAGTTTAGCTAGGTACCAGAAGGTTTCTTAAGAAGATGCCCACCTGCTGGAGGAAAACAATTCTAAAAGGTGACCCCTGAATACGTATGTTTTCCATGTCACTAATATTTACCAACAATTGATTTGTTTGCAATTCTTAAAGCCCCTCCAGTAAAGACAGAGATTGACCTTCACTGCAGTCACCTCTAGAATCCAGCCATCTGCCACAGGCTGCCACTTTGAGCGGCACTTGTTCTTCTTTTGAAGGAAAGTGTTAAAGATGGTCTTTGACTTGGAAACACACCTATGGTACAACTGGGAAAGCCAATTGACTCTGATTCTTTTGCTGTGGTAGCAACAGCTGTGGCAATCACACAGGTATAAATCATAGCTCCATTCCCAACCAGAAGCTTCTTGAGAGGACATTTAGTCCATACTCTTTCCTCCATTCCAGCATCGTCATTCTGCTTCTCTGTGGGACTCTAAACTTGTTCATAAAACCTCCAGTGACAGGGACCACCCAGAATCCATTCCAATATTTGGCTATCTTATAATTTGAAAAAATAGCTTTAATGTCTAATACAAGAAACCCTTGCTGTACCCTGCAGCCACACTGCTGCAGCAGACACAGACATGTGTTGGTCCTTCCCCTCTGCTCTTGAACCATGTTAAACCTACCTGAAGGCTGTTACTCATTTATTCCATGCTTTCCACACAGATCATGGTTTCTAAACCTATGAAAGTTCTTGTTACCCTTCTTTAGTCACTGTTGACCATCCCTCCCAAATGTCAGTTGTTCAGCTTGTTCATCACATACAGGGATAGAATCTGCTCACAAGATCTTCTGGTATCATCTACCATTCGTGCATGTTTGCTCCTTATCTACTTCCACATCTAGAATCTCCAGGGTGTAGAAATGAGTCGTCTGAGTCTAGAGGCCACAAGGGAGATCTGATCGTGCCTTTTCTATGATACCTGGTATACTCTGCAGTTAAATAAGAATCCCTTCAACTAACAAGATTCTCATCTACTGTATTAAGCACGAAAGTCGTGGTCCACAACAGGTCTTCTTTGCAGTCAGCTGTACATTACGGTAGCATGAAGTGCCACCATCTCATTTGCATATAGGCAACAAAAAAACTCCAACAATACCCTGCTGTACTCATCCTATACTACTCAGGAATCTTAAGACATTAAGCCTATACACTGTGTGTGCACAGACTTAAAGATAATAACATAGGCTCCTTAGGCATAAACAACGTTTCGTTTTAGATTTCTCCTTTCCCAAGAAATTAGCATTTCTGTAACCACAAATTGCACAGAAATCAGCTCATCTTATCTGTAGGATAAAACAGTTACTTCCCCACACTTACAGATTAAACTATACGTAAAGCTGCTGGGAAAGCATCTAATGCAGTTGTTCAACGTGCGAGGAGGCAGTGGCGGCAGCAGTGCAGAGGGAACAGGGCAAATGAAAGGGGTCCAGTTGCATTTGCTTCCTAAAGCACGCACTAGACAAGCAAGCACAGCATGTTTCATTAGAAACAATGAAATCTCCTTTTCAGCTAGCTGGCATTTTGGCAAGGCTGCTGAGAGATCAGAAACTCGGAGCACAATTTGTTTGCCATGCTGTAGCCTACTTTTGTTTAATCAGACAGCCACTGTTGAATGTGTTCCTCCTGTCAACAACAAGCCTCCAGACCCCCATTCACACATCAGAGTGTGTGTGTGCGTGTTGTGGGGATGTGTATATGTGTGTACGTGAGCTCTTGCTCATTCTGCGATTAAAAATGTAAGCACCTACTATTTTCAGTCTGAAAGGCAGCCAAAACCTTTGTGTTCAAGTTGGCACAGGGAAGTCTCCCCGTGCCCGTTCCATCGTATTAGCAGCACTCCACAAAATGGCAAAGGAGGATGGATAATTTTGAAACTTTTTTGTGCCTGGAATTTGATGGTTTCAGTTGCAGCTTTAAAGTAAAGGCAAAGCTCGCATTTGTGCAGGATACATTTGTGACGTAACTGCAAACTCTTTACAGGCAACTGGTCTCCTTAGCACTTGAAAAGGCTCAAAGCTTTTAATTAAGGGCCTGATCTAACTCCTGCTAAATAAACTGAATCAGACCTTACTAAACCTGCTGCTCAGTAAGGTCCAAAGGTTTCACCACAGTTCTGGTAGAAGCATAAATGAATCTACCATTGGGCATTTGGACATTCAGTTTCCATCTTTCAGAAAATGTTCTCAGTGGTAGGCTGAAAATTAACACTTGCAAACTTAAAAAAAAAAGGTGGTGGGGAAACACTGCTCAGTGATCCATTCAAATATTTATTTGTCGCTTTCATCTTTCACGTACTGGAGTGCTTGATAATGTTTTTTGTGGTCTTCCCTATTAACTGAGCTGACACCACCTTCCACTTTGAGACTCTCACACCACAGGACATCAAGAGCTACAGATAAGAGAGGAGGCGCTGACAAGGGAGGAGGACAACACAGAAGTTCAGGCAACTTATAAGACAACACAGCAATATTTCCAGTTTTTCTGATCAAAAAAAAAGTTCTCAGCTTGTTGAATTTTTAAAAAGCCAACACTTCTCCACAGAAGACAGATTTTTTATTTTTTTTTATTTTCAACCAGACCTTTAGGAAACCATTCTTTCTTTTCATTTAAAATAACATTTGACCAACTTTACTCAGTTCTTATATCTCTCAAGAAATCTCAGCTGAAGAAAAGATGATCCACCTACCCAGTGATTTCTCTATAGGCTCCACATAACAATGCCTTTTCCCCACATTTTTGCCCTTAGAAAAGCCTGTGGGACTGACTGGATGTAGAATGTAGTATCAGAACTACTCAACAAATGTTGACATGCCTTAGTAAAGACAAGTATGCTCTGTGCTCTGTATTCAGTGAATTCATATAAGAATACTCATACTTATGAAACCAATCTAAGTATCACAATATAAAAATAGCAGCATCACAGCAGAAACACATCTTGTACAACTAGAAATTGAAAAGACTCTTGAAGACAGCTGATAGACTCCTCCCTTGATGTTACTCTTAGTCTCTTCTACTCCACTAACACATTAAAAAAAAAAGCATTAAAGTAATATAAAGTATCAAAAGAAACCAGAAGTAATACCATGTTTAAGAGAAATGTGCACTGGCTTTGTTGCCAGAGGCCTCTGAGATCACAGTTCATACGTTTTGCAGATGCCTGTGCCTCACTTGCAGGAGTTTGTGCCATTTGAATTTTAGTTTCTGCATGTTCAACCATTTCCCAAAACTATATCCTGTTAAGAAAATAAGTGCAGAGATTTGGGGTTATGAGCTGTGTGTGTATGTGTGTAACTGGGGTGGGGGACTCTGAAAAGACAGGAAGGAGGCAAAAAGCAAAACTTTTTGGAGAGGAAGGCAGTAACAAATATATTAGAAAACTGCTGTTTCCTTTTAATTACAGTAAATAATAGGACTGCGATCATAATACCCAGAGATGTGAAGACATCCAATCTCACTAATTACACAGGCCAGTAACAGGTTGCAGAAACCTCTCCAGGAAGTGACTTCGGTTATTTCATTGATTCAAGCAAGCCCAGCACCTTAATGGATACCACCCATTCAGTACAGCTGAAAGCCTCAGATTTCACACAAACCACTTAAAATATTAAATGAAGCAAAAGGATACAGAACAAAAGCTATGAACTCCCAACTACTTATAGCCAGGTCCCAGTAACTCTATTGGATTTTTCTTCTTCCACACGCTCCAGGTATAATCCCTTATCATTGAGCCATGTTCTGTTTGGAGTAATAGATATTATTTTCTGCTTCTCTAAATTGCCCTTGAACTTCACCTGAGTAGCATGTTCTGCTTCCCCTCCTGATTAGGACTGTTTAGAATTGCCATGTCCTGTTAAGCAGCTGGCCTGTTTCCCCTCATAGCAAGCAGATTGTTCTCTTTCCAATATAAGTTATTTTTAGAAACAAGAGCTTTTGGATTAAAAAAGAAATTTGTGTATCACAAGACATCACTCTTTACTCTCAAGGTTTTGTTTTTTGGGTTTGTTTGTTGTGTTTTGGGAGTTTTAGGGGGTCGGTTTTGTTTTTGTTTTTTTGGTTTTTTCTAAAAAAAAAACCTTGTGGCAATTCTGACTCATTTACTTTTCCACTATCTTCACCTCTCCCTTTCACCTTCTACCACTACTTTGGTCGCACTAGCTTTGTCTTAAAAAACAGCTCTAACCTTGTGTAAGGAGGGAGACTAGAAAATAGACAAAGGTGGGTCTGTCAACAGTATTAAAATCAGCGGTGTTTGGATGTACCATTACTACTCAGCGTATTATACCAACCAGTTTTAATCCAAGACTAAATCAGAGAATGTTGTTTTAAATCTGAAGGTTGCACAAGGTCCTACTAATTAACTTTATGGGAAATCAGACTCTTAGCTTGAGGTCTGTGGACTACTACTAAGGAATTTGAATGACAGGTCATTCCCTAAATAAAATAACCCTATTTTTCACTTACGTTGAAATGTGCCCAGCTACTAGAAAGCAGTGAGGCATTTGTAAGCTGGAAAAGACCACCAATGGGACTGAGACTGCAGCTTATCCATTAGGGAATCACTGCCACGTGGCAAGATCAGATCTACAAAAATGCTTTTGCAACAGTACCAGCACCTTCCTAAATGTTACACTTCAGTGATACACACTCAGGCAGGTTTTTTTTCCAGTTCTCCTTCCACCAACTCTGGAGCAAAAGCAGCCATAGAGGGAGGGAGATAGAAATAAAGAGGCAAAGTATTAACAGGAGAAAATGGAAGCCCAGTTGCTCCCAGCTATTTCCATTGACTGGAAGCGAGAAATTGCTAATAAGAGCTGCAGCTTAACGTGGGTTGTGCATATGTTAAGATGAAGTTCTGATGTGTATTTTGCATCCTGTATTACAGATTTGAGTCCAGGAATGGAGCCAGAGCTGGGAAATCTTAGCACTCTGTGGAGCATGTATTAAAATGGTCCCAAAAGTAATTAGATAAATTGAATGAAATCTGACTTGACAAGCAGGGGTCATCCTATTCTATGAAGGCTCAGGATGGAGACCAAGGGGCCAAACAACTAGTGATTGAAGGGCACAGCTAATTAAAGTGTCTGCTATATTAATATTTATGTTAAAGTTTCCAGTAGCCCTGGCCTTGACCTGGCAGTTGGGTATACAATTTGTGTCCTTCATTTTAATAATTTTCAACATTATTTCTCATATGGTTATGAAAATACTTTAAACAGGATGTTATACCCGCCTTTTCCATGCTCAGACAAAAATATTTGAGAAGCGGAAAAAAGGCTGGAAAAAAGTTAAGGAACAGTAAGTTTGAAAACAGGTCCCTCTGATTTAATTAGCGTAAAAAATAAAGGTAGGAAACACTGCCATTTATCAGTGCTTTACCCAAAGATGTCAAAGATGCTTTTCCATCTCTATGACACATTAACTTCAGTCTATGGATAGGGAAACTGAGGAACAGCTGTGCAGGCTCACTGTGAGATGCATTCACTAATCATTTGTAGGATCACTGCAGCCTGTGTTACCTACACACCAGCACTCCAGAGGTGTGGACCTCTCCAGCTGAGAGCAAGTGGAGCTGCAGGGCCTTCATACTTATGTGCAGAGAATTACTTTTAAGTTCATCAAGTGTGTGAAAGAGGGAGAGCAGGGGAGAAATTGCTATGCATCGAGCCACAAAAATAAATAACAGCAAAAACCCCATCTCTTGCTGAAATAACAAAAAAAAAAAAAAGAATTGGGGTTTAATTTCATTTTTCATTCAGTTTAAAATAGAGAATAATGGATGCACTTGAAATAATGCAACCGAAATGCATACCTACATTCAGACAAGGGAGGGAAGAAAGGAAGAAGACACAAGGCTACTTGTCCCCCTTGGAGAGTAGTGGAGAGTACTCCACCACCTTGGACTGAGACGGGTGGACACAACCCATTCCCCAACCATGGCCGCTCATCTTCCCACTCCCCTGAGCCCTCCTCCCCTGCAGGCACCAGACTTCGCCCGCCAGACCCCGCACACGCTCAGCCACGCGCAGAGGGACCCTTTGTTCAGACTTGCAGATGTGTAATTCAAGCAGCCACATATTTGAGTGGCCCAGAGGAGCAAGATTCCACAGGGTGAGGGCCGTCCCTTACTGAAGCCACTGCCATAACGCTGCCAGCCGTGACACCTGCCAGCTTTTTCTGCTGGAAAGCAGGCCTTGTGCCCACCTCGTGGGAGAGCCCCACCACGATGCATTCCCCTCCCATCGCTCCTGAGAAAAACACAAAGATTTAGTGGCTGGGCCAGGAACAGAGCCCGGGGCTTCCCTTCCCACCCAAAGGCTGAAACCGCTGAACAGCTGCAAGTGAAAACTTATTTCTCTCACCTTGCATCTTCCCCTTCCAGAAAAATTTAATTAAATTCAAATTAGAATTTGGCAACTTCAGCCTGGATCTATAATGACCAAGACGTTATCTTTCGGAGAATAAACTCACACACACACACATTCAACTAATTTAAGTCACCTCAATCTCCAACTGTACTGCTGTCAGCAAGACTGCAGACATCTCTGGCTGGACAATTAAGCTTTGAAATATCCACGGTTACCAGGAACATTGACTTAAGCAGTTTGCCTATATTGAGACAGACTTGGGAATTGTGTCCTGATCCTCTTTACCTTGATTTGTTTCTAACATTGAGGTTTTGTAACAAAAAGGGCTAATCAAGGGGGAGGATGACATTTCCGAGATTCACATGAGAAGCATGGCACAATCCAGATTCCGTGTAAAATTATGCATGTAAAGGGATGAATAAAGGTTTTCCAACCTGGATGATTTCACTGCCAAATTTCAATAATCCTTTTAAACTACATTATTGTACTTCTATTTTAGATAACAAGAGGGTATCTGGTATTGTATGTAGAGTCTCTAGAACTAGGTACAACCAGTGGCTTTCTGGCACCTTGCCTCTGCATCTAAGAGAGTTATAAAGCTTGGGTAGCCATGCCAGCACACAACATTGTTTGTACCTGCTGCAATTCAGTTGTTACAGCAGCAGTTGTGGCAATTTAGCGAGTAGAACACCCATTTTACTGTCTGTTTTATTACCAAGACAGATAAAATTTGTACAAGTAGTATTCAGGGAACCAGCTTATAACAGTACATCTGAATTAAAAACTGAAGTATTATCTAGCTGAACTCATTAGCATTTACAGGAATGGCTAAACAGATTTGTTTCCCCCAGCCGTTGCTTTGCTCCCTGCACAGCTGCCATTTGTCCAGAGCCTCTTTTAGCAACTTAGCAGAAGAAAACAAACAGATAAAATGACAGCACTGACTGGATGAACAGCTTGTGGCAAACACTAATACCCCTACAGAACATACAAGAGTATTGTGAGATTCGTCTACTATATACTTCCCAGTGGTTAACTCAACAGATTCGACGCTTTGTGCACCAGAGTGCTTCCCAGGCTTTCTAAACAGAACACAGAAAAATGGCTTTTCAGTCTGAGACCCAAAATGGGACTTGGGCTTCCCTAGTTCCCATGCTTGGTTGCCACTCATCTACATGTCTCAGTTTTCAACTCATCTTTTTTTTTTTCCCCCCCTGAAGATCTGACTCAGGAATTCATGAATTTCGAGCACCTCAAGCATATTTCTCCTGGGATCAAAGACACAGCAGTTGTCCACCTCTCTTGCCTGCAGTGCTGTTCTCATTTTGCACCTCTAACTTCCTGCAAGGCGTAGCCCTTCTATGGATGCACACAGGACTACAGTGGGTAGTACCATAGCACAAGGATAGCATCACTTACAAATACAAGCTGTATCTTAAAGCAGCACTTAAAATGCAAACTTTAGAAATATTTCCCAGATCTCCTCAGGTCACAACTGAGCATGAACAGTGCTCCAGCCAAAAAGGAGGCCCAGCGGATTAGGGGTAGCTAGAAACATAGAGCCAAAGAAGGGAGCCAAATGAGTCTATTTAAGCATAGGTGTTATGCTTAAGGTGACTACAGAGGTGTTCAGGTCAGTTCAGAAATGGCGGAGGAAGATCCGAGAGCTGATTAATAGACTCTACATAACTGGGTATTGAATAACATTCTGTGCAAATATCACCACTTCTTCATGTGCCTCCCAAAGTCCTGGCTTTCCAGAACCACTTGGGGTGTTTGCCCTCAAGTTAGAATTCAAAACTGCTGCGTATGACACACAGGCAAGGAAATGTCTCTACTTCTCAGTACACTTTAAAGCCCACTGCTTCTTATTAAGCACTATGCAACATAGTGAGTAGTCTTTGGAATTCTATGGGCAACTTATAAATAGATTTTTTTTGGTTAAAAGGAATTCCGCATATTGACTCTTTTGCTAATACTATACCCTCATATAATTTTTTAGTATTTTTCTGTGCTAAACCAAAAATACATTATTGTTACAAGCTCATTAATGAGATGTCCCTCTTTTTAGCCATGATCCAATATGTAAACCATGTCATTGTGCTGCTTGGCACCCAACAAAAACGGCATCTCAGCCATTTCAGCCTATGTGCAAACTTTTCCAGCAAAAGCCCTCCAATACTACAGTCCTTGGGATAGCAATGGGCAGTTCAAGGTGACTACAGAGACAGACCTGCAGTTTGTACTGACACAGAGTGGTGCCAGCACTGGGATGCAGCAAACACATCTCGGTTCTGCACAAATTAGTAACAAAGTCAGATTTGGATTTCAAAACCTTTCCCCATCCCAAGCCTGGCTCCAGATCATTCCCAGTCCTGTCAAGGGGGTCAGTTTGGTCTTCCAGGATGTTTCTTCATAAAAAACCAAATAAATAATTAACCCTAGCAAGCTCCAGGACAGATCCATACATCCCACGGCCAATAAGATAAACATCCCAATTCCATCTGAGCACCCCCCTCTGCACATGCAGAGGCACTCGCACAGCTACGTCCTTATCACCTCCTCACTCCTGCTCTCCAGCTCTTTGGGCCAATGAAAGCATACGTTACAATATTAAGAGCAAGGCATTACACATGTAAAATCAAGTATAGTAGTTTGATTTTAGATAAGAACTAATGAGTTATCATGACAAAGATTCCCTTCAAGTGCAAGCCCTACGCACAAAGTACTTCTCCCAGGAAAAAAGCAGATCTGCAAAATAAACAGCCGCTCCTTTTGCTCTAAAGGAGAAGAAATACTTTGCTAAAAACAATCTTCCCCCCCCCTCCCCCCCAATCTCTAATTTAATTTCCTTCCCATGTACTAAAATATCTAGGCCTGACTGATGAGCTTGAGATGCTTGCCTTGCAGCTCCTAAATGCCTGTTTTTGTTCTGAGCTCCAGCAGACAAGCACAGAAGGAGCAGGTACGATCCCTTGAGGAGCTCAGCATGCTTTTAAGGCTGCAGAAAATGTGAAAAAACATGTGCTGCCACAGATATCAATAACAAGCCAGCGGTCTAGCACCACCAACACATCAAGCACAACGTCTCTCCTTGTGAAAAGCCCAAGAAGAAACGCAGGGGACCCTAAAGCAAGTAGTTAATTCCTTGGTTGAAAGCAAGTCTTCACAAGTGCTGAGGGAGAAATAAGATATGTCTCTAACTTCTCCCACTTAGAGGTTTCCTTCTCTTGTTTTTAATTTGTTTTAGGCATTCTAAAATGACAGGTTGAAAACTTAAAGGCCAATATTGATACTTTAATTTGTGATATAAATCATGTATGTAAGCATCTACAGATACCTAAAAGAACCAAGCCCTTACCACATGCTCCACACCTGGCGAGTATTAATAATGCTTTCCACAGACTGCTTTTTAGAAAAACATCACTTGGTTATATAAAGAGTAAAGATTTAAATCTGTTGTTGAAGAGAACAAATAGGATTCTTTAAAGGTTAAAGAATCCAATCATTTGTCAAGTACTTGAAGCTAAATAGTCCTGGCTATCAAACAACCTAATTAAAACCTACCTGGAAGAAAGTCAATAGGTTGTATATCAAGGGAAAAAACCAAACACATCGCTAAGGAATGCACATCTTGTGGAAATCGGGAACAGAATATGCGTAGGTAGATCATTTTAAGACATTAACTGCTAGGGTTTAGACACAGCCTGTAGAAGCACGTGGCAGTGTTGCAGATTCAGAGACCTGCATACCACAGGGGGAAGGTGGAGCTGGAACAAAGGGGAAGGCATCTGCCTCTATAGACAAATAAGTCTGAGTTTTGTCCAAAAATTGTATTTGAATATCAAATTCATTTGACGTTCCCTAATTTCCTCACACAAACAAAAATTTGCACTTCCACATCTTCTGTCTTTATTGTCTTTCCTGCTCCATTGCAAAGGCCAGTTGTTGGAAAGGTAACAGGGGAGGTAACAGTGGGATGTGACTGGAGCTACGTTCCTCCAGCTCTGCTGGTCAGCTGATCGTAGAAGAGAAGAGGAAAACTAGCTTTTTCAATGTGTTAAATTTTGAAACTCAGAAGGACTCTGTTTCAAGTATTTGTCAAGAGTCCTGCCTCATCGCTGTGATCTTTCTTGCCTGCTAAAATACAACAAATACACCTAAGTTTTGACTGGCTGAAAGCAAACAGTAACCAACCAGTACATGAAAGCACTGCCTGCAGCCTTCGGTGAGAAAGTGATGTAACTGAATTGAAAATATGTGAAAGCCTGGCCTTATTTCTTTCCCCTGCTAAATGCAAGAAGATAACATGTCAAACCCCTATTAAGTTACTAATTAGTTCACTTAGGTATTAATCACTTACCAAGCATTTTTTCCTCTTTAGACACATGCTTCTTTAAATCTGGCTGTTTAATTCACTAGCAAAACTAATAAGGTCTTAGATAATCTCATCGGTGCCAGATGTAGTCCAATTCACAAAATCTCTTGGAACAAATAAAGTACTCTTTTTACTGCCCATCTGACTCGGGCTGATCTCTGGGGTTCACGTTTACATTCATGCTTTCATTTTGAAGTTAACATAATAGCACTGAGTTCACTCTTACACAAATTAACAGGACATTTAGGATCTCCAGTGGAATCCCAGATTACGCAGCGCTGCAGCAGGTAAACTTTTTAAACAAGTGAACATAGAACATTTGTGAGCCAGCTACGTGAGCAATCCCATGGAATGAGGGAATCGAACTTCCGCCCTCGCACGGCTGTGGCCTCCCAGCTGAAGCCGTGTTCAGATTTCGGGGCTGGGCTGATCAAAGGTAACTGCTCTCCCCACCGCTGCGCAGAACTTGCACTCTGCGTGGCTGACGTGCCTCTAGTAGCATCTCCCAGTGATTTACAGCCACGCTGCAGGAGTGAAGAGTCAGTCAAACCTGTGCTGCAGCTCAACAAAATTGCTTGAAGCTGAATAAACTGGCACATTCGTGCCAGAAAGAGAATAAAATCTCTGTGCAGGCAAAACCACAATGCTTAGACAGAAACACGAATGTAAACGTGCTCTGAAGATCCTCCCATAATCAGAGCAAAGCATGCAGTGTGGAAATAAATGTTATTGCATTAGAAGTGGACATTTTTTTGTTTCCCCACTTTTCTGTGTCATGCAGAGAACATATCTCAATACTACTTTTTAAACTGGAAATTTACAATGAATGGCCAGCTGTTTATTCAGAAAGCCTTTCTGAAGTTCATTTAAAAAATCCAGTAAAACTCGCATCAATGTCTGTCTGAGCAAGACCAATCTCTTGGGTAAAGATTTTACATTTTCCCCCTTTACACCTTTCTCCTACAGCTTCTGGTCCAGGCTCAGATGTCCCCCGCCCCCAACCTCCTCCTTGCTTTGGCACCAGCTGCTCGCAGCCCTGATGCCCCTGGCACAGCACCCCAAATGTCTCATCTCGGCGCGTTGCCTCATACGTGTGTTCTCTCTCTGGTGTGAGAAGCAGAGGAGCAGACTGTGTCTCTTGCTGGTGGAGAGACAGGAAGAGGAACAAGGCCCAGCCACCAGCTGGGGAAGAAAAGGCAATTCCTGGCTCTGGGACAGGAATTTGGGAGGGAAAGCACGCCTCTGCACAGCCCTGCCAGCCAGCTTCAGCCCTGTTGGTCTTTGAAGGAGCAGCAGCCTCTTTCCCCAAAAAGCTGAATCCCTGGTGCAGGACACATCTAGCTTCTAACAGAGCTTCAGGCATCCCAATTTCCCAAATTCCTCTGCTCCCTGTGAACAGACCACGTGCGTGCCTAAGCATGCTGCCACACAGAGATACTGGCTCAGCCACCAGAAACACTAGGGACATATTAACATGAGGTTGGATCCAGCTAATTAGCCCTGACCAATAACTGGAATAATTAGCCTTGCCTCAAAGAGGGAGTACTTTGGCCAAGCACTGCTCTGTTGGGGCACAGCCATTCTACTCTGGTCCCAGGGCTAGCTGTAGTCTCGCTCCATGGCGTAGCTGCCGACGTGCATGGTAAGGAAGTGAAGAACAAGAAAAGGCACAGTAAGATGCCCTGCACTCATTTACCACCCTTAGCAGAAAAACAGTGTGCACCTAACCTGAAAAAAAATACTACGTTTTTTCAGACATGACTGAGAAGTTTCTAAGAATGTTTAAATTCTTATTTTAATCCAAGGAAAATTTCAGAAATGCTGAGGCTCCATTTCATTATCTTTTTTTTTTTCCTTTTTAAAAATAGAAGTAACAATTGCTTTGGAGATTGGAAATCTCATTTAAAATGTTACCCTAGAGAAACCCTCCTGTTTGTTGCACTTCAGGAGTAGCAGCTGACATTTCTTCCTGGCACACTGGTCAGAGCAATGCTCCAGCTGCTTCCAACACCTACAGCAGCTCGAGAAGCCAGAGCCGGATGCCCCACAGAGGAGCACAGTGACAGACTTGAGGCAAAGGCCACAAGTAGAAATGCCAGTTGGGTACAAGGGTGGAAAAAATGTCAATAGAAGTAGTAACGCATTGGAAAAGGCTGCCCGGAGAGGCTGTGGGAGTTCCCCCTGTGGAGACATTCCCGCTTGATCAACGTGGGCTCAACAACCTGTGCTACCCATGATGCTAGCCCTGCTTTGGGCTCTCGGACTTAAATGACCTCCACAGGTTCCCTCCAGCTTACTCTGTGGCTGAAATATGGCCCATTATAACAATTTAAATGCTGTTAGCTGTACTTTATTCTTCAAATCACTCTGGGCAGCTTTTGCTTTATATTAACTAAAGCACCTTATCACTTCTGTACAGCAAGTGTCTCCTGGTGGCTGAAATGAAGAAGGCTGATGTTTTCTCAAAATGAATTATTGTAAACTATAAAACTGAAATGACATGACCAACTGCCAATACCTTCACGAAATTTGAAACAAAAGTTTTCTGACAACATTTAAATAGATTCATAGTTTCATATGAAAGTTCTGAAATACTGGTTTTACGTAACATAACAATAAATTCCAAAGTGTCAACACTTTCCAAATGTAAACACCTCTAACTTTAATTCCCATTGTGTAACTAAGAACTACGACAAAGCTTGTAAAGGACTGATGACATGCAATACACATAAGAGATCAATGGAGTCAGAAAATAGCTTTCATATTTGTAGAATGTTTTTGTTATGACTATTGTCACATCATCTTTTGTTCTATGGTAGTTCAGAGAAATAAAAAAGGTTATCACTCAATTAGTGAATAAATCCCTATCTATTTGCTGTCTAAATATACATATTAGAAATATCTTTAAATTTCAAGGTGCTTTAAGCATCTTGCAGCCATAACTCTTCCTCCCTCCTAGAAAACAGGCGGTTGGTATTCGCTGCCTTTGCCCGTGCTCAGCCCGTGTCACTGCCTCTCCCCAGCTTGCAGGTTGCACTCCAGAGACAGGCAGATGCTCAGATGGGGCAAGGCAGCTTCATACCCCTGAATTCCCTGATGTGTAACAACTGTCAGTCCCACTACATCTCATTAAGTTGTGCCACTGCCACAAAGTTAAATGGCCCTTTCCGTCACCAGGACCTCACCCTCCTGTTATAGCACGTCACTGAGATCTGGGTTTGGTCTTATTTCCATAAAAATGTTTTATAGTTCTCTCTTTAAATCAATATTTCATGCAGTTGACAGCCCTAAAACTCTTTCTGGCACGCACAGAAGATTGGGAGTTCTGGGTGTTGTCTTTCTCATCTACAGGTTCTACTAAGTAATCTATATTAGGTGATATTAAGGCAAAAAGTTGCCACAGGAAAAATAAATACACACTATTTAGGACCTCTCACACTTTATAAAGAAGAGGTTGGAGTATAGGCAAGGATGTCTCCAGAGTTTTTATTCCTTTCTAGCAGACCCCCACATCCATGCTCACACTGGACTACATCCTGCATTATCATTTCACCCAGGAGACAAACATTTTCAGGCTTCTGAAGTAGCCAAGAACCCACTCTGTGAACTCAACAGGCTGCACGTTTGTCAGGAACTTGTTGTAGCATTTCTTCCCCAGGAAGAATAATTTTAGAAGCAGTACTCACTACATAATTTCCATAAGAGTAGAAATGGAAAAGAGATCGTTGGGGTGGCTGAAATCTGCCTCATTGGGAAAGGACGGGGGCCACAGCTTGGTCTTATTGATTGTTTGCAGGGAGTACTCAGCCTCCAGAAGAGACTACATCCTCTAGAGGCTGTTTTTGAAAGTGATCACAGTAGAATATGGATAGATATAAAACTCCAGTACCTTTTGGTGGGGGAGGAAAGAATGGAAGACACAGTAGCTCATTTTTAAAAAGTGTACTGAAATTGGTTTTTTGTTGTTGTTGGGGTTTCTTTGGTTTTTGGGGGGTTTCTTGTTGTTTTGGTTTGGGTTTTTTTTGTCAAAGCCACATTCATTTTAATGCAAGGGCAGCATCTGTTATGTAATTAAACTTTTCAGGAATATCTGGACTTTCATCTCCAGAATCAAAGGTAACAATTTCTTTTTCCCCACTACAAATCTATTAGTTACATTAAGGCTCATTAAAGCCTTGAAACAAAAAAGCCTTTACACTCAAAATTCCCAAGGGGCTTGCTTACTAGACCTTTTCAGAGACTTGTCGCTGGAATCAGTCTGCAACTTCCCAGTGAAAGGGAGTTTCATTACAAAATGCCGAATCACTGCAACAGCAACAGAAGTCCCGCTGAAACCCTGACAGAACTCAAAAGGGTTTGTGCCCGGGCTGCAGCCCATCACCTGCCAGACCGCTCAGAGCCCAGCATCGCCCCGAGCACAGGGACCCCCCCATCACCTTACGCTCTTGCTCCAAGCGGCTCCAGGCACACCAGGGGTTTAGGAAGCCCCGAGAGCCTCAGGTGAGTCCAACCGTTACATACCCTGCCCTCCCCCTCATCATCATGCTTTTTGTCTGCACATTGGGCACCCTAGAATTAAAAGGCAATGCAAAATGCCTCTGAAAAAAGTATTAAGAACAGCTTGCCAATCTCTTATTCTGAGCACTGATGTACTTGATGAGCAGGTAACAGGCATGAGAGGATGATTTTTGCCATCACCGCATTTTGCGGAGGGGGCCTGCCTGAAGTACAAAACTCCCCAGAGATTCTTCTGACTTATGGTGAGTATCTCCAGCTAATCTGTGTTAGAAGATAATCTATGCAAGGAGACAAGAAGATAAGTTTGCTGTTCCTTACTTGGTTGTGACAGCACAGGAAACATGTTCAGAAGACCATCCTGGGCTGTATCATATCCGCTAGGGGCAAAAAAAAGAATGCGTGTCTTTTTAAGTCAAATTCTGCATGGATTTAGATCAAGAAGCCACACTGAAGTCAGCAGACCACATCACTCCATGGAAGACCAACTGATTGCATCGGTAGGTGCAAGTTTTGCCTATGCCTACAAAAGTCTCTGTACTTTTTGAAGTTCCCGTAGTGCTAACCTCCCAAGTCAGTTCCACAGAGTGCAACTCAGCACAGACTACAATGCCAAGGACAGCAGTCAGGAGAAAAACAGGGTGGAGGGGAGAGGGTGGGGAATATTACTGAGGATCCTCTGAAAACAGACTGTAATTATACTTAGATGGTGCAAAGATCTCTCATGTTTTTTGCTTGAAATTTAATCTTAGAGGTAATCAAATCTGCTCTAGCAGTGTGGTTGCTTCATTCCCCGTTCCTTGACCCTTTAGGGCTTTGTTTGGGCCATTGGGAGCCACTTTCCTGGGGCTGCCTTGCGAGCACCTGCTTTGCTGCCATTCAGCCAACAACCCCACCCTCGGGAAATGGAGGAAGAGAGGGGAAGAGCTGAAAAAGATAAAGCTACACATAATTAATTGTAACTGATGTTTGCAGCTGCATTTACAAAGCTAGACAGTATTACAGTTCTGAGGGCGGATAAAAAAAATAACGTGGAATGCATCCCTTTTTATAGCTAGTATAACTCCCACTAATACTGAGCTTTAAGCAAAAGAAAGGAGAGAGACTTACTATACTTACTCATAAGTACATGAGCTGGCAAAATGCCATCATACATTTTAAAAAGGAGAAGTCAGGAACTCTTAAAAAAAAAAAAGCACGCAGTCAACATAACACCTCAGAAAGTCAGGAGGTGAGTGTTTATAAGAGAACACCAAGTTAGCACACTCGTCCTGAAAAACTACCCCTGCCCTGTTACAAGCAGCTTCATTCCAGGGTGAACGTGCCATCTTCTCGTATGAGAACACAAAGAAAAAGCACAGCACAGCACAGCAAAATAAGAATGCACATTACTTCTAGTCCATGAGAACAAATGTTAAAAGGCAGGGATTGTGCCAAAAATCCCTCTTAGTGTCACGTAAAGACTTACTGAACAAAGACTCTTTGTCTCCACTAAACTTTTTTCCTATACCTTGTACTTGGCATGTCAAAGGTTGTTGGAAAAAAAAGAATCAAAGCAGAAATCGCATTGAAAGCTTTGGTTTTTTCCTGCTTCCTTTTCATCTTTAAGATGTTGAAAACTCAGGTACTATCTTTGCATACACCACTATTCATCTTTAATTTAATAAATGATCTCTTCAATGTATTAATGGTTAGCAGTGCATATAAATTAGCATTTATAAAAATCAATTACATTGTCTCATAAGACAGAGAAGAAATCAAGACCTTCATCACTGGATCATTTGTATTTATCTGTTAATTATAAACCTTAATTGTCTCTTCTTATCAGATTAATTTGCATAAATTGCATAAGTTTAACGTTTAACAGGTTTTAATACCAGAATACAATTAGTCTTTAAACATTCTTTCTTGAAATATTCATTATTAATTATAGCATTAAAATTAGAAGTTCTGATAACTGACCTTGGCTTCTCCTTGGCTCATCATCATCTGTCCATTGAGGTCATTTATCTCATGATTATGCATGCTTTGTGGCTTCTTATTACTGATGTGCTCAGTTTTAATTGTACTTTATAGCCTGTCAGATTTCTCTGAATTTTGACTTAAAGCAGAATATTATGCAGGGTTCCACAAAAGTGGACTTTTTATAGTATATTCATCCTCTTAGCATACCCACATATAATGACACAGTGGGTGACAGGACTTTTTCTATATCTGGAGTATCTAGACTATTAGGTACAACATTTCTATCCTGGCGAGGAAAGCCCTGTTTTCATCAGATGACTTAGGAAGTAAGAGACACATGTAAGCTCCCAGGTAGCCTTGGAAAAAAAGAATTCAACAGCTCTTATGTTTGGCAGGTCATCTAATAGCCTCTTGTTCTTCATAACTTACCAGACATCTCTAACTGCCCTTTTCACTAGCTTTTTCTTTAGAGGTTGTGGTTTGTTGAGCCCAGGAGGTAATGAAATAAGAGAAGAGATGGCCAAGACCAAATACTGACAGATGTATTGAGTTGAATTTGGCTGACTTGAATGTAAAGATTCTTTGAAAACTCATGCAGTGCAGAGGTGAAAACAAGTGGGTTTTCTCCTCTGTGAGATCATTCACTAAGTCTCACATACAGGGATTTACTGTACTGGATTTTTCTTCCAGTTAAAACTATTCATAATATTCAGCTACGAAAATATTTTAGATGTGATCAGATATGCTTCCAAGGAGAGAGATTAATATTTAAAAAAGCATTAAACAAGACTTTCTTATATTGTCTACAGCTGCTATTATTAAAATGCTAGAGGTGCCTCAGGTCAATAGATTCTGAGTTCAGCGCATGTTCCTCTTAGCAAGCAAGCCTAGTAAGGAAACACTGAATCCAGTAGCTACTTGAAATTATCAATATCTCCTTTGACTTGCAAGTGCTCCCTAAGCAGATTCAAAGCTGTTGTACTCTTTACTGAGAAGCATAACTGACATGTTTCCAACCAGTTGCTGTCACCGGAGTTTCCTGCGAAGTTCAATTTCCAAATTCAAGAAAAATCTGAGAGTGATTCTGTGCAAACCATTTTTCCCGCACCAAGGGCTTTCTTCTGCTGGGATTTCCCATGCAAAAGTGTATGCATGAATCAATGGAAAAAATTGAGTAATGGGTATTATTGTCACTACACCTGATTTGGTATACCTCCCTCATAACCTGTCTGTCTGAGAGCACACGGCTCGTGACTCCTATATCCATATTCCACGGCAGGGCCTAAGGAGAACTGGTGAGATGACTATTAGGTTATGTAAAGTAGAAGTAATAGCAAAGAGCAGCAAATCACCAATGCTTCCTCACGAAGTCTCACAGATAACTAAAGGAATGCATTGATCAATTGTTAGTCAAGCCTGTCATCTCAAGGGCTAATAACTCGAGGCTGCATCTTCATCCATAAAAGGAGACCAATACTTGCCACTGACCTGAAGAGCATTGCTGATTTTTTTCTGCATGCAGGTCTAGCTACAATTATCCATTTCATCTCAAAGCTAGATTGCTAGATAATGCTTCACTTGAACAATATTTTGTTGCCTGACTTTCTAGATGGACATCTTTTATGCAAATACATTAACCACCTTGATTTACATTTACAAGGAGGATGGCGGTATCTGGAGCATGTCTTTCTTTCATTGCCTCATCTCAGGAGAAGAGCCTGAAGCAAGAAGGGGTGGCTCCCCTCTGCCACCTAAGATGCTTTGCAGAAATATTAAAGGTGCCTGATGCAGGCAAAATTCCGCAGAAGAGAGTCCTCAGCATACGGCGATCAGAAACAGGGCAGGGAAGCAGTGCCTTGCACGTGTGCTGGACCCTCTCCAGCAGGGGATTCCAGTTGGGTTCTTGCCATACTTGAGAGTTCCTGTTCCTCCGCTGCTCACATCCCCCGGGCCCAGCTCTCCCCAGGAGCCCACATTAGCAGTGCTTCCCAAGCCAAAGCAGGAACAAACAACAATACACAGGTACCCGCAGCTTTAGCATCCACTACCTCCGGGAGCAAGAGTCAAAACCCTTAACAATAGTTCCACCTGCACTAATAGCCGTAACCTACTCCCTTTATTGTGCAAAGTGAGCATTAAGATGTCACAGAAATCTGCAGACTGTCAGAGGTCATTTTAAAGGCAGTTTTCTGTTACTCTCACCCTTTATTGGGTTTCCTTCAGAGGAAAACGACCTAACCACAACACGATTGTATTCCAGGCAGATTTTATCGCTGTCCACCAGCGCCAAGCACGTGGCAGCACACCACTGAAACACCCGCATATTACACAATTGTGGTCAGTTTACCGGCTCCTTATCTACGGCAAATCTAATCCTACCCTGCATCCCTCGCTGCAAGATGATAGCCACTCTCTTCAGCTGCAGGCAACATAAGGGGTTTCAGGTAATTAAGTGTGATATTTCTAGACTTTTCTATACCAACTTCGCCTAGCAGAAAACGTGTATATGGTTTTTTGGGTTTGGGTTTTTTTTTTTTTTTGTGATTCTGGGTACTGACCAGTTAACGGTAGCAAAATGAAGGCGGGCAGAGAGGATAACCCAAGTGCTGTATTCAGTCTGTGTTCCCTGTGATTTCATGAGCCTTCTGTCAAAGCTGTCACATATAATGTTTTTCTTGGACTACAGATTTTCCTTTCTATCTGTCTACAGAGAAACTCAGCAGGCTTTTGAGATGCTGGGCTCAATGCCTGTAATTTCATTTAAAAAAAAAAAAATCAAGGAGAGAATCTGCAACACTGGAATATTTGGGTCTTTTTGTGGCTCAGATCATTCAAATCTAGGTTGTCCACACTGCCTCCATCAGCCTCCACTCTCTCCCCCTCTGCAAAATACCTCCCTTTAAGTCTGTTGTCCGAGTCCCACCGCTGACGTTGTGGCCTGCTTGCCAATGAGTTGCAAATGTACCTTTCTTCTATTGACCTATTTATCCCCCTCCATCTACTCCCACTTCTTCATCTGTCTTCTCTGACATCTCTACATGGATGTCCAGGGACAGCTGAAATTGAAAGGATCCTTCTAGTCAAACTGCAAACCTTTTCTCCCACCTCCCCCGCCCCGTTTTCTTTTCCACTTTAAGTGACCCCTTTCCGCACGTCCTTTTAGACTAGGCTACCAGAGCTGTTGCCAAGATATTAAACTCCATTGTCATTGTAACTTTGCACTCACTTGTCAATGCTGCTGGAAACACCAGCTACCAAAATAATTTCCTTTCTTCTTTGTATCAACTATGTCATCCCCAACCTCACTTCTGCACGTCCTTCTATTGGTTCTCTTCCTTAATGCATCTCCAGTTGTAAACATGTCATATTCCTACTCAAAGCAGCCAGCAAGACAGAAAGCTACTTTGTGCGCACAGTTAGCACAGAAGAAAGCATGTCCATATAATTACACAACTTTCCCCAACCCAAACCTGTGCATCAATGTCATTAACCAGAACTGTAACCTCTTTGAAGCAAGTACCGCACCACCACTTTGTACAGTGGTCAGGGTTCAGCCCAGCTGCACATTTCTGAGAATGACCACTGACACAATGATGATCACACTGATAACAAAGGATAATTGCTCCCAATTTCTTAAGGCTACCATTTGCAAATAACCCATTTAAGAACAGCTGTTAGATCTGTTGTGAAGAAGCCCAGCATTTTTTTTCAGCTGTTAGTTTGTGCTAAAAGGCCAACCGGCCAACAAGACAATTAAAACTTCTCAGAAGGCTGTTTAAAGAGCTAGTGTCAGGTAAGCCTCTGGACAAACTAAACCCACGTGACTTTGGCTCTGTAGAAGCCTGGACTGTAGAAGACTGAGGTCTTATTCCAATGCCCAAGCTGTAACACTAGTTCTCAAATTCCTTTGCAGCCAACCCAATTGCATTCATCCAAGTATAACACAGGATGAAGAGGTTTAACCCTGAAAGCATATTTTACTACTCTCAATTCTAGGAGTTTTTCCCTGTTTGCCTCTAGAACATACTGACAAATACTAAATCCTTTTTTGCAACTGTGTAGAGCCCCATCTATTACATTTATAGAGAAAAAAAAATCCTGTGCTGACTTTAAGAAAACTGAGGCCAGGTTTGTTTTCTTAGTCTTACATCTATATGACAAAATACTCTGATTCCTTTCTTTTCCTGGAATACAAGCAGGTTTCATGTTTCCTCTGTGTATAATAAAAGTAGTTACCCTCTGGCCAACTCAGATTGTTGTTTCTGAAAACTGTTTTTCTCTCCGTTTTTATTGGGCAATGTAATTATTTGAATTGCAAGAGCACTGTCAGAACAAAACCTGGGATATCAAACCTATCGACTCACAGATTTCCTAGACAGTCAGGGGCTGTAACAAAGCTTTCTATCTTTTTCTTTGCATAACAAGCCAATAAAAGTGCAGTCACTGAAAGAACCAGCTTACGCTGTTGAGACGTGTATTTTAAAACCCAGTAACCCAGTTGTTATGAGGAACTTTAATATTTAACGTGCAGATTAAGTGCATATTTAAAAACTCGTGCAAGCATGCAACTCGTGCAAGCAGCAAAACACACTTTGCTTTAATGCAAGGTCCCTGTCATGTCAGAAGGATGAAGCAGGGAAAACAGCATTTCTTGGTGACCTTATAATCCTTGCAGCTGAGACAGATATCAGACTCTTGCTATACCACAAGGAAAGTTTACATTCATCTCCTAAAATACGCTTACCTCTCATTCAGACCCCTAACAAAGAAAATAGTTGGCAAGAGAATTACGGACAACATGCTTACCAGTGAGTGACAATGGCAGCACTGTCCCTTGCAGTGTGTAAAACAGGAAACCGGTCTGTATCCTGCTCTAGAAAGGCAGGCAAAGAAAACGAGAGGCAGAGGACAATCCAGAAAAGTAGCTAGATCTTGTTTAAAAACAGCTAATAAATGTATGAATAAAACTGGGGCAATGAAGTCACACTCTGCCACTTCTCACATCACCCTGCAGTAGGGACTGACATGAAATTTGCGTTGCAAGATGAGTTGCGGTAAGATATTCTGATGCATGTAACACTTATAGTGCTTTCTGAGCTTCCCTCGTTCCCCCCTCAGCTGTCCCGATGCAGAGCTCCTCTACCTAGCAGAAGGCAAAAAAAAAAAAAAGAGTTCCTACTCTTAGCAGTTACATGTCTAACAAACTTCAGTCACTGCACTCCCAAACACATCTCTAACCTGTGCTGGTTCTCTACACTCTCACTCTTAGTTAAGGCCTCACATAAAAATTCTGAATGGAAAAGACTGAGAGCTAAACGCTGCTGCATGTGGATCCTTTTCTTAAACTACTTAAGAAATAATTGATCTAAAGTTTCCAAGAATCCCACCCCAGGCTTCAGAGAAAAGCAGATGAATCTCTCATACATTGCATTTTTAAATTTAAGAAACATGTTTTGATTCAGATAGCTCTGCTTTTTGATTAAATTAAAAAAAAAAAAAGGAGCAGAGATTCTCAATAATACTAAACTTGTCACATTACAACACATGCGATGATTTAACATTGTGTGCTCAGCACTCATGAAGTAACAAGCTTTTCATATTAATGCTGTATTCATAATGGTATACCTGAACTCCACAAACAATAGATAATTGAGTCAAAAATGAAACAAAATAAACACACTTCTCCAGAGTGCAGAGTTTGAATAGGATTAAAAGGGGTCTGAAGTTAGTTGTCATGACCCTCCCATTAACAGGTGATAAGCCAGATACATCCCCTGAAAGTCAGCATCACACCAGTAGCTTCAAAGAGCTTGTACTGATTCAAAGCATCCCATAGCATTCACATTTTGATACTTTATTATAAATATTTGGACTTTATTCTCCTTCCTAACTCATAAACACTTACAGCCAGATTAAAAGTATTAAGGCTCCTAGCTCTACTGAAATGCCTGACTTTTTATTGATTTCTGTGGACCCTTAGACACAAGAGTGGAAGTCACACGTGAACCTGAGCCTTAGCCAGCTACTGCTCCACGGTACTCACAATTCTATTTATGCTGAAATATAATGTAAAAAGAAATGTTACACATATAATGCAGAACAAGAAAAATAGAAGAGGAAATCGATTTTGTTTAAATTAAAAAAAAAAAAAATCAAAAAAACCAACCAACAAATCCAGGGTTTCAAAATGAAGATTGCTTTGGCCAAGGATGTGGATGGGAGGAAAAGACATTAGATCACATGATGGGATTGTTTAAAGTCGATACAGAAACTAGGTTAACCACAGGCAACCTTTCAAGCAACTATGTAATATGGTCTCAGAACCAAGGGCAAGTAATTTTGGATTTAACACCCACGAAAACAAAAAGCGCCATGAAAGAATATTTGCACATCCCATTTAAGTGTGAGTCTTAACCGAAGACAGTGAGGTCTCTGTCAAAATTAGTGACACCCTAGAAACTGCATTTTCCATTAGCTACAGGAAAAACCTTTCAGCCGTATTGAATGGCAATAGCTATTATACATGCTTGGATGAGGCAGCTTCATTTCTCATTTATCAAGCTGGTTTCCTCTTTACAAACACGCCTCTATCCAAGTGCTCAGGAAGCTACTTTTAAATTCTCTTTTATGTTTTCAGAGGTGCGTGCTAGGCTTGCCATTTTCATCCAAGACAGTAATTTTAAACTGATGAACCTTTAGCTATGAGGATCTAAAGGTCATTTAGGGAGTGCTGTTTTCCACGTAGCTGATTCTCACCATATACTCAACTTCTAGGCAGTTGATTTACTTCTGCACATAACCAATCTGTTCCTTTCCTGTCAGAAAACATTTTTATTTTACTCCAGTCATTCTCACACCTCACTGGCTGCTTGGGCTAAAAATGATTTTCTTAGATGTATTCAGTCTTTCTCTGCTGTCACTACTTCAAGTGGAAAAGGATTCCGGTAGCTGGGTAATTTAGCACGTTCCCAGGGATTCCTCCAGCCCACCACTGCCTAGTAGAAACACCAAGGAGGGTGGCAATACAAGCATCACAGACCTTCAGAATTTATCACCCCTGTTCCCAATTCACTAGCGATGTTTTTGCTATTCCTGCTAGTCTTGAGAATCATAGAGAATTTATTGCCGTAGTGCTGTGTTGCAGCTTCAAAGATCTGAAAAGTAACTTCGTGTTTCAGAAAAATATGTTCTCCTTTTTTCTGAAGCTTGAATGATCTAGGTCCAGGTTTTTTGTTATTTGTGTCACTGAAATATAATTCTAACTCCATAAAAGTTTCTAGTAATCAAATTCAAGGGGGGGAAAAAAAAGTTTTGAAGGTCTGGATCTATTTCTAACCCAATATCTTATTCAGCAGATTTTTAACTAAAACTTTTGACATATAGTAATTTACGTCTAACTTAAACAAAAGCCACAAAAAAGTAAATAATCAGAATAGTGTTGCAGCATTTTCTTATTATCTAAGGCATATGAGCCATTCTGACTCTTTTGGGGTGAAACTACCCTACAAGACCGGAGCCATGTCTTGTGGCAGACAGCTACATACATTGTTCTTCTCTGCCCCAACAGGATTGAAAGGAAGTCCCAGGCTCTTCTACTTCTAAACCTCTTACTACCGTCAATCCCTAACACGTGTTTGATCTTCATTCTGCAAACTAAAGCTTGCCAAGCACAGTGTTGCTCATGACATTCCCATGTTCTCATCACATTCATTAACACTTTAAACAAAGAAGAAAAAGTGGGTTTGTTACAGCTGTGTTTTGGAAACAGAACCAGCTCTTGTGCTGTCATAAGAAGGAGAAGCTGTCATGCTCTCACGTCATTCAGCTGCCACAGGCCCTTGCAGCCCCTCCTCACAGAGGAGAGAGGAGACAGCGATAACCTCGCTTGGTTTCAGAGACCTATTCTGATCCTGCCTCACGTTCTGCCGCTTCTAGTGACATCCAGCAATGGGAGCACTGTTGGAGAAGCTGGAAAAGCTCCCGGTCACAGAGCAGCAGGGGTAAAGGCAGCTCTACCCCAATTTACTAAATAGCTTAAGACTTGGGAAAATGAGAGTGGATGGGAAGAGAATCAGATTATCTACTCCACTCCTGACTGAAGCATATCTCTGAGGTGCAGCCTTTAGAGGACATTCTTCTCCCAATTCCTTCACAGGCACAGGCATCACTTCCAGATGCAAGATCTCCCTTTCTCTCACTACGAGACTCTAAAGCAACTTGAATCCTGAATCTCAGGCTTTTCAGGAAAGTATCCATATTGAACGGCTGTGCAGGAGCCTGCAATTTCCCTGACATGCTATTTTCCACGCACAGGACAGTCTGTCCCATTTAAAAATTAGACAAGGTCTCACAGCATACCCTAGTAGTTGCTTTTCAGGTCCAAACAGCTTGGCTCCCCTCACACGGTATCAAGCCACTCCATACATACAGCGCACAATTTTGAAAGACAGATGTTATATCTGATACGTTGAGTGAATGCAGCACGGTGCTTTTCATGCTCTCTCTCTCTCCCCCCAGCTTAAAAATAAATCCCATAAAAGATGCAGTGAGTTTGGTGGGCTTTTTCACTCTTCACATTCAAATATCCGCAGCGTAATAAAATAACCACTCCTTTTCCCAGTGCCGTATGGCGGCTTGGGCTGAGGAGCAGAGTTTCTGTTAAGCTCATCTATGCTATTCTTTCTCTTTCTGCTTAGAGGAGTTCTTGGTAGTATGTAGCTATTTGGAGGTCAAATCAATTATTGTCGTCTAGGGTGCCATTTCTGGACTGGAAGCAAGAGCACTTTCAGTTTAACAAGACTTAATAAAGGTTGTTAAGGGTGTCTGACATTTTTTGACCTTTGCTCTTCTAGTTCAGAGTTTGAATAGGTCTGATTTAATTAGACAAAACCAGTATAAGAATGAATGCAAGTGCAAAGGCTCAGAAGAATACATACATAGGAAAAATCACCAGTTCGATAACTACTGACTGCAGCCAAACAAATAATGATTCACACCAGTAAGGACACACAGAGACAACAGGAGAACTTTAACTGGTTAGAAATCACGAAGAGACCGTACCGGCAGCATATAGTTTTGAGGGGACGGACATACCCCACCACCACTTTACTTTCTCAAATTAAGGTTAAGGAAAATCTAAATTTGGATCCAGTCTGTGATTTTTATTATTTTATTTTTTAAAAAAACAAACATAGTCAGGCTGTAGAAATGTCCACACAAAAGCACAACGGTTTTCTCTCTTTCTGGCCATCTCCTCTCTCTATGCTGTGTATTGTTTTCCCTCGGAAGGGGGGAATCTTTCCTCTGAGGAAAGAAAGGGCAGATGAATTCAAATCATCAGGTCCCAGACTAGGAGAAAGCCTTGGGGTCCCATATGTAGTCTCTCTCCAGTTTGGCTAGGAGTCTGAAAAACAGGCACTGACATCAAGTTTATATGCATTTTCTGAAGCTGATGATTTGTGTAACTCAGCAAAGAGCCAGCTAGGGATGAGGGGTTAAAAAAAACCCCAAAAAATGTTAAGTGGGTAGTTTACTCCCAAATGCCACATATAGCTCCCACTTAGAACTGGCGCACTTAGTTATGACCCTGGCTTTTATGATTGTCACCTGGCCTTATTCCACACATTACTACTACTTCTGTGGTCTCATCTCCTAAAAATAAAGCGATGCTGACATAAAAAATCCCGCTGTGTGCCTATGGAAATATATATCACACAGAGAGCCCCTGACGTTTCATAACGTCAAAGCTTTGATAGGAAAATTATACTGTACCCTAGGTCTAGGTTATCCCAACAAATGTAAACAAGACATTGCAACTTGCAAAGTCAACTGACCAGTAGCCCCCATCCCACCATCAAATTGCTTATTTATCTGCATTACTGACACAGAACAATGTTTATTTTGAAATATTAAGGTTAATACCGCGGGGAAGAAAAATAAATCATACAGGGCACAGTTCTAGTATCACTTTCTATAGCTTTCTGGGAATTATTACATCCTTTTGGACTGTAGGCTTGAAGTCTCTAAGCTAATGACACTCCTGTCTCCCAGACCTAAGACGTAGGTGTGCTGATTTACAGCATGAATCATGCAAAATACATTGCAGAAAACCTGTGCAGGTGGGCACAGGTGTATGTCGCTGGAGTTGATGTAATCAATAGCAGCAAGAATAAGACTCCTCAAGATATCAGTTAAAGAAAAAACGTTTATGTTTTAGAATATTATCTTAAAAGGATCTAGGAAACACGAGCATATTTAGACAAAGGATAGGAAAAAACTTTACAAAACAAAAATATTTATCTCTAAATCAAGATACATTGCGGGGAAGGGAGTGGAAGAATAAGAAGTTAGTTATCACAAAACCTCAGGTGATAACAGTGTGGAACCAAAGGATGAAAACTTAGATAAATGTAATTAAAATATTTTCTACAGTACATTAGATTTGGACTTCATTATAGTTGGTATTTTGGAGTCCACACTGATGCAATTTAAAACATACTAAACCTACCCA
Organism: Chionis minor; assembly: GCA_013398295.1. Taxonomy (NCBI): domain Eukaryota; kingdom Metazoa; phylum Chordata; class Aves; order Charadriiformes; family Chionidae; genus Chionis; species Chionis minor. The sequence goes on from VZSF01006201.1 coordinate 774,060, forward strand.
AAGCAATCAGGAGAATTATATTTACAACTAAGAAAACTAGTAGTCCAGCTAACAGCCAGGTTCTGAGGTTATTGCTCTTTTCCACCCTCAACCAGATAGGGTGAATAGAGAATAATCTTAGAAGAGAAGCCAAGCAAATTGCATGCTTAGGAAATGAAGGACTTGTACGGTGAAACAAATAATTGCTCTTGGGAGTTTCTAGCCCACAGATTTATTTTTATTTATTTTGCAGGCCTGTTTGGCAATGGCCATTGTAACTGGGGACAAAAGAAAATAAGCAAGGAACTGCTAATACAAAAAAAAAAATACAATACATGTGTTTCAGTCAGGTGAAGAGGTGGGCTTTTTAGAATGAGTAAAGCACAGCACACAACATGGGATAATGCACCAGATATTAGACACTACATAATACATAATACAAAAAAACATAAAGTATTTATGTAAGATTCTTCCTTACAGATACCCAGAACAAGAGTCAAGCTGCAAGCTTTCAGTGACAGTTGTAATGGGATGTTTACTGCATAGCTGAAGAAAAAAAAAGAGTGAAAGATAGATAAATAAAGGAGCTTGACAAGAATTCACATATTTGAAAACCAAATGATAGGCTTTTGGCCAATAGCAAAAAATGGGGAGCTTATTTTGGGCAAGTGCTCTGGAGTGAGTGTAGTTAAACTAAAAGAAAGATTCAGACACCTTTTGCATGGCTTTGTGCCAAGAACTGAAAATTCCTTCAGCGCTTTTTATGAGGCCGTATTTATTCCAGGGGAATGATAATTCAACCCCCATTTTTTGAAATAAAGTGAAATACTCAAAGAGACTTGCATTGATGTCTGCCAGGAACAAAACTGAGTTTTAGGCACACTCTTCCTCACCTCTTCTGAAGAAACATCAAGGTTTTGCTGCCAGCAAATTACAGCTCAGGGACCTGGGACTTTGTTTGGCCCGCACAGAAGAAAGTGCACTAAAACTGCTGAAACCAAATATTTGGTTTTTTCCAACAGTCATAGGAAGCCGAGACTCTTCAAAGGAAACATTGGTCTCAGATGTATCTCCAACGCTATTTGAAAATTCAGAATTGCTCAAGACCAACAATTGCCGAGTATTCAGTTTGATATGCTAAAGAATTTATTATCATCCATGACTAACTCACAAAACCCCTTGCCTGAGACCAAGTTTCTCCTGTGGTTTTTTTGATGCTTTGTCTGAATATTTTCACTGTTTTCCTATTGTAGCAATGAAAACAATACTAATACTTTCCATTTCCCAAGACACTTCAGAGCCATGCAGTAAATACAGACCTCAATTCACATTTCTTCTCCTGGGCCTCAAGAGAGAAATTTTTCAGTTCAGGGGGATTTGATGATCCAGCAGGAATACCTAATAGAAATTTTGGCTTAATAGCTTCCGTAGCTCTAAGGCATCTTGCAATAGTTTATTTCTGTTTACCACAAGCTCAGTTATTAGCCAAACCCTCTGGCCGTCAACCAAATTATCTCATGCTCTTGGGAAACATGGGCATTCACTTCCATTTATTCTTTAGATGGAAATTAATGAGCTACTTTCAGCAACTGAACTCTAGTACCACTTCTTATTTCTTCCAAAGAAGCTAAAATACAAATAACGAAATGAAATAATCTGAAATTTTTGTTGTCATGTCACAAAGAAGGAAAGTACAGCCTGCTCTACTGGTGAGTTGTTGGTTTCTGAATCAGTCACATAGGATACAGGTGGAAAACCAAAACAGCAAGCTTTAAAAAGAAAAGCAAGTAGAACCTGCAGGCCGTAATCTGCTCCCTTTTAGCCATGCAGATAGCATCCATTACCAATAACCACTTTATTATGGTGGCTGTATTTAATTCCAGGCCAAAAAGGCCCCTCTCAAACTTCCCACAATGGTTTGTACTTCAAAGGAGCTATAGAAGTGGAACTCAATATTTCAAAAATATTATTTCATGGCTTGACCAGAGAGTCATCATGCATAGCTCTGCAAGCCAGCTATTTTGACAACCATTAAATACTTTTCTGTCCCCTTGAGATAGGCACTATCTCCACTTGGAGATTTACTCTTTGGCCTTTTGATTTACACTTTTGATTGCCAAAATACTGACTGGCAAGACCTCCAGGCACAACACTGGAGGGAAAGAGTGATGAAAACACATTCTGCATCCTGACAGATATCATAAATTGGCTTTTAGGCCACTTAATGCCATTTATGGTTGCTTCAGAAAGGCATATTACACTGAACTATGCCATCCTTTCTGCTACCACAGGATTTAGCTCTTTAGCGTATTTATACATATAAACTGCACCCAGCATAGCCAGCAAGCAACTGACAGATAAAGGTGATATCTGATTAGGTTCGTTGTGTAGTTGCACAGAACTCTTGACATAGGACACCTTAATGATGTCACTGCTTTTCCTACATGTCTGGATTTACTTAGTCTAGCTGAACATTTTCTACTTGTGTTCCCCTTACCAAAAGCTATTCCATTCACCTGGACTCACACATCATCTGATTTCATTCTCACCCTTCCTGAGAAACAAGATTTCTTCCTCCAGGCTTCACAAATAGCAACTGTCAGCCAACTTTGCAACACCCACCAACGCAGCATCAAAGGAGATAAGTGTCTGTTGAAATAGTTACGAGCTCAACTTCCATGCCACAGCACAACACCAATCTTTAAGAGACTTCCTCCTTCTATGTGAGTAAGATAAACACCTATTTGAAGGAAAACTTATCTAAGCTATTCTGTGAGGTACAAAGTGGGAGAGTGAATGATTCAGGTCCAACTCGGTTACTTCAAGGCTGTTATGAAGGCCACGACAAGAACACAGACGTGACAATTCCAGTTAGCCAACTCTGTATGTCAATGGAAGCTTCACCAACAGGCTGATGACTGGTTCATCTAGAGGGCTGAATTGCTAGGACCTCTAAAACAAGGGCATCCCTGCAGAGAGAAATTTGTACTGACACTGTTCACACTACAAACAAAATGCACCAGTTTCCAGTGATGTCCCCCTGGGACCTTTCAGTAACCCTTAGGTAAATATCTATTTATTTCACTCTTTAATTCCTGCCTGCAAACTGAGTCTCTATTAAGATTCGCTGGTGCTGTTATGAGACAGACCAGCATGAAAGACCTAATCAGGAGGCCCATATAGGCATTCGGCTTGAGGAATTTCTAAGGCAGATTGAGCAAGGTGAGTAGTGTATAACAACTAGCCTATTACACAAAGACAGCTTGCATTCCCCTTGGCAGTACCCCCTTGTCCCTCACATCCCCGTCAACACTGCAGGTACACCCAGCCTCACCTGACACTGGGTTCCAGAGGACCATCTACACTGATAGAGTTTGGATTCATGTCAGCTCAAGGCCATGATCACACCGCTTTTACCACACAACTCGGATGATGTGGCACCTTCAAAAAGCTGAGGATGACCCTAAGAAGAAGCCTTAGTATGGCAGAGTAACATCCCCATCAGCTTCCCTTGGTAGGACATGTAGAATCCTTTGCTGCATCCTACCAGCTTCAAAACCAGTTCTATCAAGTAAAGCTGGGCCTAACAGCATGAATTCCTATTTCCAGTTACTTTTCACTTCCCTGTGCTGAGTATATCTAGGAATACCAGTACACTCACTTCTCTAGAAGCAAAACAGTACAATTTTTACCCACTAGACTGAAAAAGGTAAGATGAAAATCAAGACCATCTGAAAGCTATGCAGTTATACTCAAAAATTGCCCAAAGGCATGTACTAGTTTTCATACCCTTATGCTTCTTTGGCTTCTTCTCCTTTGGCAACCTCACAGGCACAGTCACTCACCATTTAAACAATTAGGTTTACTCCATTTTCTTTGCTGCTAAATAAGCATTACTTAAGAAAAAGGCAATTTATGGGCTTTTCTGGACTTAAAAAACCCCCAACACTCAGGAAAAAAACACCTCTAATTCAAAATAAACCAGATCCCCTCATGAGATCAGACCTACCTACCTGGATGGGAACACAATTTTTTAACACAGTACTTCTATCAGTGATCAAGGAAATCAGAAAGCAAGACACACTAAGATACATAAAAAGAGAAACTTGAGTAAGTATTAGCCATTCTGTTGATCAGAGTAAACTGGAGCTCTACTACAGCTTTCAGATGTGCCTCAGGCAGATTTCAGTGTGTTTTAGAGACAGCTAGTTTTAAATTTAGCTCTAGGTATCAAAGGGTACCTGCTTAGTGGCACAGAGTCACTCCACGGTAGACAGCAATCCCTATTTTTAGCGCTCAGGAAATACCTGAGCGCTGATTGCAGAATGAATATCCAGATATTTGCATCAGGCAAAGAAGCAGTGGTGGTCATATAATATTTAATCACATACCATTTAACAAACATAACATTTACAAAATAGCATGGCCATATATCATCTTATTAACGTGTACAGAAAAATACGTTGCCACTCTACAGGCATCTGATACAACTCAAGAACACCATGGAACGTTAAAGAATACAGTGGGATGAGATGGCAGCCTGAGAAAAGACAAGACACTACTTATGCATACAACAGATTTCAAACTCCTCCATATGGATACTGCTTATCTTTCATCATTCTGTCCAGCTGTTGGAAAGTCTTTTGCCTGTCTAGTTAGAAAGGGGCCTGCACAGTATCTGATGAATACAGCTGCTCCTTGATTTTATGAGAGTAAATGCATAGAAGGCAGCAGGAGAAAGGTGGCAGTGGCAGGAGGGAGGAAAAAAAAAAACAAATCCCAAAACCACCAAAAAACCACCAACAAGGAAATGGCAACTAAGATGGTTTTAGATTAAAAAAAAAAAAAATAAAAAAGAGCAGTGATATCAATGGAACCTTGTCCTGTAGAATATCTCAACATTGGCCTTAAAGATGCCTTCTCATACAGAGCAGTTGTCATTTTCGACGTTGCCAGAGCAGGACCTCAGGGCAGAAAAAAAAGAACCAGATGAGGAAAGAGGGACTCAATATCCATAAAGAAGGTGATCAGGGCTAACAAAGCACTTTTAGAAGTAGCAAAAGGCAATCCCCATCTCAGGAGAATAATTTGCTTGGGGACAACCTTCCTGAAGGCTCCTCTTGAGCCACTGAGTCGTCCTGTGGATGGATTTGCAGATAATTTTTCTTTTATTCTGCTCGCAAAAGCATTTATTGAGGCAACACAGACAGTGTGGGTAGGCTTACTAGTAGGCATGAGAATTTTACTTGAATAACAATGTTTGAAGCCCGGTTTCAGCATTTGTGCACTGTAAAAGCTAGCATAGAGCTTTTATAGGCCCAAAATAACAACAAAAGCGAAACATCCCTTCAGGGATATAGAAAAAAAATGAGTACTTATTATCTAGAGAATTGTTTATGCTACACTATCTACGCTACAAAGGTTGGTCAAGTGATGTGAGCAAAAGCAGTAAAGGGAACTAATTCTAAGCCAGAGCCTGCATGAGGGTTTAGGGCAGCCTCCCTCCTTCCCCAGGTGAGAATGCAGATTGGAAGAGACATGGTACAGACACCATGTAAACAAGTACTTTGGATCTGTGCAATCACTCAAAGTGATTTATTTGCCAAGAAACACAGGAGGTGCAAGAGTTCAAGTCCCTTAAGCACAGGCGATGCACGCACACAGGCTTTTAAAAGTTTTACTTCTTGTGCCTTAAAATTCTTCTGAGCACTTGCTGCCCTGCAGAGAGACTGCCACCAAGTTTCTAGAATAGAGCTATTACTACAGAGCAAGTGGAAATACTTTCTTCATTAAGAAGAGTTCATACAATACAATTCCTTCCTACATAATTTAAGAATCCCACAAATGATCCAAAAATAACTCTTTATAGAATATTCCTTAAGTAGATTGTTTCAGTGTTTTTGCCACAGCTCTACTTCAGGCTCTCTTCTTCACAGTCCTGAATGGTTTTGTTTTCTGATGTATAGTACATCAACAACTTAATGAAGTGTGAGGTGTAAGTTAAAATAACACTTTCAAAACTTAATAAAAGTGTTTTTAGTGGCAAGAATCTATTTAAATGCATTTCCCAGGGGTAGAAGATCCTCCAGTCCAGCTGATTGTTTAAAAAAAAAAAAAAAAAAAGAAACCAAAACCCAGATGTTAACATGGAATTAGATCTTCCAGGGAAGCAGCTACATCAGAGGCTGCCCAGTGTAAGGGTCCCACACCACACAGCAGAATCTCTCCCTGCTGACCTCAGGCAACCCCTGAGGAGGAGAAGGCATGTCAGTCCCTCTTTGCACTTAATCCTTGGTTTTTTTCCAGACCTCTCCAGAAAGGATAATTAATGACAATTACAGGGTTTGATTTTTTAAATGAAGTACACAAGCCTGCATCTCTATAAAGCTGGGCCCTATTAAATGCTGAAATAAAGAAGTCAAAGACTTCAGGGTGGTTTTTTTTACTTATTCTCTGAACCATTCAGTACATCTTGCATTAAAAATAAGTTATATTAAAATGAAATTGCTTTTAAAACAGCAGTGCTCTTATCCTTGAGAGCCAACCTACAGCTTTGAGCTTTCATCAGGGTTCTTAGAGACAGGCAGGAAAAAAATTGCAAGAGAAATATATTTTTCACTTTAAAAAAAAAAGCATTATAGGGTGCCTGTTGAATTGCTCTAAACCAGTGATTAAAATAACACAAGACATATGATTATTCTCTCTTTAAAAAGACATAAAGTCTTCAAGTAGAATCAATTGTTAACTTTTATTTGTACAATATTTACAAATGTGGTACTGTATTTACTTATTCTAATCCTATACCACACCTTCATTCTTTTCTTTTTATTTACACAACATTCATAAACATTTCATCTCGTTCTCTGGCAACAGATTTTCCATTTCTTCCCCTCTGAGAGATGCCTCATGTTAATACATGAGCTTAATAGAAAGCTTAATAGCTTTCTTATCCACTGTGCAATGCTTCTGGCACTAATGCTGGTCTCCTGGTGTTGCCCAGGGCTAGGATTTGGCACATCCTGGCTGTATTTTTCAAGTGTTCCTTCAGGTAGCAATGGTGAGTAAATGAGTATTGCTGTTCCTGCTACTACTTACTTGCATTGTGGTAGCTTCCAGATACCTCAGTCAGGTGGGAGCATCCAATAGTGGCAGACACTGAGGACACACAATAGAAAGATGTTCCTTACTCAAAAAGTCTGCAGTCTAAGCAAGATTGTGAAGGGAGTAAGAGTCAGGTTTAAAGAACCCAGAATAGAGCTGCCTTCAGTCAAAGAGATAAGAAAAGTACTATACTGTAAAGACTTGGAAAAGTCAGAGGGAAAACACCTACTCAACAAACAGGTTCTGCCGCTTGATAAAATTTTTCATGTCCACTACAGAACAGAATGAAAGAGTCCCGCTCTGAATTTATAGTAAAACTTGCGTTTCATTTGCTTGTCCTGATAATTCTGTCCACAGGAAGGTCAAAGCAATAGGGTGGGGGTTTTTTCCCCCCTCCCAATAGTCCAATCTCCATTTCAGCTAAGCAGATTTGGGTAACAAACCAATTTGAATATAAAGCTTAAACCTGTTCTTGCACAGTTGTGTATGAGGGAAAACAGCAGCTGATGCCAGTGGAAGTAAACTGAAACAGTGCCAGGTTAAATGACGTCAAAAGCAGATCCATGTATTGTATTGCAGAGCTTTTTTGCCAGACCTTCCCCAAATCATCCTCTCCAATGGCTTCCAGTGCCAGACCTGGCATCTGAGTCCTAGAGAATCAGAGATGAATAAAACTAGTCCCCCAGGCTGCCCAAAGCAAGAGTAGGTCAGGCCCTGATGTGCGTCTTGACATGGAGATTAAGACATCCTTTCATAAATAGCAGCTATTCTCTCGGAAAACAATCAGGGAAAAGAGAGACAAAACATCTATTTTCACTTTTTTCCTCCCATCACAGCCATTTTAGATGGCACTTGAGCAAACAACTCCTTGTCTTTCCTCTTTTTAACAGAAAGTTCACCCTAAAAAAAAAGTAAATACGCAGTTTTGATGACCGACACCTGAGCAGTCATTTAAATGTTCATATTGTGTCCTATCCTGAATCATTCCAAATACTGTGAGAGCAAACAAGGATTCTTCCAATTACTTAGAACAGCCAGAAATGCACTATACAATGCTGCTTCAGTAGTTTAAGAAAGCCTTTTAGCTTCAGCTGAATGCCATTCATTTCTGAAGGCACTACTCTTGGGAACATAAATTATTTTGTCTTTGAGGAAACCTCATAAATGAAATTATCGTGCAATATTACGAACTTCCTGGATTGCACAGGTATTCAGGGTCAAAAAACAACCAACTTATTCTGTTCGTAATGCAGTCCTTATTCTTCTCCTTCCCACAAGCTCTTGAACATCCCTAAATACATTCAGTCCCAGTTCCTCAGCTGGTGTTTCACAGCTGTTTGTTCTTATACCAAGTGAAGGTGATGCAGGCAGAAAACTGTGATGGGAGAACATGTTTACTTTGGTATTTTTATGTGACAAGAGGGACAAAGGCAAATACTGAAAAATGACTGCTCCTCTCCACACACACCTCTGCATGCTTCCACAGCCTCTTGACTATCTCCTGTGCTTCCCTGTAGGTGAGATCAGCTCCTCTTTCTAACCCTGGCAACTGCCTTGCCTCCTTCAGCTTGAGCAAGCTTAGATCTCCTTGAGCTGCTTTTCTTTTGCAGCTCTTTCCTTCCAGAGTTCACATAAATCACAGAGACAGCCAGGGTCAGATTTGCACCTTTTCTTCTAAGAAAATGGTTTGCTTTTCCACATTTTTTACTCACAACTGCAAGAGGCCAATCTAATCCTGCTTTTCATCTTGGTTCTCCAAATGCATACAAAAATAAAATAACCTACTACTGGTGTTTTAGCATAGAGTATTTTTCTGCATGACACTTGCCACCGCTTGCATTCGCAGAGTGTCCTTTCTGTTCCCCACATTGTACACCTGACCCTTGACCAGATCATTTCCCCAACATCATGAAGCCTTTTTTATGATGTACCTAGTCCTTCCAAATCAATTTTTACTCATGGCCAAATGTTCAGTAACGTTGTCTTTTTAAATGTTATTTCTTCTCCACTATTTATTATTATCCACTTTAGGAAGCCAGTCCGTGAACTTAGATAACTTCGTTACTCTCCAAGATGATTAATGAGGTGATCTTAAACATCAATAGCTCAACACCAGTATTTTGAAAAATTGTTTATATTGCACAGCAACAAAGCAATTTGTAACTTCCACAGAAAACAACTCCAGAATGGACTCCATCCAGAGGAGATGTTTCCTCCAGTTAGATCTTTGTTTATCTTAAACATGACGAAAGCAGGACCCTTTACTCAAAGTTGCATGCTGTAGGTTTCCGACATGGGGTGTTTTATGTCCACTGGTTTCAGAAGATAAACAAAGAATATTTTCCTATGAAGTGAGGATGCAGCTCTGTGGAATTAACTTCTGTATTTATAAAATAAGCTTGTAAATGAAGCAATTTTCCTGGAAGGGATCAAGACACTGGAGTGTTCCTTTTCTAAACATAGTGAGATACTGTACAAGTCAAAGTTGGTATATTAATGGGTTGTATACAAAGCCAAAGGCAAGTTGATTACACCGAAGTCCGCCTTTGACAGCCACCATCCTAACATTGACAACACACTCTACATGACAGAGTCAGGTTTCCTCCTCCAGCTACTTACATTTCTACTAAACACACAGGCAAGTTTCTGTGTATAAAGAGGGAATTAATCTGGAACTTCACCTGTCCAAAACTTTAAAAGAATACAGTTGGCAGATCTAAAAAGCTAGGGTAAGAGGGTTTCATAGCTTCAGCTTTTGTTCATTTGTTTTGCAATTTCTCTGCTCATGTCCTTCCAGGTCAGGCTATGATCAGAAATTGAAAGTGAAATACCACAAAAAACGGTTATTCTCAGAAATCCCAGCTATGCTGAAAGCAGCAAGTACCAAAACCACAGTGACAGCCTCTCTTGCACGAGGTGTCTCAGCTTAAACATCTTGGGCAGTTCAGATAAGGTTTCCCAAAGCCTCTGGATATGATTTTCCAAGCCTCCCTCCATGGCTGTCCACTGTCAAATACGTGTGTTGCAGTAGCTTGTTCAGCAGTCATTTCCCATCCTTTCTGCCAGGAGCTGGAAGTTACACAGACAGCCAACTTTCATGAAACCAACTCTCAGCTCTCCAGGAGCTTCCCAGGAGTGACCACGCCTCCAAAATCTGGCACCCAGACCAGACTTGCCTTGTTCCTTGCCCAAGGAGGTTGGGGAAGGCAGTCGCAGGAGGCCTCAATAGCCCTGAATCTGGGCAAGAGAAAGCAAGCAAGGGCATCAGGGAACGCTCCGAAGAGAGGGACAGTAACGTGCAGGAGTCCTGCCAGCCCAGCCCCTGGTGAACTGCTGGCAAAGCTGCCCTGATATTTCCCCGCACTCGCAGCCCTGCCAACCACCTATGACCAAGGGCCACCCCAGCCCTTCTTCTATCGCATCATGAAACAGACTTGGTGGTGAAGACTAATTAGAATGCATCAGGGTACAAATCTTGCAAATTGATGAGCTCTTCAGCACTCACCATTTCCCTTTCACAGTTATGGTATTTGCATGCCTTCTTTTACACCACCCCCTCCAGTGTAGGTGCTGCAGGAAAGTCCCAGCAATCAAAGCAAGGAAACACGATATATACACACTCCTCTTTAGAGTCCAGGTCATGTTTTGGAAAAAATTTCCTTCCTAGGAATGCACATCTATTCCCACTAATAACAATTTCCAAATTTGAAATGTCTATTTATTAAAGGCTGTACAAGTTCACCAGAGGATGAAAGGCTGAAAGGTGGAGTGAATGGGATTTTAGCGATGTTCATTGTCCTAATTCCAGTGAATAATATTTTGGCAGAGTCACTAGAGGCCTGATTGTTCCAGGAACTTCTAACAATCAACAGACTCCTACCACACTTAGTCACACCAGAGACCTGATCTTCCAGTCCAACAAAGCACGTAGGATGGGCTTAAGTCTAAACATATGAACAGCCTAATTGACTTGTTTGGCATGACTGAGCTGCTGAGGAATGAACCTGAGACTCAAGTGCAGGTTCTCCTGCTAAAGGCTTTCCCAGTCTCTGCGTACTGAAAACACTCCAGCCTCCATTTCTTTTCCCTCTAAACATCCGTGGTATACTCCCTGCTGTGGGTCTAGCTGAACTATGGGATTGTGGGAGCGATTAGTGTCAGGGCTAAACTGAAGAAGAGGGAGGCGGCTCCCATGGGCATTAGCTTGGAAGCGGAAAGACAGATGGAGAAGGTTATGGAGATGAGTCCTGGCACATCAGTTCCACGGGACTTCCTGGGATTTGCTAATGTTTCCACCATCTAAGATTTCTAGTGATATCTTGGCTGTTTAGCACTCAGTCGCTTTTTCAGGTCTGCATTTGGTTGGAGGGATATGGCTTTGCACTCAGGGATATATCTTGTCTCAAGTGTCACCTCCAGATGGGAATAACGCAGCTCACTCAATGCAACTCCCCAGCTGAAAGTCATCAGAAAGCACCAGCCATTACAGACAGGTCCATCTTTGAACTTTCCCCTCAAGCACTGCAGTCGGCCACAACGACCTCCTTGAACAGAGCAGGCAGGATGCCCTGCCACCCACCGGACTGGCACGTTGTCATTTGAAAAGTCACAGTTTACTGATGGTTTACTTGCATGAGAGCTCAGTGAAGCTAAAAGGCAGAAATGAGTACCCCAGTCATTTAGGGATGGTTGGAGAATGTTGAGAGGTTTGGCTTTGTCTGCAGTAATTACAAAGCTGGTAGCTGAAGTTCATCCCCCACTTTTGCTTGCGCTGAGAACCTGTAGCCAAACACAAGCTTTAAAAAAAGGGTAGAAAAATAAAAAATTCCAGGTCTCCATTAAAAAAAACTCCCTTTCCCCCTCTTGCGACTTCCTCTGATTCATGGGTGTTTTAGGGCAAAGAAAGCTAACAAGGAATAAACCTAGAATTGGAAATCAAATAATCCTATTTAATATTATAGTTGTTGACACAACTTGTTACATGTGTTTCGTACCAGAATAAATGAAATCACAGTCATCTGATTTCCAAATTACCATATCTATTGTTTCAGAAATACAGGGTGTAAATAATTGCAGTGCAATCGCCTATGTCTGGACCTCTCTCATCCGGAACCGTTATCAGGATTAGCATAAATTACGGTGCCATCTAATAATGAAATCACTGAACACTGATTGTGCCAGCTATTTAAACCTGTAATTATTGCTCATTAGAAACGTGTTTCACGTTATTTGCCCCTTACAGACCCAAAGTTGTCATCAAAAGGCTCCTGCAAAGAATTCTACAGAGAAGGGCATGGAGAAATTTCGAACAACAGGCAGGAATTTCATCTGCAAAGACTGTGTGGAAGAAACATGCTGTGGGCACCATTCATCCACCCTGAAAGACATTTGTATCTATTATCAGAAAGAGAAGTTGCAGTAAGTGAGAACAGGAAACCTCCAACGTATTTCAGATAGGGATGAACAATATGTGGTTTTCTACCAAAGTGGACAATGATTAGCTCACAGCGTTTTTTATCATAGTACACAATTAGGCATCACGCAGTTGACAGACTCTAAATGAAGTAAGCTCCTGACCTAGGCAGAGGGAAGGCTTTTGGCAGATCTTATCATGGCTGGGTAAGGTTCAGGTGGGATAGGCGGCTACCTTCGACACCATGCCAAAGGCAGTAAAGGACAGATGCCAGAAGCAAAGTGAAAATAACTATAACCTTTTATTCTCTGTAAAGGGTTTGCAGAAGACAGTTGATTAAGATTTGTCTGCTTCCCTGCAGATCAAGCTCTTTACAAGATGAACTGGCTAAAAAAGGGCAGAGATAAGTGTTCTTCAGGCCTAATAGATATTTTTAATCAATTTTCCTTAACAGAGGGAAACTAATTCATTTTTTGCCATCTTCCTCTTACTGCACATACAAAAGCTTTTGCCACAGACAGAAAAATAGTGATTTCTACCACTTTTAGACCAAAAAAACATACAAAAGCAAGAGGGGAAAGACAAATATCTATCATTTGCAAAGACTCACCTTAGTCTGATGATCTCAGCTGACAGCAAACCTATCCATCTTCCCCAATGACTCCTTCAAACACTTTATTCAAGTCACAGTTTAGAGTTTCATTCTTGTGGTGAGTGGGTTCAGTGGATGCACAAACAATCCAACTGCCAAGGTACACATCCTCCATGCAGATTGTAGATCCTTACTGCAACTGCAGGCACACCTCTTAAGGCTAGAGTACTCCCAAAAATTTAGCTTATATTAATATTTTGCAAACTTGTAGGAGCCCATCTCCACTTCAGCCAGGATGCAGAAGGCCCTTATGTTACTTACTACAGGCTCTGGGGCAGGGAGACTCTCCAGCCTCCTGATAATTGACTGATCCTGCCCAGCTTCCAGCCATATGCACCACTATAATGCCCTGATGCAAGGTCAACAAACCTAATCATTGAATGGGGAATAATTGGTTCTGTATCCTTTAATTTCCGACTATCAGCTGGCAGGCATTATAAGCCTTACCAGAGGCTGTGATTTGATAGCAGTTGGCTATAAGGCAATTGCTAACACTAGGTTCAGAGGCAGAATACAGGTGAAACTACAGCCTTAGGTGATGTGATTACAGTTTTTCTTTTTTGCATCCCAACAACTAGCAGCCTCTAAAATAAAAATGAAAAACTTTTTCTTGAACGGATGGGATACAATGTGTTCAGAAAGCAAGCCACAACTGTTCTGTTAGCATATATTTGCAAATAAAATGAAATAATCCAGGCAAAGCCAGTCTAAGCCTTTTTGTCCCAATATGATGCTACCCACAGGCATTTATCCTCTGACAAAGCCTTGCGTACGTGAACATCACCCTACTTCTGTCTGTAGTCTATGGCGTTACTACTACAAATGTTTGAAATTCAGTGTCTGATGGAAATAATGCACTGACTTGGACTAAAAAAGTATTAGGAAGTTCTGAAGTACCACCGTTAGCTCTAGTTGCCTGCATCGGTACTCACTAGGGTGAAAACATTTACAGAGCTGCTAGTTAATAAAACAGCCAACCAAAAAAAAGCCATACTTGGCTATTCCAATTTGTATCTTTGAATGATGTAAAGCACAAGTGTATTTCCTTTTTTATTTCCAAATAATCTTCTTCAATAATTTGCTGGGCACTAAGCCAGATACTGTTATTTGGTCTTTCTCTCCAACTGTTTGGCTTTGCCAGATCTTGCGGGTTTATTATTTATGTTTCTGGAGAGAAAAAACTCTAGGAGATTGTTTATTAATAAGAAATCATTTGTCATGTCATTGAGCATTTGTCAGTGTCTGTAACCTTCAACCTAGACTACTCTGCTGTGTGGACAACCCTGGTTTCTGTTGCACAGGATGATGGATATGCCAAATGAAGAAAACTTCTTACACAGAATTGTTAAACTTCATTAAAACTGTTGAAACCTTTAAATGACTTGCAGTTTATGAAATAAATTGGTTTTCTATAACACCTAATGAGATAAACTGCAATTCTATTCAAGTCATTGTTCTGCCTTTTCTGTCTGACAGTAGAAACCAGGAATTTTCTTTCCATTTGACTGCAATATTATATTTGGTGGGTTTATTCTGTTTTGTACAAATAGAAGTGGTGACGTGTTGTGACAAGAAGACAGACCTCATATTACCATATATTTATACTCTGCAGAAGAAATGATGGTACATGAATAGGTTTATTGAAGAAGGTTGCTGTCCTTTATGCACATGAGAGGGTAAGGCATCAACCAGCTTCACAATTATCTATCCTCTACCTATTTGTTTACCCAATTTAGCATACAGAGAACTAATCAGAGAGGAGAGATTGGGGAAAGGGGAGAGTTTAAAATAGCAGCAGTTTGCAAATACATCATCGGAGAGATTTGTACATCTTGGACAAGATACCATGGCTCTGAGGTGACTCCACCATTTTAATATGGATTAATTGCCTCACTCATATTTCATTGCAAGGTTTTGTTAAACCTTTAATTAAGAATTATCTTAGTATGACTCTGACCAAGGGAGAAAAAGAGCACTCATATTGCTGTCGGTATGAGAGCAAACAAACAGTCATTCAAAGCAACTGCATTAATGATAAAAAATACAGAACTTGAACTGTATTTTGTGTCATTTACACCCGCTTTCATCTCCTTAGAATCTCATCCAGGTTAATAGCTACAGAAAATTCTAATGAAAAATCAGGTAAAAATTCCCCTTTTCCCTAGTAACTCAGTTACAGATAGAAGAAAGGCCACTAGCAAATGTTGTTTTATTATAAATATGAAGGGAAAACCAGTAATTCTTAAAATAGCCTGAGATACCAGACCTTAAATACATCACTTCTCGATGGTCTGAAATAGCAGAAAAGCCTCAGTGGAGGTAGAATAGGGAGTTGAGTTTATCTATGTAGTTAGTAGTATACATAGTATAGAATACACTTTAGCACAGGTAAGATTAAAATGCTATTATCACATTTAATATGTGTGAGTATATAATGGGTTTGTTGAGAGATGTATAAATATTGGTCTATTATAATGTGTGTGTGTGTTCATATGCAGGTATGTTTAAATATGATATAATGTATTGGTATAAAAATAAAATAAAATTGGGAGTTGAAACCTTAGTGCAGTTAAGTCTCCATAAAAACCTGCCTAAAAACTCCAGACCAGCAAGCCCTCAGCAATAGATGGCCTAGTTCCAAGCTGTTAGCAAAGCAATATGGTTCTAGCCTAAAAAAATACAAAAAAATTACACCGTGAAAATTGGTTTTATAAATAAAGGAGGTGATAGCCCGGATGCTTAGAAGTAATTTCTCTCCAGACAAGAGGGTAAGATCTTTCTGGTATTTCCAAATGTAAATTCTGAGTCTTAACCTCTCTGGGAGAGATAAATGTGATATCAGACTCCAGAGCATTACATATTCTCTCTGTCTCTGTCCCTTTCTCTCTGTATATATTAATTTTATAGATCTTTTTATTGTCTCAACTATACTGGTTGCGTGAGAAGCAGAACAATAGGCCAAGTACTTCCATTTCACACATGCCACCTCTATAATTCAACAAAGAATAGTAAAAAAGATCTATAAACTCATTATAAATCAGTGCCCTAAACTAAATTAACCATTGAAATAGATTATCATAAAAATAATGTCATAAAAATATTCTTCACCTTTGTAGTCCGTGTGTGTGTGTGTGCTTGTGTGTGGCCACGCAGGGGATGTTACGTGTGTGCCAAGGCCGGTGGCAGTGCTAACAGCGTGGCAGGCTGGGCTTCTACAGCCTTGGAGGAGATGGCAGGCAGGCACGCAGGGCTGTGAGGATGAGCTTTAATATCTCTGTGTCTGGGAAAGTAACTCATAAACAGATCCACTAAAATCTAATTACTCCATATAACTCACCTTCAGTAGTAGTGAGTCATCTCCGCTTTCTTATTAGCAGTGAAGCACTAGTCTTTTTGGTTATATTTCTGAGGCACTGTTGGGAAAAAGATAAAACCCGATCAAGCTGCAGCTTAAAGGGTATGACAATTTAAGCAATACTCAGCCTTACCCAAGGTCAGGTCCTGCTCTGAAGTCCCTCCACACCAACTCCCCCAGCACTTGATCTTTGTACATTAAGTTCCATGAGCAAGGCACATGTAAATACAAGGAGTGTATGCAGAGATGACTGCGTGAAGTTCAGCAGTGCGCTGATAGGGCCGTGTTCAAGAACTTGTAGTTCTTTCCCACCCATCTGATATTGACTCTAGAAGACACAGGAAGAGCAGAGCCCAAGGCGGTCCTCCCAGAGGTGGTGCTTTCCTTGCCCACCTCCAGCAGTGTCTTCTCCCTGAGCTCACGTGTTGCCATCATTTACTTCATAGTCATCACATGGGAACACGCCTGTATTACTCAGTTGTTGTCTAACTTTACCCATCCAAAGGAGGCATCTGTAAATGTGGAAGTGCCACACTTCCAGCCATTGCAACAGCCACCTCCGAGAGGCAGCAGCACCAGGGTAAGAGTAACTCAGGTCCAACACTGGACCCCTCTCCAGCCTGCCGTTCCCATTAGACTTTATATCTCACTTTCTCAATGTGTATTTTGACAAAGCGATTCTCTCAACAAAAGTGAACTGTGAAATCTTCCAGAAAGGCAATTCCGCTGCTGAAATGGTAGAGCTGGGCGGCAGCCACCTGGCACAAACAGGAACTCATCAGCACTGGGAAGCATCGCCTTTGGGAAAAAATGGAAACGGAGTGCAGAGAGCAACCATGCCCAGGCAACAAAACAGGGTAAAAATCTAGAAAACTGCTTTCATTCCTGCTGGTGGGATGGAAATAGGAATGTGAAAGAGCAACAATAAGAAAGAGAATTCCTAAGGAATTTCATGAATAAGAAAGAGAAAGCCTAGGGAAAACATGTAAGGGCTGAACTGAAGGAGAGGGAGTTGCCATACCTGATAGAAGTGAAAACAGCAGTTTGGGAGGCACGGGTGTTTGTCTCTCCCCAATTTAAAGGGCTGGTCACCACTCCAGAAAAACCTTGTGAGGTATTTCCTAACTGGGGATTTTAGAGCTGGTCAGTAAACACGGATCACACTGAGGAAACTGACTTACTTATCTCTGCTCACTGGGCTCACATGTGTATGAGCAGACTGTTTTTTCCACAACCAAATGCCAGTGCACTGCACTGTGCGTACAAGTCTTTATTTTGATCTGATGTAGGACATAGCATTGCTGTTAGAGTCAGACAGATCACTGTCAACTACAGTTCCCTTTGTTTAAAATTAGCTATATCTTTATCTTAAAATAGCAAAGCACAGCCTATTGTTATTGGGTCTAGGAGTGAAAGCCTAGATGCTGAACTAAGATGGAGGTAAATTAAAGCAGCTCTACAGAGTTGTAACATGATTTTGCTAATGTACTTGGCAATGAAGTTAATCCAACCTGTGCAGCAGTTCCCCTTTTCATACATTGCAGGAAACAATGGGGTTCAAAGCATCATTGCCCCTGAAGGGGAAGGACTGTGCATTCTGCTTTTAAATGTCTCAGTCCAGCAGGTAAGATAAACTCATCCTTCAAGAGAGGACAGTCATCATGTCATTCCAAATAATCATTGTTAGAAAGGCACTGAACTGCTAGGCCAGTTAATAACGACACCACATTTTATTTATATGGCTCCCATCTGCTGAAGCCTTCTAGGCAGCTCACAATGGGTTTGATTTCCAGCCAGACCTTAGCATAGCTCCTGTTTATATGGATGCAAATAACACTGGTTGGATGGCTGTGTGCATAAACAGGTCTAACTACTAATCTTTGTGGCCACAATGCGTGGTTTTATTCCTTCATGCAACAACAAAATCTCCATCTGAAAAATCCCTCTGACAAAGTACACAAAGCGTGAAAAAAACCTAAGTTTTTCTGGGCTCTTTAATGGTTTCAAACAATTCAGCATTGGGCTTGGCAGCAGAGGGGGACCGTGAAAGGGGCATCACCACTGTGCCCACCACTTAGTGAGGACCCCTGACTCCACGCTCCCCAGCATGGGGCACAGCCCTGCAAAGGTGAACGAACTGGACATTCGCGTCCCTCTCCCATCACCTCCTCTCTTGCTCACCACAACGTCCCCCTCCTTCGGCCAGCCCTAACACCCTTTTTCACCTGACTCTGCAGGCGTCTCCCCACCAATCCCTTTTCTCTCTTCCTTCCCTCCTTTCTGAGCTTTGTTTCAGCTGTTTGCATGTTCCTAACAACCCATTTTCTGATGCAGGGCATTGACTTCTCCCATGGCCCCTTCCTTTGCCACCCGCCACACTGCATTGATGGGCATGCCTGAGCTACATCTCCATGCCCTCGCTTGATGCTGCCTCTCACCCTTCACCAACACGTTTCAGCGGTAGATGACTGGCCTCTCTTAGGTGTTCAGATAGGACAGATTCCATCTCTTTGTCTTTCATGCCGAAGAAAGACAGAAATATGAATACCCTGTGGAGCGCAGTGCTTATTGTTTGGAGTACTTCTATCAACTTCATGGCATTGAGCACTGTGCCTGGCAGTGCTTGCAGATCTGGGCTTTTGGATAATGGGTATATTTATAGCATATGCATTGCTTATGTACCGATAGCTGCCAAAGTAGTAAACAAACAAATGCTCTCCATAAAACAATGAGAAAGTAGGATCATAATCTTTGATCGATGAATGAGGATGACAGGTTTAAAAAGGCTTCCTCGCTCTTTTATGCAGATTGCTTTTCTGACTGCCTGAATCTCAGCCAGCGTGAGGAGGCTGAAAGTCTGGAAAGGGAGTGGGAAGAGCAATGCCCACCCTGCAACCTGCCCGCTCTTGAGGAGGGATGCAAACCTCTGCCTCTGCCTAATGTCAACCCCATGGGGCAGGAGATGTGAGAGGAGGGTCTCTCCAGGCAGCGACAGAGGGACCATGACATGCACCAGCCAAGCTTCACCTGTAGGAGAAGGGTCACTGCCCATGACACAGTACAAAGTCTGCCAGGCCCTTTGAAACAGGTTTGAAGCCCAGCAGAGATCTCCCAAATTAGTGGAGACCTTAGTGGGTATGAGAACAGTATTCCAACAGAAACTATTTGGAAGAGTGTGTTTTATTGAGGTTCCCAACCTGATCCTACTCCCTGAGGATGAGTCTAGGCATGGTTCACCCAACAAGTCCCCCAGTGGGACACAGAAGAGACATGTTAAAACTAATATCCATATATTGGTCTGTAATTCAGGGTTGTCTAAGTTTTGGGGGGGTCTAAGTTTTAAACCACTATTAAACCTACCTGCAAACTCCAGATCTGCATTTGCGTTTTCCTCCATGCACCCACATTACAAACTAACCAATCAGTGAGTCTGATATTGGCTCTATAAACCTTC
The DNA here is from genome assembly GCA_013398295.1 of Chionis minor. Lineage (NCBI taxonomy): Eukaryota > Metazoa > Chordata > Aves > Charadriiformes > Chionidae > Chionis > Chionis minor. Next base: position 794,014 of record VZSF01006201.1, read on the forward strand.
CTGGAAGTCCAGGGACATTTAAAATAAACAATCTTGATCAAGACATTAAATAACTGATTAAATTCCATTTAGATCTTTAAGTGCTACTTTCTTAGTAAATTGAAATATATGTGGTTTAAGAAGCAGGTTAGCTGAAAATGTGGGACAACTGTGACACACTAATCCAAGACAGTTCATGAAGGTTTTGAACTACTAGATGTGAATGGCCCGATTTTCAGATTGCCGTGCAGTAATAGCTGCAAGTTAAATCAGTGGGTGTTCACTTCTCGGAAAGCCAGGTCGTAAGAGACATTCTCATTGAAATTATAGTAATAATATATTAATAATATATTAAAATATATTATTTGTGTGGATCCACTAAAATAATATTATTATGAAGGGTCTGTACTTCCTGAATAAGAACCATTATTTGTTGATTGAAATACAGAATAAAATTAATGTTGACGGCTCAACTAATAACTTCATATTTAAACAGCAAGTTTCAAGCAAAGGATCCTCAGGCATTACAGAGATGGGAAGCATAAACATGCCATTACAATTTTAGGTAAGCAGACTGCAATTATCCAAATTGGACTCTGGCCAGAACAACGGGCACTACCCCCTCCTATTTTTGTTTTTAAAAAAGTTCCCCAACAAAAGCGATGGCAGCTGTTACAAGAGAGGAATCCATCAGTTGCTCACACCACCCACCTACTTGATTTACACAGCCTGGGTTCCTACCACAGACAGACAGCCAAAAGGAAGACACTGGCCAGTCACCTACGTGTGGAAAGCTGCATGCTAATTTTCTCCTTCCCCTTGGATTTTCTGCTGGAAAAATTCAGATTTCCTACATAAACAGATGCTTTACTTTTTCCCCGGAAGAAGTGGGTTCTTCTTGAGCTGCTTCAAGTGGGGTGAACCTGTCGGGAAGATTCACCCTGTCAGTCAGGACGTACTGAAACACTCGGGGGGAAAAACAACCCCACTCATCTCCTCCCTTACCATCCCCGCCCACCCCACCCCTGTACACATAGAATTTGTAACTGTACTGCTACATCTCCACCATTTCCCTTTGCATTCAAAGTCACCGGGATCTTTCCCGAGGAATGGATTTTGCAGGTACAGATGGTAACTAGCTCTGCGCCCAAGAAGACCTGAGCTCACAGGAATGCTCCCTGTGCCGAGATGAGGCTGCAGAGCAGCGTTCTCCTCCAGCAGCAGTGTCTTCCACCACTTTAGTATCCCAAAATAAATATCCTCAATAGACAAGTGTTATCCCTGCAGTTTCTCCTTAAATTACTAGGCATTACATACTCTCTCTGGGATTCAAGTATCATCTCGATCACAGAACAACCTCTAATGGCCATTTAGGATCCACAAAAGCCGTTTCATTGGAGCATTCAAGCCTGGCTCCAGATGACCAAAAGCTGCAGGTCAGGAGAGCACTTACATCTTGGAAAAATGGGTAGAACTTAGGCACATGTCTAAATCCTTCCTGGATAGAGAGGAGATTATTCACACTTAAAATGCATATTTACGTGCTTTTCTGTTTGGGGGCCCAAGACTTACAGGCAAATTGTGCTGGACCAGTACTGAGCCCAGCCAAAAAAAACATTATCTCTGCCCCTTTCCCCCTTAAATGGCTCCAGAGCTGTTAGCAGACCAAGGCTATTCTAGAGCTAAAAAGGGAAATTTATTCAACAAGCACTATAGCAGGTGGCAGCTGCTAAACAATCTGCCACCAATCAGCAGTTTATGAAAGAGAGTAAAGAATCCAATAATAACTCACAGTTGGGGAGGGAGACACCGAGCCTGCAGTTACTGAGGGAGGCTCGTAATTAGACAGAGTCAACTCTTTGGCAAAATTATTTCTCTTAAAATCTGCTTAAGTGGTAAAGTTGGCACTCGGCAGCTCCTGCAGGCAGGACACCCACAGCTGAGCCGGCTGCGATGTAAGCCACAGGTTAGAGCTGGGAGGTTCCTTAGGAGGGCTGAGTTCATGAAAAATGAAGCTGGTGGAAAACCCAAATAATTTTGTTTGCATTCTTTTACCCATTTGCCTGGGTTCTTTTGCCCATTTCCTGCCTCTGGAGAAAGCCTATACTTATGCAGCAGCCCTGAATTTTCAGGGCGTTCAGCCCTTTCTGAGACTAAAGTATGTAAATGAGTCAATGACAAAATTTTCTCTGAAATCTTGGTGGTACCAGTCTGGTGAGGTGGGGCTCAAGCTCAGCATACGGAGAAGATGGTGAAGGTGGTGTGGCAGGGCGCCCGAGCCCATCTGCGGGTTTCCGTACCTGTTCATCTAAAGTGAACCAAGTTTGCCATGGTTACTTAAAGCTCAAGATCCTGCCAGTATTAAATCAGGCAAAATAGATCTGAGTTCAACTTCTGAGAAGGCCTAAGAAAACTCCATCCAGCCTCATGGTAAATCTGATTTTTCCAGTTAGATTACAGCACCATCTACAGGCCTTTCCTGATTTAAAACTCACATCAGACAGGTTGTTCTACTATCTGCATACGAATATTTTGTGGTTTCAGCGTCATGTCTAGTGCAGTGACAGACTGCACATTCCAGTAAAATGCCTTTAGACTGGGCTGAGAAAATAGTTTGTAACAGATGACAGACAGGTTTGCTTCTTCCCAAGAAGAATTTGGGAGTCAAGTCAAGTCAAATTTGGAAGTGCCCTTGGATTCTAATAGCTTGGTTCTAAAACACGGTGTTAGGGGATACATCGATTCAGTTTTATTTTAAATGTTCAACTAAAATTGGATTTCTGTTATGCAGTCCTGTTTAGCACTGTTGTACCAGAACTGCAAGAGAAAAAATTAAAAATGCAGAAATTAGATTTCAGCTAAAGCCAGAACAATAGTTTTTTACTGCTGTAGTATAGGCTTAAAATACTACTGTTCATGTTGGACCACATAGGCAGAAGCAGTAAGAACAGTTGATCCATCAGGATTCATTATACTTAGCTGTTTGACACAGATATGAGAACTCTCTACAACACAAAACCTGGGTCATCTCTGTCTGGATACTATTACTTGCTAAATTACTTGCCAGACCAAAAGAAACTTAATTGCTCCTATGCATTTAGAAGATCGTGGGATAAGCACCAGTTCAGTGTGGAGAGGGCTATAGTGAAGCAAACTACAGGATAGCAATTAATTGTATTAAAATAGCATCCCTGAATGCAAAATTTACCTGCTGCAATAAAGCGATTCTGCCTTCATCTGAAGTATTAAACCACAAACACAACATAGGTTGGCCATTCCTGACACCAAATGAAGTCACTGAAAATCAAAAATCAAGCTCCAGACAAGTAGGAGACGGGATGCAAAAAAAATCCAGAGATTGAAAAAAAAAAGGGAAAACTTGCCTGCCTCATGATGCCTTGGCTCTTAGGAGGTGAAATGTTATTTCAAGCTGTTCTCTGCAGCTAGGAGAGAGATGGGCACTTTTATTTTTTAAAGGAGAGTTGAGATTCAAATAATCACACGATGAGAGAGCCTGGAGCTTTAAGACAGAGTATTAAATATCACAAGGCTCGTGATAGTATCACAAGTGCTGGCAGCACTGTGTGAATCAGCACACAAAGTCTACTGGAAATGGTCTTTATTTGAATCTCTGACATGAAAATCACTTAGCTCTATACAATATCTATGTAAAGCAGGGACCACGTACGTAAATGCCTTTCAAATAAGACATTTCCCCCCTCATTCCAAAATGGAGAAAGAGTAGGTGGACAGGGGGATATGCATGTGTCACAGTTATTGCCCGTGTGAGGATTTTGTTGTCTTAAATGACGTTGTCTTAAACGGTAGACACCCTATGGAATTAAAAGCCATAAAGTTGCTGCCTTACTGATGTGTAACGGTACAGAGTGCACACCGGCCGCTTCGGATTAATTGCACGGATAAAAACAGATTTCTTTTTAAAAAGTCTGCGTGCAGAGAAGAATCATTAATTTCACTTGAAGTGATTCCCAAACAGGATATGGAGCCTCTAACAGCCCTTTGGGTTGTGCCAATTGTTTTGTGCAGGTGTTTAATCCAAGTGCTCAACCGCACGTAGGGAACAGTCATTCCACAAGCACCGGGTGGAGTGGGAGCTGCATGGTGGTGTCACATAGCTGCAAGGGGTTGATTCCTCAAAATCAGCAGAAACCTTGGGAAGCTGCTAATTCTTGTAAACAAGAGCCTGGGTTTTATGGAGCAAAACAGAGCAGAAAATACTGAAGTACACAAGATTCAAATCCCTTCTGTGAAAGCCACTTTTATTATACTAGTGAAGCACTAAAATCTGCCATAAACAAGCTGATTGCTCATTTCAGCCTCTCTCCGTGTCTGCAGCCAGGAAAAGCAGCAGCAGCAGCCGCAGGCCGAGTTGAGCTGCTGGGATAGGAAACATCTCCTGAAGGTCAACACTACTCGTATTTTTAGGTTTCGTTAGAACTTCCTCATTCACACAGACTTGAAAACAATATAGATGTATTTAGGATAAAAGCTGAGCTGCGATTGTTGTATGTACAATATATCCCACCCTTTGCTCTGCTTTGTAATGCAGAAGTGTGATACAAGGCTGCAGAAAGACGGGCTGCCTCGGAGGTGAAGGAAGGGGAGAGGTCTCAAGGCATCGCAAAGGCTGGTGAACCTACCACATCTGATCGTGAGGAGTTTGACAACGGAAGAGGCTCCCTTAAAAGCCAATATGGCATTGGCAAAACAGATCGTGTGCCCACCCCCGCCTTCCAGGAAAGTGGCTCTGCTGCAGGAACCAGGGTGAGCCAGTGGCAGTGTCTCAGGAGGAGGAAGAGGAGGAGGAGGCAGGAAGTCTGCACCCCACAGCCTTGCAAAAATCAAAATATGTTTCCAAACAGACAGTGTCTGCAGAGCTCTGTGTGGGGCTGCCTGCGGAGCCTCACACCTCTCCTGACTTCTTGTCCCAATCCTTTTATGCAAGGTCACCTGCCACGGCTTTTCCTGCTCTAGGTGACTTAAGCAAGTCCCCAGAGTGGCTCCCGTGGTACAGGTCTGAAATTAACTCCAGGCAGTGCCAGTGTGGCAGCTTCTAGAGAAGTAGAATCAGGACCTCAACAAAAAACAAACAAACAAACAAAAAAAAAAGTGGAAAACTATTAAATGGGTGGAAAGGCTATAGATGATGCTGTTGATCAAAACCCAGGAGGTCAACCCCAAAAAGTGGGATGTGGTCTCAGGAGAATCTGCACTCCAGCCTGCCTTGATCCAGACATAGCAGTGGCTTTCACTTGACCTTATTAAAATATCTGTGTTGCATTAAATATTGACAAGCCAAATAAATGAACTTACTAAAGCAGCTGAAGCACAGAAACTAACACGTGGCAGCTATGTGACTCGGAACATCCAGCATGCCTGGGACGTGCAGCCACAGGGAAACCCAATGAGTGCTTCCCGACTTACCTTTGAAATGCCATGCCACCCAGCACCCGCTGCTCCCAGGTGGCAGCAGCCCTCCCTGCCCTGCAGTAACACCATTGAGCCTTTCTACAACACGTGAACTGGAAAACAACTTCTTCCACCGAATGGGAAGGTTGGCACCATGGCTGGAAGGGAGGGCACAAGCTCAGCCTGGGTTACACCAATGAAACGTAGCTGGCATATAGCAAGTGCATCCACTAATGAATTATTCCAAGATAATTAACAGTCTGAGGGAGACGCTCGCAACAGCTTAATGCTTACTGTCAAGGGAAGCTAGTACCAAGCTCAGCACTGCCTCGCCAACTCACAAAAGGAAACAAACAAAAATAGAGGGGAGGGAAACATCAAGGAAGAAAATAGAGCATCTGTGAGCTGTTAATTACAAAGGTGCACATGTTGGAGTAACAAGGATGTTAATAGAGTTTTATTAGGAGACAAGAGAACCATTTTCCGTGGCTTTGTAAAAGAGACAGAGCCCAGCAGTCCCAACACTGGGCGTTTTGCTAAAGCCCACGCAGATCTGATGTCGGCACTCAGCACTTTCTGCACTGCGCAGCGGGTGAAACTGCCCTGCGCGCTGCGTGGGGAGCCGTGGGGCTCCGTGGCTGTTCACGCACTCAGTGGTCACACACCTGGTTTTTGACATAGATTTCCATGTTTTCAAGCCATAAAGAGCGTTTGTCTTCCAGTCTGAGTACTGGCTGCAAGTGTAAAACTCAGCCTGCGGAGGTGCTGGGAAGTCATAGCCCCATGCCCATAAAAAGCAGCAGCTAGCATACACAGCCCCTGCAGGGAGGACACCCACAGGAGATTAGTATCTTACCCACGTATAACAGGGATAAATAAACGGTGAAGAATCTGATATCAATCTTACTTTGCTCTTTTTTTTTTTTTTTTNTCAAGGCAACATAATTCAAATGCTTCTATGCAGTCATTATGCACAGAGCCAAGTTGAGCTCCCACTTATTAAGGAATATTTAGCACCCTTACTCTGAAGCTCTCAGATCAATGGAGTCCACATTCTTAATCTCACGTTGCTCTTGCTAACAATGTGGTTACTGTAATGTTGGCCCTGATCCTCAAAAGAAAGAGGATATTAGAGCAGAAACCTCTGGTAATGAAATCTCGTGTAATGAAAGAGTGTTTACAGTGAAACATTCACGTGTTGCCATCAAATCAGAGCCTCGCAATGCGATTTCCGAAAACCTGTGTAATTACACAAGTGCCACAAAGTGGGGCTGGGTGGCGGGCAGGTTATTTAACATTTATTGCTACTACATCACGCACGGTAAGTCTGCAAGCAAAAAGAGTATGAGGGATAGCAGCATTTCACAAAATACACACAGCACAATTAAGAATCACAGGCTCGGAACATTTATAAGTGCTTTCAGTATGTGTTACTCCTTATTAAAAATGAATTGCATGCAGCTCAAGAGAAAGTCTTACACCTGTAGATACTAATAAACCGGAAGGGGGAAATCTCTCCAGTGCACAGTAAGAGAGTGAAACAGCCAGATTAATGAAGAGGGGGTGTGTGAAAAAAAATAAGCATGGTAAGGAGAAAGCCCATGTGCCATGGAAGTGCTGCCCCTGTGGAACAAGGTGATTTAGCCTACCTCGTACCTGGTCATAGGTGAATCAAAGCAATCTTCCTTTCACCAGTGGTATTAAAAGTCTGGAGTCCTCACAGTGCTGTGAGTGTGAACAGAGGTTCTGCATCTGCAAATCCTCTGCACATGATGATCCCACAGCAGAGAAAGAAAGTTATCCATATTAGGAAGGGTTGCAGGATTAAGCCCTCTAGATAAGAGTTCAAGCAAAGGAGGGCAGAGCGACTTGCATGCGCAGGTGCTTCCACTTGTGTCAATAAATGCCATTAAGATACTTGCTCTTGGCTTGTCCTCTACGTTAAAGCTGTGTGACTAAAACCAGCTTCACCTCCTGCAGATCTAATGCCCATTGTGACACCCAGCAGCTCACTCCGCTACAAAAATGGTAAAACTTTGTATTTGAAACATCCTTTCAGGACATTCTCAGCAATATCAGTAGCTTTCAGATAGGTGCACCTATGTTATCATCAGCCAGTTGATCATCCACCTTTAGTAGTATCCCACATTAGTCACTCGCTCCTGAACAAGAAGATCCATAAAAAGACACCAGTGTTTGGCTCTTGGTCACCAACTGATTTTCACAGGTGGCACAGGGGATAGTAAGTCAGCTACGAAGCAAGCCAGAAATCCAAACGTCCCCTCCACATCAACCAGCATGCCAGAAACATGCCCGTCAGCTAACTTCCGCCAAAATCATCTTCCATCAAGCTTACTCTTTCAGGATAGTGCAGGTGCAGCCTGTGAATCCAGTATATTCAACAGCAGAGCCTGGAATCTACATTAAAAATTGGAACTCGTTTGATCTAGGCACTGTACAGATACATCAGAGGCAGGTCCTAACGTGGGCTATTCAATGTCTGAACAAATAAGGCAGATAAAAGCTGGGAGGGAAAGAGGCAGCACAACTCCCCCATGAACACAAAATAAAGGAAGAACCAAGAACAGAAGTGCTGTAGCCTACCCTGTCTGCTGTGCTGTTCAAGGACCTTTCATTTTCTGTTCATTACTTGTTAATTAGTTCACAATGCTGGAGAAAGCAAAAAGCTGAAGACATACAAGCCCCCATAGAGTTGGAAAACATCCCTGCTGTAAGGCAGACTCAAATTGGTTGAGTTTGCAGCCAAAAGAGTTCCCGGGAGAGGGAGCAGAGCTTGCTGCTACAAGAAAAGGGTCAGTTGGTTTCTGAAGCAACCAGTTGGTTGGTTTCTGAAGCCTGTGGACTTACGAACAGAGGAGGTAAAGCCTGAGACAGAAACACAGAGAACAATGCAGGCTTACAGGCTGCTGTGTGTATGCATGAGATGATGGAGACAGAATTGTCCCACAATAATCTCGACTCCTTGGGGACAGTGCTGCCCCTGGTCCTGCACACTATGTCGCAGCTTCACAGCTTTTTAAAATCAGGGCAGCTGGGTTACCTCAAACCTTGCATCCCTATAAGCTAACCAGCAGGCTTAAAACCATCCCAGGTACCACTGAAATCCCCCTTTTCTGTCCTGAGGAGCAAGTGTTTGGTGCACCGGATGCGCGCCCTGGTGGGCAGCATTCAAAACCATTTGAAGACTGTATTAAGTGTGGGCATGTACATATTATCAAAGCTGCTCTGGCTCAACATAGATGCTGTAGACACTTATCCAATTTTCACAATAAACTCATCTCAGAAACCAAACACTAGAAAATAACTTCCATTTTGAGGTTTTACATCACATCAAGTCACAGATCAGTAAAAATTTAAAAATAAGACAGCCGTATAGAATTTTATAACAATGACAGCAAATTTGTGATTTCCAAAATAGAATAATTTTATCTTCTTTTCTGTAGACTGAACTTGAGGGGCAATCACTTGTCTAGAAAGAAACACCCTTCAGTTAAAGCGTTCATGAAAAGTTTAAAACCCTGATAGTGATAAAGGCCAAGGTTTAATTTGTCTATGCTTGCAGCACCTGTGCCTATGCACAGATATTCTCTACGGCTTTGCCCAGCAATCATCTTTCCTTTTTTTTTCCCCCTCAACAAAATTCTTAGGTAGATTTCCAACAGGTATCCACAGCTATTTGTTTTTGAAAAGCATTTGGAGGAACTAATTACCAAGTACAAGAGAGCTGAGCAGCAGTTTTCTTTGGCAGAGTTGACGGTAACATTGGGCCAAGCAGCAGAACCCAACTTTACAGCTGTTTGCAGCATTTCTTACAACGCTGCGTAAATAAGTAATCTGAAACGCCCTGCTTTTACTTCTGAACTGAGCTCTGCCCTTTACACAGTGCATTTCATGATGAACGATGGGGACAGACAGCCACTCCTTACCCGGGTGGCCCATGACCTGGTCAGTGGAGCAGCAGAGGAAGCGTGCAGGCAGCCACCAACACCACCGACAGCAGGTCCTCAGGCAGGGAGGACTCTGACGGGGCAGGGGCAGGCGGCTGCTGGGTCCTCGACCACCATCTCTGCTCCCGGGGATGGGCAGTTAGGAACTTGTTCCTAACTGAGAAGCTGCATTAGTCTCACTGCACTTGACAACCACCAATTGAACTACCCCTTCAAAAAAGTGTCTAATCTTTTTCTGAGCCCATTTAAAATCTGGTCTTCACCCAGGTTTAAAAAAAAAAAAGTCCACAAATTAATTAAAAACTGTACAAAACAAGAGGAACTTTTATTTTCTGCCTGAAAAGTTCACAGGTTACTCCAATGAAGCTACAGCACTGCTGTGCGCTTTTGTCTCCCATTGGCTTCAAACAGCTGCATGAGCTCTTAGCAACTATCAAAAAGTAAGCCCAATATAAACACATATCCTGAATTACACAAACATTTCCTTTCTCATTCATGTTTCTCAACTCTACAGAAATGTTGACTTTTATAATGATGTTTTAGACATATTGGGAATATGTGTAACCCATTACATAGCCATAAATATAACTATGAAACTACACTGGTTTTCTGAGCTTCTAAAGAATTAGCAGGGATATGAATGTCCCAGCTTGCAAAACCAATTTACATATTCAACTTAAACATTTATCAGTCAAAACTTTTTAATTTCCAGTTCAAATTGTTATCATGAGTGCTGCTCTGATCTTCCTGCCACAGATCTAACCCAAGTAACAAAAATAAGAGAAAAAGCTAGGAAGGAAATCAGAAAGTGAAGCCTCTGTGATGAGAAGGTCAAAATTTCTTTTAAATTTGAAACAGAGGCAGTGGTGTTTATGCCAATACAGAGTCTGTATTACTCATTGCTTCTCCCCAGCTGGGTAGCTATGCCAAGCATTATGTTCGGCAGGGTTTCAGCTATGCTTGTGTTGGATGCTGCTCCACAGATATATAGGGCCACAACAGAGGGAGTCATATACATCGTGCTCCTATACCATATATTTGGTTGCAGAGCCGTAACAGCTACTCTGTCACCGCTAATCCTCTCTTTTCTGGTCAGCTTTTTTATGTTACGGCTGAGACTGTACTTATTTCTTTTTAGTGACTTGGTGAGGTAGATAATACTTCACAGAGGTCTCTTGCTCACCCAGGTGCAGGCAGAGTACAAGGCTGCTTTGAAAGCACCACCACGGCGTCACAGAGCGCAGATGACTGACGTGCAATTCATGGCCACTGTAAGGCGCAGGCAATCAAAGCGGTGACGGAGAGCTTCCACTGGGTAAAACATGGCTCAAATAAAATTCAGAAAGGTTTAACATACTCACTGCAGATGACGAGGATCCTGAATAATTGCTCCAGGGAGTGTGTGTAGTATACAACTATTTCAGCGTACTAAATCAGAGTGGTGATTTGGTTTGAATTAATGTCTCCCTACCACCCCTCCTGCATTGATCATGCTGCCAGACTCAAGATAAAATGTCTATCAACAGCGTCAAGGAGCCAGGGAGAGATTGGTAGCTGCTGGCCACCGGTGGGGTGGGAGGTTTTCCTCTCCACAGCAATGCCCTGGTAGGAACGAGAATGTGAAGAGTGGTAAGCAGGTTGTTTGCAGGCAACAAGCAATCTGTCTACCTCTAAACATGCACAGCCCAGAACTGCAATTAATTTACGGGTCAATCTCATGTCTCCAGATACCCTCTAGTTCCCTCTGCAATGCTTTCTAACAGGTCTTAGTGGTTCAGCTGCATAGTAAGTCTCACTAGGATGAGAAACTGGCACCAAGAACTAACCTCACTATTCGGGTAATCCTTTTCGTGTTCATCTTGGTATTTCTTTTACATGGAAAAAGCACCAGATTAAATAAAAACATGTGGCAGAATTCCTTCTCGTGCCTGTCTTAATTTTAATTTGTTGAATCAAAATCATGAACGTGATCTGTGGATGGAGATACAAAGAAATAGAATGGGTTGAAATAAGGTCTGAAGTCCATCAGTAATTTGATTCAGGTTGTAATTGTAGTCGTTAATGGCTGCAGCAATATGCCTCCATTTTTAACAGTTTCTGGTCTGGAAAACTGAAAACCCATAATCATTGGAATCAACCCGACGGATTTAGTACTAAGACACAACATTTTGGAGGGGAATTCATGTGCGTTGCTTTCCATAATGTAAGGCACAAAAGACCCGGATCTATCTTTAGTATAATATTATGCAGTCATTATTTTTACTGTTTATTTGTAAATCTTTAGAAGAAAGCAAGAGTCTTGAATTTGTTCCATCAGGCATCTGATAAATGTCTCATAAAGCCATAATTTCCCTCTATTTTGTCCTACCCATTGTCTTCTGCCCTACAGTTCTGTTTGAGGGGTTCTTTTTTTTCAGGGGGACAAGGGATTTTTTTTTTTTTTTNAGTTGCACCTGCTGCAAATTCAGTATGCCTCTAGAGAGAGGCTAAACTAAATCCTCTTTACCTGTCATTTTCCTAGGTTACAGTCATGTTTCATGCAACATGAGATGTATTTTCAGTTCAAAGGATCCAGATACCATTTACAGAATTTCCAAAGGTGCTCAGTGTTTCCTTTAAAAATTAACTTTGGATTGCCATCAGTGTAGCGAGGTAAACTAACACCAAGCCCTTTTGAATCCACCCTTGGCACACTAAATGGAAAATTACTTCTTTAAGGATCATCCTTCTATTTTCTTTGATACCTTCTTTACCTGCTCTTATTCTTCTACTTATCTGTGGTCATCACATGAGTCTCATATCTGCAGAAATGGGTCTCTTCTCAATTCTAGCCAATGTTATTTGACCTAATGCAAAATCCAAGTGGTTTACATTTGCTTCCCTTCCTTCACCAGCCACATTTTTTTCTCTCAATGAGCTTCACAAAATAACTTTCCTAGCCTTGCCATATAAAGCATATTCCCTCTGAAGGCACACTGGTAAATTTTATCAGAGCACACTTCCCCATATATTTTGTGATCTCAGCTCTTAAAATCTGTAGGAACTTGCCTGCAACTGAAGTCAAATTTACTAGCGTATTATTTCCTATTACTGTAGCACTTCTTTCATAGACTAAGAAAATGTTAGTTTCTTTTGTGTCCATTTACTCCCTTCTGCCTCCCTACAGAACTATTAAATACGATCCCATCCCTCCTGCTTGCTAAAGACAAGCCAGCAACCAGCTCATTTGAGATCACAGATGCTAAAATTTACAGATGCGGCCTTTTTTTGTGATCTCCCAAACAACACAGGTCTCTCATAGGTTTTCTCAGGATTCCATTTGAACTAAATGCTACCTTTTTAGAAATATACAGTATAAGTTTTAAGAATTTCCGCTGATGGGAAATCCATTACAACCTATATGAATTTGATTTGAGTTTGGCTAACTTCAGTTTTGTCTCGTAGACTGTCAGTCAACCCTAAACTTTCCTTCAGCGTAGCTAACCAGACACTTGCACACGTGGCTCATTTATGAACCTATTTATCTTGTTACAGCCTTTTTGGGCGGCAGACCCCGGCAGGGGACAGGCGCTCCATCGCATCAGGGTCTGGCAGAGGGGCAATGTCACCAGCCTGCTCCTAGCCTGCCCTCCACGGTGCCAACGCTGGGCTGTGCCACAGCATCGCTTTAGGAGATGACGTTACACAGAGTATTCATCACTGTTCTTGAGGCTTTGCCGGCCATCTGAGCCAACAGAAAGCAAGCAGAAAATCCATTAACTCAACAACCAAACCTGCTTTCTGACTTTTTCTTTTAACGTTCCACTCTAGGTTTGCACAGCCCAGTAAAACCTTCATTCTTAGCAGCAAGAAGCTACCTTTTCAATAAAAGGAAGTTTCAGCAACTGTGAATGCTAATACCATGATGTTATTAGTAATCTCTGGTGACTATTACCCTGATTGCCCCTTGCTTTAGTCAATGTAAGCTTTTACCGTCTACACAAATGGGTGCAGCTTCAGAGTGACTCTCACACAACACTAGTCCAACATCACCATACCCCTACATGTGTGGCAGTCCTGTTTAAATCGGCGGCATACAGTTCCAAAGCTCAGGAACAGTTAAATATAGCTAGGCGTTTTTACCCAAAGTTCATATAAATCTCCAAGGTCTGTATAATTAGGTTTCAAACATCCTATATTATATGGCAAGACTTCTTGGATTGCTAGCGTCCTATCTGTGCCAGACCTAAAGTTCAGAAATGCACAAAAATGTTAAGGAGTGCATGTACCAACTCACACATAGAATTGTGTAAGCTAAGCCTTGTAGTTAAAAGTGTTTATTTAGAAGGCCAGGGAGAGGATGGGGACTGGGGGCAAGAGGGGGCAGGTTTTCTTCATGCAGCAGTGAGGAAGGCGTAATAGTGAGTGAGAAGAAACCTCCTCCACCACATTTATTTGCAAAGGGGAGACTGGAGCATTTCCGCTCCCCATGGCAGAGGGAGAGTGCAGGGACTCCTCTCTGGCCAGCCAGATGCTCAGAGGTAAAGCCTGGTGAAAGGGGAAACTGGAGGGGAAAGAGATAATTCACAAAGTTCTGGCTTTTAAAACACACTTTTCAGGAAGGTAAGGGAAGTGCAAAGTAGACATCAGTACCTAACCTGTCCTCTCCTGCTCTATAAGGCGTAAGAAAATGAATCACGACTGCAGGAAAGCAACGTGGCTGGTGCAGCCCCTCACAAAATGCTTTCCCCGGGGGTCCTTGCTCCCACAGCTTGGTCCCTGGGCTCTGCTGCAAGGTCTGCAGCCCACCACTGATGGTGTAGCCGCTGGCAATGCTGCTCATCAGGACAAGGACCCCACAGTCACTCCCATTTCACAATTCTTGGCCATAAATCCTTTTCCTGGGTCAGGCCCTTGAACAAGCTGGCCATCACTGCCTTGCCTAGCAAACACGAAGCGTCCCACAGCCTGTTGCACCCTGATGTTCTCAGGGCCACCCTGAGGAATTTTTCACTTTTCCTAAAACCAGATTTTTTCATAGGCGGGCCAGCCTATGAAGGCCACCTGGCAATCTCTCCCCCGGGCATTTTTGTGGAGTCAATCTTATGTTAAAGCAGCAAGTAGCTCATTAGCTGTGAGGAGGAGTTAGGTGGCCCGGCCAATGCCACTTGCCATGGCATGTTGAGGGCTACCAGCAGCTCCATGGTGCCTTCGCACAGTCTGGGAGCGCTGAGGGGGCTGGCCTGGCCCTGGGAGGAAGCCGATACAGGCATCCCTGACTCACAGGATCTGGCCGAGCAACAATAACTTGGCAGAGCTTAAGCCATGAAAGGTTTCCAAACTCCAAAGCTGGCCTGCCAGTCATGAGTCCATCTTGAAACTCTGGGGCTTTCCCAGGAAAAAAAAAAAAAAAAAAGAGGTTGAAATAAAGCAAAGCCTTCATGGGCTAAACCACAGGCAATGTCTCAATCCCTCCCTGCTTATGTTAACCCTAGCAAATCTAGGCAATACTCTCCATATCCAAAAGAGCATGAAGCAATATTAAATTAACCATTAGCTTCAATTTATGACAAATCCTTTATTGAACTTTAATACTTTATGTAAAGAGAGGGATGTTTGCATGTGGGCTTTTTGTGCGTGCGCGTTTTGGTTTTTTAATGAGAGGCTGTTTTTTGCTAAGTCACATGCCTAGTAAGAAGCCTGGCTTTTACCCATCTTTCTCTTAAAACACAACCAACAAAACAGGCCTCATGCAATCAACCACAATGGATCTGATCCTTAAAAACACCATTTGAGAAAGCAGGTGTCTTTCCTTGAGCCTCACGCTCCGCAGATGGGCGAGACGATTAAGTACCATAGGAAGTGCTGTCTCGCGCTGCAGAAACCATACCAACAGATTGGTAATGGTGCTATTCTCATGAGGAAAGCGGGGTCATTATTAAATGGATGGAAACTGTCATTCATAAAAGGTGTTTCTACAAATGCAAACCTTCTTTACTGCCATGTTAAATTTATCACAACGCAAAGAACTGTCTGTAAGAGGGTGCTGGGTCTTCCCCCACCACCAAAAGGCCACTTAAAGCAGATATGTTTGTCACTGGTATGTTAATCCAAAACTGTACGTTCAAAAATTGATCAAAATACTCATCTTCCTCAAGTCCTTTGCACTCCTGGTAGAATCCTTTCATTCCTGTACAAGGTAAAGTTAGTTACTGATTGCATGAGGCACTTGGAGCAATGCCTATATAGGGTACTTTACACCTTTCCTAATAAAAGAGAGAGAGAGGGAAAGAGAAAGAGAGAGAGAAATCTTTCTTCCTGAATAAATTTGCATGCAGCTATTACTTGCAGTAGCCCTATGACATTTGGTTTGAAGAAAAATGCCTTTACTTTCCCTCATAAAATTTCACTTGTGCTTTGCTTGGCTAGCAGCTGAAAAGAGAAACCTTCTCTCTTCTCTGGCTTCCATTTTTCCGAAGAATAGCTGCTCTGTAAGAAAATGCGTAAACAGACAAGCAAGCACCCCAGTTTTTGCTGGAAATCCAAGAAGCTGCTGCAGCACTTGGAAAAGCAGTATCGAGACAGAGCCTGGCTCTGCTACCCAGCTACAAGATCTGTGCTGCTTACACCCCAACACCCAGAGACAGCAGAAGCACTCCCAGAAATATGGGAAAACAGAAAAAAAAGCTGCCCTAATCTTCCTTCATTCTACTGAACGTCACCAAGACCCAACATGTAACCTTTACAGTCCTATCCATCACTGGGATAACAGGATCTCCTGCTATTATTAATTTTTCAGTCCAAGTGGTAGTAGTCACTGTTGAAATGCTTAGGAAGATGGATGAAAGTCCTATAGGTGACAGGGGAAAGGCAATTCATAGCATCATACAGCACTCAGTTTAACTTTTGTTTTTAAAGAAACACAGAAAGTTCTGGTTTTAAACCAATGCTTTGGTTTTTAAAGTGATGCTCTGTTTTTAAAGCAAAGTTTGCAGATTCAAGCATTATGAAATACCGGTTCCTCTGAAAATGCGTCTGTACTCCCACACAGGAACACACAGGGGACATAGTCTTAGACTAGCATTTCTCCACAGGAACCTGCCACAGTCAACATACAGATTGAACAATGAAAATCAGAGGGGCAACTAAATCCCTCTTTGACAAAGGCTGGCTGGTTTTCAAATTTAAAATTAGGAAAGACATGTTATTTCCTCAATTAACAAAAAAAACCCCACGAAACCAAGAAAATAAACCTAAAAAACAGTAGTTTACTACAAAGGAAATGAATTTTAGTCAGTTAGTTATTTTTAAAAATATTTCCCCCCAAAAGAGATGAACACCTAGAGACAGACTGTCCTTGAAGTGTTACACCATTATCTTCTGTGATATCCAGCAGAAAAAAAGCCCCAGAAATTATTTTATAGGCACCTGGCTCATTATGTCTTACAAATTAAATCCTCATTTATCTATATGCACCAAACAGTACCTATTCATCGCCTTCACTTAAAAACACATTGCCCTTCTTTCTAGCCTTGTTAATTTCCAGCTGCTAATTAAATTTATACTCATAAATGTATCTGTTTAGCATGCATGACTAGATCATCCCTCAATATCCATTATCCATTGTGCATTTTGACATGTTTACCTACTGCTTTTGTTTTGCTTTGTTTTGTTTGGATTCATTTCCATCAGTTTAAAGGAGGGAGCTTATGATTTTAAGTTACCCATTTTGATGCTGGGTGGCTGGATTCTTAGGCCTAGCGCTTTTGTAAACACCTTTGTCTCAACCTGCTGCGAGGCAGAGCTATTTTCAGATTATAGCATCAGATCTAGGGAAGAGCAGAATGGGAAAAACCACTCTGAAAAGCAGCATTTAGGAACCTTTACTAGGTAGAGAATCTTTTTCTCCCCTGCCCTGCCCTACCCACCACAAAGCCTGGCTAGATACTGTTTTCTAGACAGCCCACTCCGCTCAGTGCGACTGGCACAGCCCAAACCGAGCCTCATCAGGAAGGGACTGGGACTGCCATGAGGGGAAACCGTATCTGAGTTCTGGTCCTACTCCTCTTGTGGGTCTGCAGGATCTGGCCAGGAGGGTGAGCCGGTGGCGCTACCAAACACCTCTCTCATGACCTAAAACATCTCCCTGACGGGCAGGTAGAGGACTCTCCTTTGACTTCTATATCCGACAGTGGCACAAAGCCTCAAAGATAAGTCTCAAAAGGACAAAACCTGAAAGATCCGTAGAGCTCTGCCCCAGTTCTCCTCACACACACCGCCATAGCCTTCCCTCTTCACTGCCTGGACTTGCAGAACTGGGCAGCAGCAGCCCAGCCTTCCCCGTCTCTCCCTGCAACTATCTCCCAGATCTCCCCACCACCGTGGGGATTTCATGGGAGGGACAACAAAAGGCAGGTATTTCCTTTTCTTTGTTTCCGAGCATGTACCAACTCCCCAGTCCCTGGTTCTCTCCACACTTTCCCTTTTTTTTTTTTGTGTTTTGCACTTTTTTGGCATTAACTAATGCCGTTAACTTTGGTCTGCAACTTAGTGACTGAGATTTGTTCTCACAAAGGATACTTGTCCCATGAAAAATTCTGAGATTTTGACAGTTGTTTCTATTTCAAAATAGAGTTAAAAATCTGCTTTTTAGCAGTGGAGAACATTCTGAAAGAATCTGCAAGTTTTGTTCCTCTTCTCTCTGCCTTACTAAAATCTCTAATTTTGTTATACTGGATTAAATTAACTGGGGAGGGCTTCAACCCAGTTTGACATTTCACAGTTCAGGCTACATATTGATATACCGCTACTACTCTCTCAGTGAAATTAAACCTTAGGTCTGTCTTAGAGCCCTAAACATCTGACTGGGGGCTGTCCCTTCTCCCCTCCCACACTCCATCCCCCAGCACAACTGCAAAAACCCGTGGCAATGACTTCCAGCATGGTGCTTTCCATCGGAGAGCTCTGTGTAGCCTAGGAAATGCACCTGGCCACGGAGTCTAGGTTCAGAGCAGCAGCAGGGCACAATGCCTACAAATTTCTGCTAGCAAAAGTCATTGCTGCTGCTCGTTGGGACACAGATGAATGGTGATTCGATCCCAAAGATACCTGATTTGATTGGCATCAAGCCTATTTTGAATTAGATCAGTTCAATGCAAAAAACAGAACCTACCCTCCAGTTTCTCCATGAAAAATACGCCTGTGCAAAGCCTGCATTTTTCAGTTGAGAAAATATACGTGAAAAAATCCCAATGAGGAACCAGTGGGCTTGAAACCGTGATGCTTACTTAGGCAAAACTCCAAGTTGGTTTTAACTTACCCCAAATGCACTTGCCTGAAAGTACTGCAGTATATCACTGTTCACAAACTTAACGAAAAAGATGCCTTAAAAAACTCCCCAACTGTTCCAAGGAGGATCACTTGACTGATTAATTCAGATTTTAAGTGTTACGCAAATGGCCTAATAAGAAGGAAAGAGCAAATACAGCTCTCGTCACCAGGGCTGATTTTACTGCTGGTGAAGAGAGGAGACTCTCACCCACTGTACGAAATACCTGAGACTGTCTACGCCGCGCAGTGCAAAGCCAAACAATGCAGGCTACTGGTTAGCTTACACACCACTGAATCAAGGATTTGCTTCGGCACAGGATCCGCAGTGATATTTCATTCACTCAAACACAGACAATCATTATCTGCATGTGGGTGCTGAGAGGACAAGGCGCGAGCGTGGAAATCAAGGTCAAGGAAGCAAGAAAAACTCCGTCATTTATCCCATGGAACAGTTATTCTATTCTGCAATAACTCGGGTTAACAAATAACGTAATAAAGATTGGCGTGCTGCCAGGATGACTGAATTGATTCCTACCCTGCACAGCACAAATCTTTTGATCTCCCCATAAAGAATGGGAAATTATAGCCACAGTGGGTACCTCGCAGGAAAAGCAAATAAAAATGAAATGAATATTTCTAGCAGTTTTGACCTTGCTTTGGGGAATACTGCTTTAAATTTGATTGCCCTGCCCACTTATTATTTCACGAGAAGACACAAGCAAGTCACAAAGATCGTTTTTAGTATTCTCTTTGATGAGGTAGAAAACTGGATAGTCTTCTCCCACCCACTTTTTCTTTCTTTTATTTTTTTGTTCATATACTCAACAGAAAAGATTTTATCCAGACTTTGATTTGATTTTCAGGATTTCTGGTGGGAAATTCTTACAGCAGATATTTTGCTTCCATTGGGGTTTATGGTGCTATTCTGTCTAATTATTTCTGGCATTTTGCCCATCAAATTGTGAGTTTCTTCAAAGGAACGAAATGACAGGAGGCCTCCTTTAGAGCAATCATGGACAGGGTTTGAATTTTGTTGTCTTGGAAACAAGCTAGTTCTTGTCATTGAATATATTCATAAAATAATGGTTGAAACATCACTGATAATAATGGGCTCTTTCCTTGTCAAAATTCATGTTCTGGGGACTTTGCTGCAAGAGGCTCTGTCAAAGAGTTTTTGCAGATGTTGAAGCTAATTTCAACACTTCTGTTTAAAATCCGGCTCAGGTGTCCCAACCCATCGCGCCTGCGGCCAGCTCTGCCCACGGAAGGTGGCCACCGGGGGTGGGGAAAGCCCCAGCATCCCTCTGTGCCCTGAGGAGCGCTGGCTAACCACATTCCTGCAGCAGAAACACCAAGGCACCTTCCCTCCTGCCCCCGTTCACCAGCGCCAGGTGGCTCCGAATCCTGAGACTGGCACCCAGCACGGATAACTTCGTCTGTGTTGTGCCGTTTAGGTGGAAAACATATTTTTCCCCCTGCCTGCTGCTATAAATCCCATGGTTCAAGGTATTTACACTCTGTGCCAGGGGTCTTACCAGCTTCTCAGCAGGTGCTTCACTTTTCAAACAGATGGATATTGATTGATGAGTAAAACCCAGAGACAGAAGTGCAGTTTTTTCAGGAAGGCTATTCAAATTGGGAACCCGCTATCACTCTTTGAGCTTCTGTATCAATCAATCCGCCTTTGGTTTTGGTTTTTCATATATATTTAAAACCAAGGGGAAAAAAAAAAAAAAAAAGACCCTGCATCAAGATGCTGCTGGTTTCTGAACCATGTGAATTTAGCTGAGAGTTGACAAACTCCTACAGCTCCCTTAGACTTCTGATGTGCCTGTGTGGACATGCACGTGTGTGCACGCGTGTGGCACACACATATTGCAGGTCTGGGGCTGGAGGGGGGGGCAGGTAAAGCTATGAAAAGGCACCAGTGGGGACAGGTCATAAAAAGCTTCAATTCTGCCAACTTTTCCATGAACCATTTGGCTGGATATAGTAAACCTGTGGGACACTTGAGAAAATTAAAACTCTAAATTATTACTAGTGAGACTAGCCATAATAGATCTGCTGTGAGAATCTTACTAGCAGTTTTACGATTTTTTTCTGTCCTTCTCAAATCACTACATAATGACACTCAATACTCAAATGTCTAACAAGGCCATTTAACATAGCCTGCAGAAGAGGATTCTCTTGTGAAAT
Source organism: Chionis minor (assembly GCA_013398295.1). Lineage (NCBI taxonomy): Eukaryota > Metazoa > Chordata > Aves > Charadriiformes > Chionidae > Chionis > Chionis minor. The sequence goes on from VZSF01006201.1 coordinate 814,896, forward strand.
TTTACTACAGCCTCTTTAGCACAAAGCTTTCTCAGATTATTAGTAATTTGCATTAGGTCTATTTAATTTTGAAGAGTGCCAGTTCAGTGACCACATGCATATTAGAGCTTAGCGAGTGCCTGTGTCTAAAAAGTTACCAAAAGGTCACAGGAATTCTACAAGGCATTTGGGATTTTCAAATTTTCTCCTCGTTGCAGCAAGGAAAACCAGCACGAACCCTCTCCCAAGGCCAGAGCCTCCCACCTGATGCATGATGAGCTGCAAGCATTAGCCACGTGATGCGAACATCCCTGGAGCTGAATCCTTTTCCGCTACGTACAAGACTCTCTTACCAAAACTTTCCCGTTTCACTGTGAAAGAACAGCCTGATGACAGGAGAATTCTTTCCGGGCAATCTGAAGGAAAAGCACAGCTTTTCTTGTAAGCACTGGTAAAAGCCACCTCTTTCCAAACCAGAAACACATGGACTGTTGATGTGACACAGACGCTGACACTGAATTACGAGCCACTAGAGAAACTCCATAGTACTTGAAGACAGTGCTGCCAGAACAATTAAAAAGCAAAGGATAGCAGCAAATAAAAGCAATATAAAGAAAGGGCAGTTTTCTTGCAAGAAGACATGCCTACCTTCTCCTTCCAAAACATCCAACCTCATGCTTTGAGTGCTCCCAAAGCCTACAACAAGCGTTAATGCCCAAAGGAACAGGCATGATAAACCCCAGGCATCAACCAGACTTTTTTGAGACCCCTGTTGCTTGATAACTGTGTTTCAGCTGAAGGGCCGCATCCTGCAGCCAACTTTAAAGTCATGCCTAGGTGGATGCAAAATCCAGTTTCAGAGCTGTGTAGTCTCCTGACACAAAAACCAGATGATGAACTGTGTCTTCAGATCGGTGAGATGGAAAAATGCCCTCGTGATGTCTGCTCTCCTGCGTACCAAGGGCAAGTAAACTGTTCATAGCATCACCACTTTGGGAGTATATTTTTGTGTCTCGACTATTTTATACACATGCAATATTTCAGGCTCCTATCACAGCCACCCAAGCACCAGAAAAAATATGATCGTCCAGGCTTAGGAAAGCAGGATTTTGCCAACAAAATTAGCTCATCCTTGTGAGTCAGAAACTCCCATCAAGAATGACAGAACCTCCTACAGTAGGTCTGAGAGGGAAATGCAGCCTTACAAGGACTTACATTTCAGGCTGTCCCACATCAAGATTCAAAAGGGATCGGTGTTATCCGTCGTACCATTGCATTAGTCTGAATGCACACTGAAGCATGGGAAGGTGAGGAGCAGACGGGAGGGGGAAAACTCTTTGCAATCTGTTCTTCATAAGTCAATGATTATGAATCAGATATCTAATGAAGCAGTAATAGGAATGATGACTAAGTAAAGTAGCTAATAAAGCTAATTTATGTGAAGTTGAAATTTTTAGTACTGTGCATTAAAGCAAGCATGATGTCTCAGCATAGTAGGGGCAATGTTAGTGCTATATATACCAAGCGCTTGCAATGCTTCAAGATGATAATACAACTAGATATGCTGAGCTTCTGCATTTCTGATTAAAAGCTTTGTTCTTCAGCACAGACCAACCTCCTGGCCTTTCCATGCCACCTGCACGCCTGCTGGAAAACGCACCCTGCTCAGCAGCTCTGGGTGCCACTGTATCTGCTCAGCCCCACCAGGAAAGAAAAGAAACAAATAAAGGGCCTAATAAGGCAGATGTTTTCCCTATTACTAGTGTCTCCATTTTCCTTTCTTTTTTTTTTTTTCTTTCTTTTCCCCCCTCTTTTTTTTTTTTTTGAACATAAAACCAAACACAAACGTCTGACTAACCTTGACTGGAACGAACCTGATACCCTGCAACGTGTATAGTGGGCAATAAACTACAGCACATATAGCTTCTCAACACTGCATTTCCATTTTAACTGCTCAGCTATGAGAGTATTTCACTCATACTGTAACTCAAATGATTACAGATTACTTTAATGCAATTTGCTCTTTTTTTGCTTTCATGGATTTTAGAAAATTAATAGACATGAGCAAGCTTGCCAGGAAGTTTGAAGGCAGAGACAAATGAAGGTCTTGGGAGCCCAAAACACAAGCTACTTAGCTACTCAAACTATACCCTTCTGAGAAAGGAAATATGTAGTGTGATATATTTGTTTGCTGTCACCGGCAGGAAGGCCTGCCAGGATAGCATCACTGCTCTGGCACGTGGTCAAGTTCTCTCCCTGTACGCAAAGTCAAACCAAAGCCACGGACACAAGGACACTGCCTTTGGTCTGAGAATGCTGTTCCTGGTGAAAATATGACATAGGTGAATAAAAAACGAACATTTGACGGAAGCCTTCCCAGCTCAGGTTCCCAAGCCAAGAATTTGAATGCACCCATCAAGCCCTCGGTTGATCCCTCCACGGAGGCGAAGGTCTCGGCAGCAGGTACATAGGGAGGCTGCATACGGGGACCCCAAAAAGGCACAGTGGCTAGCAGCTCCCAGCACTGACCCATGGAGGAGCATGTTCAAGGGCCCTGACCAGGGAAAACAGCCCATTTCATCACTGCAGTACATCTCACCTCATCAGAACACCATCATCTGCCCCAGTCCACGATGTGGGGAACACCAAGCTATCTGCAAACCCAATACCCTCACCACCCTCAAATGAGAGCACGGACTTTAAAAGTTGATTTTTTTACACTGGTATCAAAAAACAGTTGATACTTTATTAAGATGTAATTTGGGGGCAAGAACGATCAACCAGCGGCACTAGCCGAAGGGCTAATATTTCTGAACAGAGGCATTTTATTGCTTATCCTTTCTCCTAACCATTCTCTCTCCCTCTCTGAGCCTCCGCCCATGAAACTGAAAGATTTCTAGTAGAAATGCCTTTGTTGTATCAGCTTTGGAAATATGGATTACAGTATTCTGTGAAAAACATTTATTACTCTGAACTGTGACTCGGACATTGTTGCATTTCTAGGGTTATAGATTTTCTTTCAGCTAAACTAAGGCTGTAAGTCACAGTGACAGTTGTAATGTGTGTAATACCACAGTACCAGATTCTATTACATACATATTTTTGCTAGAGGTTTACGATGTTAAAAATATTTCTTCTTTTCCCAATACCTTTCCCTACCTGTTGTGTAAATATATTGGAACCTGTAACACTGAAGTCAATTTCCAGATGAAATGTGCATGGGAACAAGTAGTTTGTCCTTTTTCAAGAAAAAAACCCCTCGGTTGGGGGGGAAGGGAACACTGCATACAAACTAATTATATTCAAGCACAATATTGAATTGTAATAAAAGATGAATGAGAGAAAGTGTGTGTCATTGTGAGGAATGGGGAAGGTTACAGAAAGCTGAGACTAGGGAAGGATTTATCATGTGTGATGCTTCAGGCATTGTGTTGAAAGATCTGCAGACTTATTTGCAAGAGTGTTTTACGGGGAAAATAGAGCAGTCTACATAGGAAAGAATTACTATAGATTTTTATCTTTTATACAAGACAAAGATACAAAGATAAAACACTGTTTCTATTAAAAAAAAAAAAAAATCCATGGAAGAAATCCCAGTTGCAATACAGAGGGGGAAACCTTTCAAACCGAGCTCTGAGGCCATCAACTGCATAAATTCAGGGAACAGACATTTGTTAAAATACAGCTGATCCATAATTTTTAATGTAAGCACAAAAGTGTGCTGGGTTTAAAGAAAAAAACAAACCACAACACAACAACTGTGACAACTAGAAAGCTTTCCAGTTTTGCTTGCAAAACCTCGGTGCACATATACATGCAAACAAACCTTTTGGCTGGTTGTTAGAATTCAGCTCTAGTACAGTCATAACACAGCTGTGGAAGCTGGAAAAATAATGGCATTCGGGGTGTATTAGTATGCAAACGGGCATGCCAACACTTCCACTTTGCTTCCAGAATTCCTCCAGCCTGCACATGTCGTCTTTCAAACCAAATAGGGCTGGAAATCAGGAGGGTCAAGTACAGCTGACATCTCCTCATCCGTTGTTCCTCCTTAGCATAATGCTCAGCTGGGGCAACGCAAGTCTGCTCCACTGCATCTCCAAGCAGAGGTGGGATCTCCACTCCAGAGCCATTCCTAGCAAGTATGAACCTCCTGTTGGTGTTTAGTCTACAGGAAGGCTCTGGTAGAGCTGGGGTGTGCACCAGACCCACAGATAAGGCCAGGAGATGGAGCTCCCTACCAAGAAGCACACTTTGTTCTTCCATCATGCTTCCAACCATAGAGCTCAAAGCCCTCTAAAAACAGGCATATCTGAATTAAGCTTCAGGACATATTTACCCACCTCACAAGGGTATTCAGTTCTCTGTTCTATGAATGGAAAAACTGGGGCACGGAGAGGTTAAGTAACTTGCCCAAGGTCATTGAGCTGAATCAATTTCAAAACTAGGATTAGACTGAAATTCACTCTGAGCGTCTGATCACAGAAACACAGACAGCATCGACTTTTTTTCCAAAAGAAGCTACTTATATGCTAAGCTATTTAGGGTTGAAAGGCAGAAGTAAAGAGCTTATTTGGGGAGCGAGGGGATTTGTTTTTAAGGAGTTTAAATTTGAGGAAGAAAGAAACAGGAAGCCAATGTAGAGCATCCCTTCAGAGCTGGAGCCTGCCCTTGGGCACCTAGCCAGTTAACCCAGTCCTTAACCCTGAGGGCTGCACAGCCTGTCCACACACCAAAGTCCAAACTGTGGCACCCCAAACAGAGCCACCAGGGCAGGGAAGACCAGTTCCACCCCCTGGGGCTCAGCATCCCCAGCAAGGGGAGGAAGGGGGCTGTGACCTCCAGCCCGTACCTCCAGCACAGCAGCTTCCCCAGCGGCACCGTACGGGTCAGAGCGACGCCAGCAGCCTCCCAGCCCACAGCAGCGAAGAGCTGGGACGGAGGGCCTGCCCTCCTCACCCTCTCTGCCCACCCCTTGGCAGCCCGCGTGAATGGCACGGGGGCACTGACATTTCAGCCCCTTTCCGGCAACTCCATCACCTTCAGATTTCCCTGTGTGGCACTAAAAATAACACTAGGAGAGAAGGCTTACCAACCACAGAAACTCAATTAATGGGGCTGTCAAAGCTCTCGCAGACTTCAGTGCCACCAGGATTTCAGACACAATCCCCCTGACAACCTTAGCTTGACCCTTCCGTACATATGAGCTATGATAATGTCTACACAGCTTTAAAAATATTTCCTTTTTTTAACCACAGGCAAGTGGATCTGGGCCCATCCCCACGATGGATCACATGAAAGGGGATGTAGCACACCCTTCTGGGCTGCTGCACAGCCTTTTATCTCCTCTGCAGCCCTGGAGGATCCAAAACTTCACTGGGACCACATGAGTTGCATGAGCTATTAGGGGAAGAGGAGACAAGGGTCACTAGAACAGCAAATGACCCCTGTGTTCTGCTGCTAGTAAATTCATGTCTATTAATTGCAATAAATTATCAGGTTATACCAGCAAAGTGACACGCAAGAAGTTCTCAGAAAAATAGATAATGACAGGAAAAACAATCAGGCTACAGGTTTTGTTTGCCATCCCCCCGGAGACTATGTAAATTAAAGCATTTTTTCTTATGTAAAGAGCGGCACCATGTAAGGAACAGTATTTGAAAAACTGCTGATAGTCATATGGAGTATGAATACACATTACAATTACAAGAGCAACTTTTAACTGCCAGCAACAAGAGTGACTCCAACAGCAACACCAGCAAACGCAGTGATGCCTCAAAGCCTGGCAGGGACGGGCATCCAGTTGTACCCATCAGTGTGTGACCGCAGAAGGACATCCTTAATCTGAACAGCATCTCGCCCAAAGGCTCGTTCAGAGACCTACCTTCTTCTGCTGGAGAGGTGTTTGAAAAACACTGGTATGCAAATGAACCCTTAAAGACAGGAGTTGGTTTCTTTCTGTTTTCTGGAAAACATGCAAGAACTTTTTGAAAATGCCGGTCTCTAAAGTGAGATTTCCCATCTATTTAATCTGTTCTGAGGCAAATTTTACTTTGTGTTTTGCAAAACTCTTTTGGAGTTATGGAAAAGCAAAATACCTTGCCATTCCTCTGTGTAAGTAATGTTTTAGATACTGGCCTTTGTACAGTTCAAAAAGGGGTTGTGAGATTACAGGCTGAGCTCCACAGGTTAACTAGCAGGTTTAAAAGCTCGGCTGTAATGTTACATTAATATTGATTTTTGTACTTAACAGCCTACTGATGTCTAGAGCACTGGCAGGGATTCATTCAATTTTCCTTTCATCACCAAAAAAACTCCTGTTTTCCTCCTCTTCTGATGGCAATGCCTATGCAGCTGTCACTGCTACACTGCTTGTCCCACAAGGGAAATCCACGCAGACAGAGCACGGTTGCACTGCAGCTGGGCTGCTACCAGGGCTTGCACTGGCCGCGTTAGTGCAATGGAGGTGCTTCCCCTGTGATGGCAGCGCAAATGCCGTCTCAGAGCCTGCGTTAGGGTTGCATTACACCCTTTGTGCAGCTCCTGACCACGGCACATGGGGCCAGACGGAGTGAATTGCTCAGGGTTCACTGGGAATCAGTGACGTAGCCAGGGCTGACCCTAATTCAGAGCTTTAGTGGGTGCCTCCAAAGCCCTTGACCACCTTCATGCTGCCCTTCAAGGTGCCCACATGGGCCAGGCTCCTCCTTCACCCATTCATTTGGGGAACAAATGGCAGAGAGGATGCTTTTGCAAACCAGGCTCCTTGAAAAGAGCTTTCTTCTGGATCCTGAGAGCCAGCCCCAGGAGTTGATCCAGATCAGTAAGTCTAACAAGCTTTTGGAAGCTCTTCCTTCCAACAAAAAGCTTTCGGGGAGCTGGGAGACAAGACACACACACGTAAAACCACCACAGAAGTCATATGTCCTCAACAGCAAAGAGTAGAAAAAAATTGTGCAGCACCAGCCAAGAGAGACCAACTGCTTGGAGATCAGAGCGTGCCGCAGTGCTCACCAGCAGCCGTGTGCGGCAGCACTGGCTTAATTCACTTTCCATGAGCAGGGTGGTTATTTGTGAGAGCTTTCAGCGGGGAGTGATCTGCAGACACCTTATTATAAACTTCTGCAAAGGTGAAGTCAGCGCTGAACAGCACTTCTCGTTCTGTCTCCTGCCTGCCTGCCTTGTTCCTCACACATCATTTTCTTTTATCAAAATGGATGGCGGTATCAAAATTGAAAGGAAGTAGAAGCTGTGAAAATAACAGACCCAGGAAAAGAATTTTTAATTTTGCCTCAATTTCTTTGATGATGAAACCAGTGTTGAATATTAAGCAAGTCCTTAAGAGCTGAACATCAAGAATAGCTGAAAGTTTTGCTGCTGTCAGAAATGTGAGCAGAATTCCTCTGTGACCCATTTCAGCTTGTTACTCAGATACAGATAAAACTCTCCTGAACTTCACTGGGCAGATCCTACTGTGCTATGTCCATGCCCCCATTCTTGAACTTTCCTGCGGCATCAAAGTCACAGAGTTTGCATTTTTATTAGGGGTGAGGGTAGGGGACCCCCACATTTAAAACCAGGGTAGATTTTTATTTCAATACGCAAAAATAATTTTTAGAAACATATCCAGTAAATGAAAAAACTTTTTAAAAATTCTACAATAATGATTATTCTATCATTCTGTTTGCTCTATGAAAAAGTTAAATTACACCTTAAGGCCTAAGGGCACAGGAAAACAAATACCATTTTTCTTTTTCACAAAACCCAAAAACACTATGGAAGAAATTTTCCAAACTAGATTACAGCAATGGTCTCTTCTAGGCCTAAAAACCTCTGAGCCTCCCTTGATGTAATTAATAATAAAATTGTATCTAGAGTAGCTATACAAACAAAAAGCTCCACTTTGCCAGCCCTATGCAGAGAGGGTAGTAATTTATAAAACCTGAAGCAGAACCACCACTGGAGGTGAAGTGACTGCGTCCCAAGAGCAGCGTGGCAGAATCATGCCGGAGGGGAGAGCAGCACCTCCCAGGATGGAGCAGGGGTCGGGGGCAGCAAGGGGAGGCAGGGGCACCCCCAGCCTCCCTCCACACCAGGGACTCAGTCGTGGGAGGGGAGAGGAGCCACTCACTGATGGTGGGTGAGGAGAGGACTTAGTTGGGCAAGATGCCCCAAACACTTCCCAATACAAGGAGTTTGAAATTATAGAACCTTTCTAAAAGTCTTTCTTCTTTTTCTTTTTAAGTTGGAAGGTTTACAGTAACATCAATGTCTCATTACTGAATCTAACTTTTAATCCTTTCTTCCAAAGACTTGAGAAAAGTTCAGATGAGAGAAGTGGGCTCCTAGCGAATTTTGTCAGTACAACCAGGCTTGCCTATGGATGTTACAAACAAGCCAATGGGAAACCCAAGGTTGTTCTAGTTCTAATTGTTTCTTTTTTTTTCCCCCTCCCCACACACAAGAAAGAAATGAATCCCTTTCCTCATATTTAAAAATAAACCATTGTTTCGTTGTTACTCATTAGACAATCTCTACACTGTAGAGATTATTGCAAATAACCAGACAAAAACCTGCTAACCTCCTACCTCCTTGAACATTAGATGTAATCTTTGGTAATATTTTGGGTTGCACTGAATGTTAAGGATCTTAAGAAGAATATCAGTTATTAATTTTTAATCCAACTTTCTATGCGATGGGGTTGATAGGACTGTGCTGTCTGCATCTACCGGTTCTGCCTTCTGCCAGTAATATCACACCTGTTGTCCAGTTTTAACCACTTCTTACATGAGTGTACTGCTTCTGCTAAAACGAGTTTCTAGTTGGTACCATTAGATGCCAGAAAATCTACACCGGAGATAATTTACACGTGCTGTAACCGTAGGACAAGCTTTGATCAACCCTTGCTCTTTGTTTGACAAGAGATAGCCTCACCACAGGATGCAAGTCCATAGTAAATTAAGTGCAATAAACTCTACTGCTCACTGAAGTTGCAGCACACGAATTGCCAGAGTCCCACTCTACTCCCCTGCACAGGAGGGAAGTTCCCAGGAGGCACCGACTCCTCTTCATGCCACTACCCAACCTGCCCAGGTTCAAAAGCTCTTTCTTATCAACATCCTCTCCATTGCCATCAGAAAGGATCTTCTGTCTCACGCAAGGCTTTTCAAGTGATGCTGTTAGGAAATACTCATGCTGAAGGTGGGACAGGAACTTTTATAGATATTAGAATTTGACCCCTTCTGTTATGTCTTGCTCACCAGTTGGAGTGATGGCAAGTTGGGCTCCCAGCAGTCTCTCTCATGAGCCTGGATGTCAAGGTACATGTAGAAAACCTCTGCGGCACTCAGAAGCAAATCCCAGCAAGAAGAGCTACCTGAGTACCGTGCCACTGGGGGAAATCGCACAGACCAGCGTGGCCAGTGCTGCAGACGAGCATGGCCTACCCTGGTGGTCATTCCACAGGAGGTGCCCCACAGCTCAGGACTGGAGTCCAGCCAGGCTCTGGGCAGTGCTGCCCAGGGCGGCTTATGCTGTGGAGGCAGAGGAGCAAGAGCCAGCAGGCTGGTGCAAGCCTCTCTGAGTGCCTTTACTCTATGGACATTAACCCGCGGCTAGTCCATCAGCTCATGGCCAGCGCTACGCTTCCCGACGCCGTGTCCAAGGTCCCTCCACTAGCATCCCCTCCCTCCCTGAGCTGCTTCTGACTTCCCCGTGTGTCCTGCCAGGCACCAAAACCACTAACCGGTGGCCGCAGGCAGGAGGGATGAAGCAGCAGGGCAGCCGTCGCCCTTCGCCCCTGGCAGTGCCCGCATGGCACGGTGCCTTAATCCAGCAGCGGTGGCAAAGCCAGGGCCTGTGACAAAAACTGTGGTCTGGCAGCAGGGATGGGACCACCGGATACAAGAGGCGGGGTGGCCCAGTGCAGGAGGCAGCAGGTAGGCAGCAGCTCAGGAGCGTGCTGCCTGCAGTCCTCATGCAGATGCAGAAAATGAACCACGGGAGGAGGCTCTTAACAAGCTTCCTGCCGTAATTCCTTCACCCAGCTCTGGAGAGTGCTGGGATGGCCGCTCCGCCTCTGAGGGAGCTGCTTTATCCCTGAGCACCACTAAATCATCCCATGGCAAACCCGGAGCAGGCAAAGATGCTTCTCCACTGCCTTGCACCAAGTGTGGCAGGGGCTAAATGGAGAAAGCAAATGCTGCCAGAGCCCTTCTCCCTGTCCTCTCCTCCACACTGCTGCCCCTGCACCAGTGTCCCACCGTAGCCATAGGCTTTGACCGCTTTTTGGGAACCAACATGACTGTTTGCAGCAATCCTGCTTACTGTAAGTTTGTTTGCCAAATACTTCTCATTTGGGCTGTTCTAGGACTCACATTTAAAGCAGGAAACAACACACCAGATTCCTGAGCATTCCTTTTTTTCACTAGCACCTACTACGGATGGCACGGCATGGGAGCATCCGTAGGGAGCCCAGCAGGACGGCCAGTCTCTAAAGCAGCCCTTCAGGGCTAGCACAAGTTCATCATCCCAATAAACCAACCTGCCGGCAAGAAAATGGGCAACTCCGTCGCATCCAGTGGACACGCGGCAGCAGCTGATGAAGGGTTTTTCACACAATATGTAATCACAGCACAAAGGAGACTGATCCTTGTGCTAGAATGCAGCCTTGCAGTCCCCAAACCGCGAGCACAATTTTGGCCTTTGTTGTCAGAAATAGTTGGATTATTTCAAGGGCTGACAAACCAGTTTAGGTTGTGCTGGATTGCCCCCTGCAGATGAAAGGTCGCATCGTCCCCAGCGCAGGGCTGGCTTCTCACATCATGGCATAAAATTGGAGCGCTTGCAAGCACTGATTCCTGAGAAAAGGCTCTCCGATAATTTTAATAACATTTTCCTTCCTCACCATAACCAGAGAAAGCTGTTTTGCTTGTTTGTTTCCAGATGTTCCTATCTGATTACAAGGCCAGCTTGGCAAAAGAAATTACCTTTTAAGAAACACTGCAGCCTCCCATGTTCTTTTCTTCTGCTTGTGGATGGCAAACATCTTTTTCTAGGTATTTCCTCTCTTTTCACAATATGACAAGTAAGGGAGAGAAAGAGGGAGAGAGGAAGGGGACAGGGAATAGGTAATGAAATATTTTCTAATCCTCCCAAGCAAAGGAAAGCCGCATAACAAAGGAGACGTCAAGAAAAGGCTTTTTTCCGCCCCCTCCACATACTTCAAAGAGATGTACCCTTGGATAAAAGATGTGCGGCAGAAGGCCAGGCAGAGACAACTCTGAAGAGTGCGCAGAGCACAGACACGGGAGAACAAGGGTGGGCCCCATTTTGTTTAGCAGCAACGACAGTACCAGGTAATCAGTTATTTTACTCATGTACTTACACCTCTGCCTTGCCACACTGCTGTAAAACTTTTGAAGTATCTTGGTTTACTTGCTAGTAAATGCTGGACTTCAAAGGAATAGGAAATGGATGCTGAATGGCAAAGTGACCTTTTATTACTCCAGCTACAGTTTGTAACCTGGAACGTGACAGAACATTTTTCATTCTACTTTTCAAAAAAAATAAAAATAATCCTGCTAAGGATCAGACTTTCAAAGCGGCTTCAATCAGAGGATTACAGAGGAGTTTTGGCAAGATATTGAAGTGTATTTCCTGGTTCTAGTCATGTAGCATGGACTGGGGTTATAGGAGGTTATAGCTGTGCCTCATTGCACAAGTCTCTTCCTGGCTTCATTAGCTGTCATCATAGGCTCTTTGCTGGCCTTAGATATTGCCCTCTCACTCCATCTCCAGTTGTTTTCACCAGCAAAAGCAATCTTCAATTTCTATAGGTAAGCAGCTGCCGGTGTGCAAGGCGGGTAACTGAGGTCTCCCCAGCGAACACGCTCTAATTCAAATCTTCATGCGCCCAGTCTTATATGTCAAAATTTGGTGGCCATTTTGGAAACGTAACTACTTGCTTGATATTGTCTCTTAAGAATACTCTCAGCAAGAGAATAGCCACTATATAACATCTTTTATTCAAGTGTTTCATGAATTTGCCTTCAGCTACATAATGGGAAAGGATTCCGGTAGAGACTGGAGAAAAGCTGCTGCCATTTGAGGCTTCATACTCCCACCAAATGAAAGCAAAAGAGTAGCTTCAGACTTCAAAATATGGTACATAAGATATACTAAGTCTCCTTTCCAGTGCGTATAATATTTATATTATCTCGGGCACTGATAAGCCTGGAAATTAATATGGGGTGTTATCAGTACAGCGATACAGCCTAGGAAGGACAGTGACCATTTGTGCTACTACACCCAAACTACGTTGTTTAAAAAGCACAAACAGTGAAGACCCCTTCACTACCTAGATGTTGGTCCCTGGTTCTAAGTCTTGGCAGGATTTCTAGGCTGGGCAATACAAAATGACCAGATGTGATGCTTGTCACATCGCTGGTACTCACATTACGTTCAACCACAGCGCCCGTGCCATTTTGGCACATCCCTAGACAGCAAGGGCTAAAGAAAGAAAGGGGATACAGCTCCTCCGATCATACCCAGCACAGTAAATCCTGGCATTGCTCCTTGTGGGTCCCTGCCCACAGAGACTGGCACTCCCCAGATCTCCCCCAGGCTCAGATGGGACCTTTGATCCATCCTCACTTCCCCCCAGCTGCCCCTTTTTTTAATCTTTGAGATGAAGGCTGCAGGGCCTGACCAAATCCTGTTATGTCAAGGATGCAGGGGACATGAAAAAATGGCATTTAGCAGCAAGCTAAATATGGAAGGACTTTGGAGAACGGGAAGAGTGATCTCTGGCATTTGTGTGATAACAAGCAAGGCCAAGCTGATGAAATATGTTGGCAAGGAGTGGTCAGGACACAGGAAATAAAAGGAAGAGAAAGACAAAAGTCTGAGGAAGAGAAGAGAAGAGAAGAGAAGAGAAGAGAAGAGAAGAGAAGAGAAGAGAAGAGAAGAGAAGAGAAGAGAAGAGAAGAGAAGAGAAGAGAAGAGAAGAGAAGGAGAAGGAGAAGGAGAAGGAGAAGGAGAAGGAGAAGAGAAGAGGTTAGAATGAAAAGGGAAAATATTCAGCAGTTTGAAAATTATGAAGAATCTAGCTGGAAGGAAACATATGCTAAGAACAGGTTGGGGAGACAGAAAAAATGGATAAAAGGCCACAATTCATACAAATTATGTAGAAAAGTGAGAGACTGAATGAAAAGCTCAATAACCAAAATTTAACAAGACTCACACCATTTACTGTAACCATTTTAGCTGTGTATGACATGACTAGATGAAGGCCTCTTTCCTTTTGCTTTTCCAGAAATTGAGAACAATGTGTGATGGCATGGACAGATACTTTGGCCCAGGCACAAAAGAAAACCCAGTGGTTAAGAGGATAAGCTGGGACTTGAAAGACTTAATCATTTTCTTGTTCTGATATGGAACAAATGGATGGAGATCAGCAAAGGACAAAAGAAAGAAAATCTAATGGGGTTAAAAGAAAAGGCCGGTAGATCTAGAAAAAGGAAGGAGAAGAAAAATACAGCTAAAAGAACAGGGCAAGAAGTACTGCGCATGCAACATTATGGATTTTAAATCCTACCAACATTTCAATAATGCACTTTAGAAAAAAATACTGAATTTAACAATCACACTTGTGAATTTCATTTCCCTTAGCTTGAGAGGTGTCAAAAGTTCCTCAGAAAAAGGTTGCTCTGATGACATCCTTGCTGGATCCCGGAACAACTCAGCTTCCTCCCAAGTGTTTCTAAGGGTCTCCACCATTCTTGCCATGGAGCTGGGTACATACCGAGCAACAAAAAAGTTGCATGGGCAGTTTAAAAAAAATAATCCAGTTGAGCTATTCAAAGGGAAGAGACAGAAACCCACCTACCCAGTGGAAGAAATAAGAGAAGGCCACACTGCCAACACCACCCCAGTTGAAACCAACAATTAGAAACTCCACTTCCCACTTAGTCTGTGTTTTTTTAGGAAAATAATTTTAAAAGTGTGTTTCCGCCTGGTGAGGAATAAAGCCAGCCTTTTGGCTGAACGTCAGAAGATTTGTGAACACGAGCATGGAACCTCCATAAACAGCTTAAATCAAGGTTTTCTTCCAAGCATGCTGATACTGAAAGCGCGTAGGAGGCAAATTTAGACATCAAACAAGGGCCTGCACAGTAGAAATCCATCTGGCTACACTCAAAAATGGGCATTCACTGACTCAGACATGCTTTTACATTATGTACTAAGCCATTTGGATGACAGTAAAACTGAGCCACTCAGGAACATCATCGTGTTTATATCTGCCAGTCCTGCCAGGATAAAGTTGGTACATCATTTATGAGCGTTCAGCATTCCACAAGGCTCACAATATGGGAAATTTATCTATGGCCTCCTGTACATAAATAAATATTGCATTATCTCCTACGCTGGTACTAGTCATATTGTGCAGGAACAGATTTTGTCTTCCATCAGCAGACTGGTAGAATTTAATAACATTTGTGGTCATCCTGTCCAACTGGAAAGACACATCACACCCATCACGCTGAATGGCTCATCATCAGCTGAATATATAAATCTGAAAAAGCTGCAGACAGCAATAGAGTGACAGAATCTTTTATTGAACATGGATGCATTTTTCTCTGACAAATGGAAGTCTCCAGGGAGTCATAATTTATCAGTTGTGCACCAGCAATGTGCTCAGTATCGCACATGACTCAATGAGAAGATGGCCCTGAAGAGTTTGTGATCCAAGGTACTGGATTTTGCAAATGCTCTGGTTGAAATAGTCACATGCATAAAATTAGCCTAAGGTGTCTGTTGGATCAGGTGGTGTCTAATGTCCATGGAGAAACAAAGCAAGTGGAACATAACATGAAATACAGAAGGAAGTACCATCACAGGAACACAGTCTGGAGGTTTCCCTAACGGCAAGGGATACCAGCATCAGGTAACTAGTTGCCACCAGATAGACAACCATAGTCAGTGTCTCTAGGGCTTTCTTTCAATGTGTATGATGGGGTTTTTTTTCCTCAAGCTAACTCACAAGCCCTTCCTCCCCAGGATAAATTATATTGGCTGAAAGACTGCAAACCAGTTCACAGCCTACTGAGCCACTCAGCCCTCTGCCTAGGACTATGTGGCCACTAGACATTACCTAAAGGTTGTGGCAAGTTCCTGCTTCCCCTATGTAGGTTCAAACCGTTCTTGGCCCTGGAGCTTCCTCTAAGTAGCTGTGGTATTTCCCCATTACTTCCAGGTGGCATTATAAGATAGCTCAAATACTCTCACGAGTGCAGATTCTGGTTTAGATGGCAGCTGCCTACTTTTTCCTTGGCTTACACCATTTCTCTTTGGATATCTTCCCCAATTTCTGCCTTGGGCACCCTCAGAAGGGGAGAGTGTCAGCTGAGTTCCCAGCATCTCTCATCAGGGACTGAATTTGGTCCTAACCCAGGTCTGGGACCCCTGGGAAGCCAAAGGGACAATTACTCTTCCATGAGACCCCACTGAGGTATTTGCATGTGCCTTTGGCCAAAGTCTCCCCAGATTCCTCCCTTAATAAATTCTTGACCCTAGGTCCACTTTCAGCCAGACAAGAATTGTCTTTTACCTCCTGCTGCTTTGCTCTAGGCTGGCCACCTGCATCTAGGAGGAAAATCGGAAGCAGAAAATGAGGTGGAGGTGCTGCCACAGAGCTGGCGAGGAGAAGGTGGGTTCCTGGGGCTGGGGGAGCACCACCACAGGAGTAACCAGAACACAGCCAGCAGCTGCCTGGGCACAGGGAGCAGAAACCAGAACAAGGGAAAGAGACAGAGAGACATAACAGTGGTGGAACAGCTTTAGGAAACACCTAGTCCTATGAAAAACTCTGACAAGGCCTCTGAGTTCAGTGAAAGTATAATTTCACTCCAATTGTGGCTTCGGCATGTGTGTACAAATGATATTGTGTTCCTTTCCTCTCCAGTGAAGTCTCATATATTATAACTACTCTGAAGTACTGCTCTATTAGCCCTGCTCTGGGCCCTGTGCCTTATTTTGATCTCTGTTCTTTGTGGGAAGGGGAAGGGGAAGTCTGTGTAAAGTCTAAGGTTTTATTACAAAACCAGAGTATACCTAGGTGTAAGAACTGGTTCTAAGCTGATGCGAACTAATAGGAACCACGTAAACTTTTACCAGTTTCCACGCAGCCCTCCAACTCTCTTTTTCAATCATGCAAAGACATCAGAGAGGCTGCTTGAATTTTGATAATACAATAATCTGTCTTAAAAAGAGGCTGAGTTCTGGGACCATCCCCATTTCCTTTGGAAATCCCATGTGTTATTTCTGAACCTGCAGACACCATTATGATTTTTAATTTAATTAACTTCCACTAAAGCTGCTTATATTGGAAACAATAAAACTCTTTCTACCATGTCACTCTTCCTGCTTTAACACACACACAAAACACACAGAAGCATCAAGAAAGCTCCAGGCATTCTAAGAAAAGAAATAACCAAATACCACCAAATATTTAATTTTCTATACCAGAAATGAGAAACAGGTGTAATTAAAATAACACTTTTTAAATTAAGTGACCTCTCTTGACCAACCATCTGTGAATAATTCAGATTTTTTTCCCATTATTACTGTAAAATTAAAACTAGGGCATATAAATGACAAGATCCTCTTTAACTATCTTTAAGCACCAGCAATATATATTTTCCACCAGTTAAAATCCTTAATGATACCAAAAATCTGTCAAGCATAACTCCCCCAACTCATTTGCCTGAAACCATCAATATTTTATCATGCATTTGCAGTTGGCTTTAATTTAACAGTCCAGGTTACTAATCAAACAAAACACCCAAGTCATTAAAAGTTAGCGTGCCATTTAGAAAGTGCATTTCACGTTTATTAAAATATCTTTCATGGAGCCATTAGAAGGCTAAAGTTTTAATTACAATCAGATATTTAGTTCTACTTCAGTTATGCTTTTGGCACTCTCTTGCAACTGCCTTGATTAATCTTCCAGGCAGAGCTCATCCATTACCTCCTGAAATTATTTTCCTCTTAACTTCTTCATAATTCATCTTTTTTCTTCCCCCCTCCAAACATGTAAAATGCATTAAAAAGGTGTGCACAATACCTGCCTGAAAGATAAGTCATTAGAAAGATTCCATTTCAAATGCAATTTATTCTCAAAAGTACCAAATAGCCATAATTCAAACAGATGTATTGAAATTGAAATGTAGGTTTTCTTGTCTTTGTTGTCATTTTAACTATTTTCCTACAGATGAGAGACTAATATGTGCAGCTCTTTCTCCTGTCTCGGGTTTTGAAATATACAGTTCAGTTGAATTTTGTAATTCTGAGGGCACCTCAAGCTCACACACAGCCTCTGTCACAGAAAGTTTCCCATCTTTTTCCTCCTCCTTAATATAATGGTCATATTGCAGTACATTTTACCAAAGTTCTGTGCTGAGGCCATTTCAACGGCTTTTTTCTATCCATTTTAACAAACATTGTGTGGAACCTCAGTCAGCAGTAATGAGAAAAAATTCTCGTTTTGATTGATATTTTTAGATCTTTGGTGTGACTTCAGCAACAGACGCTTACACTATGTCTTGCAATGATTCTCCCTAAATGGAAGGAAGAATTTGAAGAAAGACCGAGGAAGCAAATTTGGAGCAATGAACGTGGCCCAGAGATCCCTCACATCTCCAGCTCAGCTTTCACATTTCCTCTGGATCTGGAGCAGAGACAGATTCAGCCCTCCAAAGCCTACATTTGGGACCTGTATCTCATTCTGCATACTTGTTTGCTGGAGATATAGCCAGGTTTGGATTGCACACGCAAAAACAAAACCTTGAAGAAACCCAAGTGTACAGTGGAAGATCAGGCTTGTTTATCCACGGGTTTAGTTTTTTATGCATATTGGATTTTTTCAGCCCCTTCTTCCATAACTGCAGGAAGTCTATTGAGACATACACTGGAGAGATCCTGCCAGACCTCAGACAGGCCTTTCCACCCAGCTGATAAGGTCTTCTCTGCACCTGTCTCTGCACTCACCCCACAGGTTCCCCACTGCCTATTTCCAGGTGTCTCCTCCAGGAGACATGGCCCCATCCCTGCAGCCAGACTGGGAGCCAGCCATCAACAGGGAGAGGGTTCGGCCACACTCCCAGCAGAAGGCTTACAGCAGCGCCACATAAACCCTTCCTCTCCCCCTCTTCCTTCGTCACCTAGATGCAGGACCACATCCACCCGCATGAGGAAAGCCTCTGTGCTCGCCTTGGTTGGAGCCAAACATAAATCGGCATCGCTCCTACAACAGCATCTCACTACAACAGCAAAGCCTGGTATTTCAAACCAGCAGAAATCGTATGGTGGGAAGCAGGGAACAGACTGAGTCCAATTGAAGCCCTATACCCTCATCGATGCAATCATCAGAATTGGCTCCAGAGAAACTCAGGAAGAGAAATGCAGAAGCATTTCAAGACAAAGCTCAGTTACTTAGGCAGGAAAATGGGAGACACCTGAAAATCCTGTCTGCACAGCCCTTGTACGGCACTGTATGCGTTGTACTGCAAAGCCTGCCTGTACCGTCTTTTGTGGTAGAGAATATTGATTGATTTCTTCTGAACCTATCCACTCAATATTTTTACTTTATAATTTTATCATTGAAAAATACAGCAATTGCTTTAAACAGACCTGTTGGGGTTTTTTCATCATATTCTTAAACAACATTTGAAGAAGTTAAGCAATGGGAGACTGTAAGGAGGAGGGAGAGAGAAGGGGAATTTCAGGAACAGATTAAAGAGATAGATGGGATATTGTGATTACCAGTAACCTCAGGTCTCCGATTGAGTGTCACATACTCTACGTGGACGGGAAAAAAACAGGAACAGCAGCACCATTTGTAAAAGAAAAGGAAACAAGCAGACCGAGCTGGAATGATGCTCAGGTTTGGAACCAGCCCTGCACCGACAAAAGCTCAAGGTTAGGGTTAGGAAAAGGTCTTTTTATTGTACCCGCGTTTCCAAGGTGGGTAGAGAAGCCCTGCTTTTACCCACGAGTTGGGGAGAAAAAGCAGGCTAAAATTGATGATGTTTTCTGAAGCAAAGCTCAGTAACGTAGCACCATCTAGCGCCAGCTGTGAAAAGCAGAGAGGAGGAACAGGCATTTCCCGAACTGCCCGACAGTTGTGTTCCCTAAAGCCAGACCCTGCTGCAGAATGAGCCTTGACATCATTTTAAACATGCAACTTCACCACAGCCAGACGGGCCAAAGAAAATTCTGGCTGCGGAGCCAGAGAATGGGGCTGCGATGAGAGAAATGGAAGAAAATGCGAGGCTATTTACAGCTCTTTAAAAAACTGAAGGGCAAAAGTTGTGGTTCTGACACTGATGAGGCTGTATGAAACTTTTCTCAGGAAAAGGACTTGTAGCACTCAACCTCCTAGACACTCCATTTTTGAAGGAAAACTTTTCTTTCCTTTACTTTTTCAAAGACGGTCATCATCGCTGGAGTCTGGGACATCATCATTATATAAATTGGTTGTTAGGTTTACTCCCAAGCAGACCACTGAGCAATAATAAACCAAAAATACGCTTAAAATCCTCTCCACATAGGACATAAGAGAAAATTCCTGTAGGTGGAACCATTTAAGAGAAGCCGGGGACATGCCCTTACGCATGGCATGAAATCGCGTCCTCACTGGAGCACAGTGGGTGTTATCACTGATTTCAATGGGACTATGATTCCTTTCATTCTTCCTACATCTCATTATGGCAAGTGCCAGATGCTGATACAACTTACCCGAAGCCTCCCATCGTATGCACCACACTTCACTAAATTCACAGGTGTACCAAATAATGAAATCTCTTGGAGCTATAGGCAGCATTAGAGAGCAGAACATAGGAAGAAAATTGACTCTCTTTCATACATGGCTTAAGTATTGCCAGCTGACTGCTGTACTTCATTTAAGTGAAACAAATTCTTCGGAGAAGCATATTGACTAGTCTAGGCACAGAAATCATTACATAGCTAGAAAGCTGGAAAACATAGACTTCGCCTGATAGAAAAATTCTGCTGTCCCTTAAGAGGGCTGGGGCTCAAGGAGATGCTACTTACTTTAATAATTGATTTTTTTTTCCTAAAAAGTATTTTAATTTTCTTATAAGGAGCAGAATGAGGGCTGCTGAAGCAACTAGAAATGGATTTATTCCTCTGCTTATATATTCCAATATGGCTCCTACCTCTGTCTGACCTTGGGCACCATAATGGTAAAAAATACCATTATTGATGCTAATATTTCTAATAATAATAAATGTTAAGGAAACAAATAAACTATAATAACTAGAGAGCAAGAAAATGCCAGTTGCTCTTTTCACATAGGTGAGATGTATCAACAAGAGTGAAAAGCATCAGTTCTTTTTTCTTTACCTCTTATCTTTGGTGGTAAGAGTAAAGGAATATAACAAGAAAACAAGGGGAAAAATCTAATGTGGAACTAATGTGACATTTACCACTTGTCATCTGATTATTGTACTTGCGTGATATTTCTGTTTCTCTAATCTTTAATCTTCTTGTATGTAAATTGAAAGACCTCCAGGGTAAACCTCTTTCTACATGTCTCCGTAGCATCTAACACAGTGAGATCCTGATCCTCCCTCTGGCCTCTAGGAACCCGTGAAATTAAAATAATCAAATGATAAGGCTCTCCAAGTTAGACTCACCAAATAATTTGGGCAACGCGGTACTTAATTTCTCAGCACCCATGGGTACTTTGCCAGCTTGCAGAAGTGAGAGCGCTAGATCAGGTGCCCAGTTTCCCTAATAACACACTGGGAGAGTTGGCCTGGGCAGATGCAACTGCAGCAGGGATGATGGGCCACTGCTACCCTATAACCAGGAATCCACATGCCAGGAAGAATTAATGGCATCCTGCAGACCTTCTCACCTCCCTGGGAAATCTGCAGCTACTTTAGGTGTCTGATGACGAACTCAACAGAGGCGTGAGCACGCACGTTACCCCAGAGCATATATACTTAGCCAGCAGTCACAGATTCACCCTGATTTTTATGTCAGCTCAAGCAGCAGTGCCACTAAATGTCCAACAGGGTCTAAAGAAGGCAGCCCCCAGCCTGGGTGCTGCTCAAGCAGAGCAGTGCTGTTCCACGGCCCCACGGCTTCTGCCTTGCTCGGGGCACACAGAGACCTGCAAGTAGGTGTCTTGAGGTGACTGATGGGAAAGGCAAAAGAGAAATGCACGTGTCAAACCAGAGACCTGCCGTGAGGGGCACTCCCCTCTGGTCTGGACTCACAATCTCCAACTCTCTCCTGAGTAGCTAACCAAGCCCTTTCTGTGGCCACCATCTTCACCTACAGCATCAGAGAGCTCAGTACAGCATCCCTCGTGTTCCTCAAGAGTTCAAACTCACATGTCTCACATCATAGGTAAGCAGTAGAGTTGGGATGCTGTCAATACCACTGGATTGAAGCTGTTGTATTTTTCAAGGAATATTTATATGTTCATTAGGCCAGAGGAGGGAAAGAAACTCCAGCTACATCCTTAAAGCCTGAACTCGAAAGACAGGAACAAGTTCCTCATCTAATGAACACTTAGATGTTTGATCCCAAGGATTCATTAATATTAACTGTTGTGTTTAAAGCCAGCTACACAATCATTAAAGCCTTTCTAAATATTACTTTCCTACCTAAGTAATACCGGACTGCCATAAGAATTTTGGTAGCTATCAAAACGATAGATGAGCTGAGGAAATACAGATACAAGACCTCCACAAAATATTTTGTCTTTTATAACAGTTTACATTTTGGGAAAGTTTGGGAAACTTTGATTAGAGAGTGATTGAATAGTTATAAGGCACACGCTCTTCTCAATATGCATTGTAGAGACAGAGTTCAAACCAGACACAGGAACATAGCTTGTTTTTTAAGTTTCTAGAACATCTTGCCTTTCTCTAAGGGCAAGACATTGCCACTCCTATGTTTTATGAGTACATCAGCGTATTCAGCTATCAAACATACCACGTTTGTGCATCAATTGAAATTTGCCTTTTTTACCTACTAGTATGTGGTTACAGGAAGACACTTGATAGAGCCAATTAACTGAATTTAAAAGAAATAATAACTTTAAAAAATAAAAATAAAACAATGGAGCGAGGTAAGTTCTGCCAGTCAGTCTGCCACAAAAACTCTGGGAGACAAAACGATGTGAGTCAGTGGAGACTGTGGAGGACTCCTACCTGGCTGGGCTCCCATCAGCACTACAGTGGAAAATGAAACGCTGCAAGTCCACCGCAAGCAAGCTGGCAGAAGACAAAGTGGCCTCCAGATTAAGAAGGTATCAGCCAAAAAAAATCAATACACAGCTCCAGTGCTCCTGACTGCCTGACAATCCTCCATGACAACTACACAAATTCCTTCCAGGAGGGCAGGATGACTAATTACTCATGAGAGGCTTTTGCACTAACATCCTAATTCAAACAGAGAGAGTGCAATGCTCTTCCTAGGTTTGCAATAAAAGGTTTGGATACATATTTTGACTGTTTACATTTTATAGCAAAAAACATTGCTTCTAAAACTCAGGTAACTCACAGAAAACAGGGTCTCGCAGGATGCCGAAAGCTCAATGAGACAAAGAGTAAGGCAGCACACTGCTGTGACCAACCCTCCTCCAGCTGCAAGATGAGGAACATAAACCCACCTGGACCCCTTTAGGTCTTTCCCACATCTGATTTCTTTGATCCCAGCAATGATCTCTCAGGGTTGATTCATGCCCAATGGCCACTCAAATACCTCAGGAGCGTTTGCAGCATTCAGGCTACCCAGAGCAAAAATGTGTATTTGAAGAAGCAGAGCAACAGCTACCAGCAGGTGGCCCAGCAAATTGGATAATTTAATCTCAACAATCATCTACTCCAGACTGACAGCTCGCCTTCCTTGGTGCTTCTGAGCAGTGGGGAACACCAACTGAAGGATTCTGTTGAACTGAGATAGTACAAGATGTTGACTAAACGTCAAAGAAGATGTTACTTTCAAGGTCACAGACCACTTCAGAAATTTCCAAGGAAGATACACCAGCAACAAGGATAAAGAAAGTGCAAAAACTAGGATTTCCTCTGAAGAGCGGTCAATAAGAGGCTGTGCAGAAAAGCTGATGGCAGAAAGAAATTCCACAGATGGCCAGGAATACTAAGGCTGGTAGGGAGTCAAAGCATAAGGAAAAAATTCAGTAACATTTAATTAGTCTGTGAGGTATTTGGGGTAAAAAAGAGAATAGACACTCAGGTATGTGAGCAATAGCACTCCGGACATGCCAGCAATACTGTTTTAATTGGGTTATAAATCATTACTCATGGTTTGCTAATGTCAAGAAAGGAAACCAGTAATAGTACTAGACTGGATAATCAAAGTGAACAGTCAGTTAAGGTGATATTAATTGTATTTGACTGATGAGAAGGGGCGGGAGAGTGAATAGCTGGCAGAGGGAAAATGTAAAATTTGATGCCTGCTAAATGAGGCATGATGAATAATGGTTTTTCTTGTCAAAACCACTGCTAGATTCCCCTCAAGCTGTGAGTGGGTATTCAGGAACATGTGTCTGGCTTTAACCAGGGGTCTGATCCTTCTCCTAATACAGGCAACAGAAATTATTATAACTGATGCAAACAGGATCTGAAAAAGACCAAGATAATGTCCTACAGCCACAAGCTGAAATTCCATCTTATTTCACAAAGCATACATCCAAAGCAAGTTAAAAACAATCCAGGGAGGGTATCTATTATTTTGCATGAACAGACAGCAGTTGTTGACAGGAGTTAATAGCATTTCCCATGAAATGGAGCTTAATCTGTTTTTTTGTTGAAACCTATTTCTTTTCATGTATTTATTAACAGTAAGTAGAATTTCTGACAAGATACTCTCTAACCAAAGCATCAAAAGTGGGTCTCGGCTAAATAAAATAATATAGCAGCAACATAAGACATTCTGATCTTAAGATAACGTTATTCAGAGAGTTAATATCAGTGGTTTGTGTTTATCTTACTTGCTACATCTTTCCAGAAATTGTTCAGCTGTTAGCCTACTCTATTTACGTAAGAAGTTGTTCCGTTTCAATGTACACGAGGCTGAATTGCTCTTTTTTGGGGGGGAAAGCAGTAACAGCTGCATCTGTTGGCTGCAGCCTGATGTATTCTAAAACTGCTCTCAGTTTTCATTTGATTTTAGAGAATCAGGACATTTCCTATCATCATTATAATAAAATGAATTTGTGGTAGGGCAACTAATAAATCATTCCTCTCTTTAGTTTTCTTGTTATGCGGAAGACAACTCTGTCCAATTATTTGGACAAGAGCCCCAGGGGTTATGCACATCAAGACTTACTCCACATAACAAACCAACAAAGATGCTGAAAGTCAGGAGCAGAACAGAGGTGTGCTGTAAAAGCAACAACGCCTGAGATTCATTCTCTCCAAACTCCCTTTCAGACGTTTTTTCTGTATCATTGCTGAAGCAAACTGATGCTAGATGTTTAACAGCAGGCTGCAGAAATAATTCAGGCACAGAACAAGCAAAGGCATGTCCTGGGGATGGACTGCTCAGCAAAGCAAAGCCACAGTCCCTTCAAGGTCCCACCCAAGCCAGTGAAGAAAGCTCTGAGGAGCAAGGGCTGTGTAGTAAAAGTTATGCAGGGAAGCTATGTGGTCTCCACATCCAAAATTTTAAAACAAAGATCAAAAAGAGCCTCGTCCAGTCATTCCATTGCAGAGCTTCTTGCATCTCACCCAAAGCATCTATTAATGGCCACCTTGAATGACTGTGAAACAAATGGATCCAGCAATAGTCTGACTGCCGTGTGCCAGGCACACAAAAGGAAATTAATGTTTTGAGAGATACGGAATTAGGATTCCCAGCCCACTAAGTCACAGGACTGGAAATAAGACCACATCACCAGGGTTGAGGCCCAAATTCAAACTTCCTCCAGATTTGGAGGGACCGAGAACCCAAGTTCTAATTTAGGCCCATCTTCAGCTGGAGTTAAGATTAACCCACAAGTTCAAGGGCCAGTAAAGTCTGCTTAGGAACCATTCCAATGGCATCTCGAGTATAAGCGCACATTGCCACTGAGATCCGTGAGCAGGCATGAAGACCTTATGGAGCCCTTCCAACCCTTGCAGGCAACATAAGGCACAAGTCAAGGTCAGGCTGGAAAGGAAAAGGCAGGACTTAAACCCAGCATCTGCCCGCAATGTAAATTCACAGGTGCCGCCAGCCGTGTGTTAGTGCTAATGAACCAATGACAGGGAGCCTTAAGTTTGAGGGCTTTCCTTTCACTGGCTTTGGAGCCCTGTAACTACCCGGGTGTCTCTAGTCCCAGCGCTGTGCTACACTGCCAGAGTACTCGGGATCCTACCTCTGCCAGATTCTCCTCGACGTAGAGGTGGCTCCAGGCTCTCCCTGCAAAGGTGTTGTAACCACACCTCCTTCCTCAGACACACACACAGACCTGTGTGACTGGTGCTCTCCTACAGCCACAAGCACCACCTGAACACTTCGATCTCCTCCCTGCCCCAGACACAGCCTGTAGAGCCCCTGCTGAGGTGCTCCAGCATTCACCCCACCATCAGGAGAAGCAGCAACAGCAGGTTTGCAGGTGACCTGCAAGCACCTACCTCTTTGTCCACCTATCCTGGGAGAGATGTCAGATCAAGCTCCAGGAGAAGCAGCAACAGCAGGTTTGCAGGTGACCTGCAAGCACCTACCTCTTTGTCCACCTATCCTGGGAGAGATGTCAGATCAAGCTCCAGCCTTGGTGAGTGCCGGAGGAGTAGTCCGGCTCTCAGGGCAGTGTCTGAGCAACAGAGTAGGCAGAAGCACGCGTGGACCCCAAGCAGTCTGTAGACAACTGCTCAGACCAGACTGTCATGCATAATTCAGAGAGAAGACACTGCATGCTATTAAAGCTTTTTATGTAACAAAGCCCATGATGTGCGAAGTACAAGTAAATAGTTACTCATACTTACTACCCAGGTAGTATATGATTTGAGGGTTTGATTTCCCTTATTTTGAGGAGGGGTTTGTGTTGTGTCAGTCTTTTTTTTTTTTTTTTAATAACATAGTTTTTTTTTTAAAAAACATTTTCTTTTTTTCTTTTTTTAAATGGCAATGCTTGTGAAAGTAAAAATACTAGCACTGGAGTGACACAAACAAACTCCACATAAACTTGTAAGCAGATTCCTACAAATACTTCTTCAGCCCAGCCTGAAATACCCCTGCTGATCCTATGCAAAAACTGCCAGTTTCATACAACTGCCTGCTGTTGATGTGACCTTTCAAAGATGTTAGAGCTGAAGCGAATTACAGAAGAGTTCAGTATGCCTCAAACAGGCACGAGGAAGAAAGCACAGTTGTGTGTGTTGCTCAGGAAAAAAGGAGAGCATTATTATATATGTGCCTTGCTGGAAACCAGCCCTTCATTTCTCTCTAACAACAGGGTCTCCCATTCTGTGCTCATTTCTGCAAGGAGTATACATTGGTTTATTTGATAACATCAGTGTAAGCAACAAACAAAAAAAGGGAACTTTCACTCCTTTTTTGTTTTAGCCCTTCCCCCTGCACCCACAGCCTTGTGTGTATATGTGAGATTTTTTTCCCCCCCTCTATTGCCTTAAATCAATTTTAGCATGATGCCTCTTAATCAAAGAGATGCTTAGGTTGACAGGGACCCTTTGCAGGTCGTCTAGTCCACCCCCTGCTTTTCTGCAGATTTCTAATCTCTGTGTTACAAGCCCGCAAATGCAGAACATGGGCAGGAGGCATTCATCCGTGCACTTTTCAAAGGACTCAAAAGCCTTTCGATCCTATTAATTTTTATATATATTGTCTTTTTTTATTTTTTCCACTAGACAAAAAAATACGTACGGCACTATGAGAAACAGGGAAGGGACCACTGCAGAAACGAGGGGATCACCCCTCGACAGCAAGCACACAGACACAAATGAAGCCTTCATAAATTCAGCTACATATGTATATTAGCACAGTCTATTGTCAATGGTAAAACTGTCGAAAAGGTTGTGCCTCCGCTAGCTGTCATCTCCCAGAAACTGCCACGTTTGAGGTAACTTTATCTGTAAATGGAAATACACCATTTGCAGCTCCAACTCCTTCCCCTCAGGTACCTCGATACAGGTCCCACATAAAAGATGTCCTTTACATCCCCTCAGGCAAGCGTGGGCTGAGGCTTTCCTTTCTGGAGGTGCTTGGTGGGGAGGAGAAGGGAGAATGCTCATCTGTGACATTTGGGAGAGAAGTGATAGATTTTTAATTTTATTTTATTTTATTTTCAAGCCAAGCAAAACGGTTTGTAGCATTAAACTGATAGGCAAACGCTGTACCAGTCGGAGGTAAAAAAAAAGAGAGTATGTGGGCAATGTCAGTAAAAGCTGTGTCTGAAAAACTGGCTCGCATAGACGGTTTGAGGCCAGGCTGTGAGACTTCCCCCTCGCACACAGCAGAGGGCTGTGTTGGGCTTAGCAGAGCCGGGACCGCCAGGAGACTTACTCAGCTGCAGAAAAAACACAGGCCCTAAGCAGAAACAAATCCCCAGGGTCACTGCAGGATGGGGAAGAGGCAGGAAGGACCAGTGCGACCTCCTCGTCTGCCCTCCTTGGAGAGGCGGAGGTCCCGTCATCACCGCTCTCCATCCCAGTAACTCATGGTACAACGGGAACTCTCAGCCATGCAATCCATCTTCCCCTGAAATAAGCTTTCCTCTCCTTTGGTCTTGCCCAGTTTTAATTCTGAGCATTAATTTATTTTGCTACACACATTTATTTTCCAGGAGAGAGTATCTCCTTTGCTGCCGCTGTATAAATCAATTGTTCAGTCTTTGCTGGAGAAGTACACGCAGTTCTGCTCGCTCCATTACAAAAGGGACGCGTCAGCGCTGGGAGCGGTTCTGGGACAAATGCTATGGATGATTAGAAACCCAGGAAGTATAAAGCAAGAGCAATGAAATGGGGCTGTTATCTAAGGAAGGAGATGGGTGCTTCAATATATCCTTTAAAACAATGCAGCCACTGTGTACCTGATAGGACACCAAATATTTCAGCGATATAATGGGGGATATTCTGAGATATACAGTATGCACTGTTGCTATAACAACATGCCAGGAGTCCTACCGCCGTAGCATTAAAACTGCAGACATTTCTGATGGAGTTTGATTCATAAGCAAAGAGACAGAAGCCTGGAAGGCTGTAACGAGCAGAAGCTTGAGGTCTGATCAAATTCTTTTACTTTTTGGGGAAGAGGGGTAAAATAAAGAACTGCAGGATTCGAACGAAGGAAAAACAGCATTAGACACTTGTAATGACCACTCAGCCTCACCACTAGCACCGACACTGCTTCTCCATAATGGATTCAGTTTTGCTGTAATGGCAAAAAAAGACCCATGTCAAAACAAGGAGGAGCTCCTTTTCACCTCTCGTATGACTAAGCACGCAAGGCTGACCTACCGTCTAAGAGGTGCTCATTTAAGGACAAGCTCTTCTGTTCCTGGCATGTCTTGGTAAAGATGAGTTTGTTCTCATTTTGCTCGCTGTGATGCGTCAATACTCTGGAGAAATGACAAGTATCGCGGTCTAGACTAATCTATCGATGAGCAGCTGCCTCTCATGTATTTTTGAGAAGTAATAGTTTTGGTGTCTCCTGGAGTTTTATCAAGGGAGCTCTTTCCTAGCAATAGAACATGAGGCAGAACATCAACAGAGACAAGTTCAGTCTTCATGGCACTTAGCTGAGTGGCCTCGGTACGCCACTGCTATTTTCATTGTTTGAGTCACCCAAGCGCTGAGTGACTTCGTACAGGAACAATTTGTATAGGAACCTATTTTGAGAAGGAAAAGGCTCGCTCTCAGAGGTACAGCGATTGCACATCAGGCAACTCAGCCTGTTCTCAAGTGAGTCACAAAAATCTCCTCATCAGGGTAAATGCCAAGATACACTGGCCATGAGTCACAGCTGTCATCCTCCATTTTAAAAGGTTTGAACCCTTACAAACTGTTGGTGGGATTGAGACAGAAGCGTGATGATGCTAAACTTGAAACACTGGAATTAAGCATTTCCACCATCATTTAGACAGGTCTGTCCTGTAGCACTATTTCAGGTGACTGAATTATCCCTGGGACCAGAAAGGAGACAATTTATCTATGTAGGAAAGATCAAGAACTGTCAGAAACTCAGCATCTCACCTAAGCAGTATATTTTAAAATCTCAAGAGTTATATGAGATAAATCTCATTTAAAGGTCGTGGGTTACTGTCTCCCTTTTTGTTTTCCTGTATGTCCAGTACAACCTACAGATGGGGGTTACTCTGAATACAAACAATATTATCAAAGTAAGAGTTAGGCGGAAAGCAACATGGGAGAAGTTGCCAAAAAGATTATACATATTTTCCCACCATCTTTAAAAATTGCGGGTCTCATTCAAGAAGTACAAATCAACAACTAAGGCCAAATTTAGGAAAGTGTTGCCTGGTTTTTCAGACAAAACTGGTCCATTCATGCCAGCCTGATAAACACATGTAATGTAATGTATTAATATAAACAAATTAATCTCACTGTTGCATAGTTTGCAGCTTTGTAATAATTTGCAGTTAAGTTCATTGTCCCTTTACAATGAAGCTTAATTGGCTGTAGATTATCACATTGTATTTTATATACCTGGCTTTGTTGTAATTTCCATTAACACTGCTGACATTGTAACCTCATTATTGTGATTATGCTGACAAGGAACAAGGTTGCACGTGTTCTCTCTCTGCCTCCAGAGAGCGTTACGACAGGCTGCGAGGTTCACCATTACTGAGCCAACCATCCCTCAATATTACGTTCAGAAAGCAGCAAACAGCTAAAACCTGGCCAGGGAAAATTCAACCTACCCTTTGCAGTGCTGAGGGCTAACTCCGTATGGCGTATGATGTGAGCATCGCAGCCAGGCCACCCCTGTGCAGCATCAGCCCCCGTCCCTGGGGATCACAGGGTGGACCTGTGACGGGTAGGCACTGCCCAGGCACAGTATCACCCACATCTGCTTCCCTTCTCCACAGCTATCACAAAAATCCAAGAGGAGGTGACAGAGGAATCACTAAGGTGGATTTATCCACCCATTAATTTAAAGTATGCGCATTCCCCTAATCAGGGGAATAGACGCACAGGGACGTTACAGAATCGCCGTCGCTGGTGATCTCTCAGGTTAGACAGACGTGGGTCTAGCTCAACATAGCAGATGATGCTGATCTGCATAGCTGGTCCTCACTTGGGTGAGAGATGACTAAGGCAATGTCCACCCTGATTTTTTAATATGGATCTCAGATTTTGCTATCCTAACATCGCCTTGACTTTTTTTTTTTTTTTAATCTATTCATCAAAAACAAACATCTTGTTGACTTAAAAACCCACAAAGGTGCACAGAAGTGAGGGCTGCCCTCCCCCTCATAGCAATCTGACTGGGTTTGACCATTAGTATGCTGATCATTACACTGTCTCGAAAACGTAAGTAAACTGTCACCCTTCTGAGTGGAGGGAAACAGAAAGGGGACATTGCACTGGCCAGTCTTCTCAAGATCACCTCACTACCGAAAGCGCTCGCCACAAGGTGGAACAGTATCACATACCAGTCCCTTCTGTCCAAATATGTGGATTTATTGCCCAAGAGTAGCTGGAACACTTAAGATCAAGCAGTCAGGTAAAATACCTCCTAGATTAGACATCAAACCACAGTGCAATTAGAGGTGTGGTAGGAGCATACCCGAGCCAGACCCGCGCTGGGGGAACTAGCTCAGGTAGAGCAGCGAGGTGACGGCACAGACTCAGCCTGGGCCGGGCACACACATAAACCACCTGCATGTCCCCAGTGGTGCTAAAACTACCTGTTCGTCAATGTCAGGGTAAGTAACCTGGCACAAAGCTGAGGGATCTCCCCCTTGGCAGCTCTTCTCCCCAGCGTTGTTCAGCTTTCCTGCTAAAGACCGATCGTAACTGTACCTTCCCCTGGGCGTGCAACTGGTTGCTCTCTAAAAACCACTGCCCCAGGTTGCTCCGAATGGCCTGTCAAGTAGGGTCCTCCAACACAGCAGTCAACAGAGGCTTCATAACCTCCTGGGACAGGAGCAGAGCTGCTGGGGGCTGCTGGTTCCGGACAACCCATCCCGGGAAGGCAGCGCTGCCATCGGCCCCCAGCTGGAAGCTCTGTAAAACACCAAGGGTTTTGCAGCCCAGTCTGGCCAGCACTTCACGGTAATCCCAAAGGGTAAGGAAGGCACAGCTGGCAAAACTCAGCTTCCAAGATGGGCCCAGGGAAGCCAAGATCTCTGCACAGCTGGGCTCTGAAGGCAAAAAACCCAGATACTCGCACAGCATTACCTGGGCACTGCCATCATCATACTCTGCATACTGGCTACGACAGCAAAAGGTGGACCTACAAGAGACTTCCCACGTGGAATGTGAGGTGCGTCAGCTGTAAAAGCCATTTGCTCTTTGTATTTTAAAGACAAGAGCACCGTCGTCAGCAAACAAACGTATCTTATACAGTAAAAACACATACTTGTGCCAGGTTTCACCACAGAGCTAAGATTTATACGGGCTTTTCCAAGCTACAAAAACAGGTATTTGTTCCTTCCCCATACCACATGCTTCCGATAACAAGTCAGCAACCTGGTTGTACACACCTTCCCTGACAACGAGGGGAAATCTCCATTAGCATTCAAAAGCTGCAGGCTGGAGGAAGCAGTAAGTAATAACCAGGAGTAGTTCTACGGCAGACCAAGCCAGAACAACATACTGGACTCTGTCTCACCAGCGGAGCTCCTAGGTAATCTGTAACTAGCACTTCACACTTCTTTCCAAACCACAATACCTACAGCTGCTGTATGAAAACAGCCTCAGCAAATAAGTACAGCATAAGCATAAATCTAGGTGTTGAGAAAGCTCAAAGAGAGCTGGTGAGCAAACAGGAAAAGTTGTTATTTTATAGGGTATGTTAAAAATCAGACCAAATAAAACCAGAGAAGTAGGGTAATAAATATGGAAAGCATATTATGCATAACATAAAATATGGAGGACTTTGCCTCAGGCGCCTTAAAACAAGGAAAAGGATAACCAACCAAAGGCATAGGAAATGGGATGAACCAGGAAACAGAGTTTTAGTACAACCAGAAAGGGCATAAATTTAAAACAGTATTGGAACTGAAAGGGAAAAGAGTGAGCAAAGAGGGGAAAGAGGGACAGCAGCAGAACAAAAGCAGGACAACAGAAAAGAGCCATCTTCTCAACTTTTGTCTTTGTAAAAATAAGGATTCTGGCTCCAAAATGTCATTAAACTAAAACCAAACCAAACAAACAAAAAAAAACCCCACCAAAAAACTGCAGGATTTCAAGACTGAAAGGACTTTCACTCCCCCAGCCTTTTTTTTTTTTTTTTTTAATAATAAAGAATGGGCTTAACCTCATTTTGTTTATTAAAGATTTTGGGTGTGCCTTGTTTGGCACCGTGTTGCAATATAAACAAATTCCAGCTGTGATGCATGAAAGGCCTAGGAGCAGTGGAGGACTTAATGCCTCTAATGTCTGTTTGGACCTAAATCGAGGCATTGGAGACTCCAGATAAACTCGGGCACGTCACACATTTCTAAGGGGAATCAGGCACTGGATAAATACGAGTTCGTTACTGCTGTGCTCTGGATATATTTGCAAAGTGGAAACAGTGATGAGATCAGAGTATTTTCTGCTGTGCTGTGCCCAGGCACAGTCGTCCTTATGTCTCCTTTTTCACTGCAAGAGTCATGGCAGGTCAAGAAGAGGACAGGGATGTGAAGGAATACTGTGTTTAATTTACCTTCAGGCCTACCCTTTAAGCACTGCAGCTATGTCTGGATTTGGCTTGACACATAAACCACCTAAGGTATGGGTTCATGCCACTGTAACATAGATAGGTTTTTCAACCCAGATAAGCTTTTAAAAACCAAAAAACAAGTGTCTGAAAGTCAGCTTTGAGTGGAGATAAACAAGCCCAGGTTTTCAAAGCTTTCATTAAAAACCCACAAGCTGGAAAATAGTCATAATCTTTCTGCTTTCTGTGCATCACAAAGAGACACGAGGAGCGCACTGCTGCTGGAAAGTCGAGCGCAGTTGTGGGCACAAGCCATCCCCACTCAGCTCCACCGTCCTCAAAACGCAGAGCTGTTGCCTGATTCTGTATTCCCCTGCCGAGGTCCCACAGGCTGAGGATAAAAGCACAATTAAAAGTAACAAATAAATCCCATATGCCTGAAATCGCAGTCCAGAAGCCAGGATATTTACTCTTTGCCTCGGTACTACTCCTTACCAGGCAATGCTGCATACTTCTATGCGGTTGTTTCATTACTTAGGCTCTCACTCGTGCCTACTTGCCCAGGCTTGACCACAAGTACTTAAAAGACATCTATCTCACCACACTATTGTGCAGCACACCTCCTACCCTTCACAAACGTCAGGAAAACGTCACACCAGGTCTGGTGCTCAGGCCACCGGTTTGGGGCTGCAGAGGCTGGCAGAGACGCTGACCCCATGCTTCCCAGTCCTCAAAGACCAACTGGAGCCAGTTCTGGAAAGCAAAACAGGAGTTGAGGCTGAGCAGAGACAGCAAGGTGGTGACAGCAAAGAAGTCCAGCTACCTAAGAAGTCAGGTCCTATATAAAAAGAATTATTTCAGCTTCTCGTGCATAAGAAAACACCTAAGACACCAGGAATGCAGCAAAGTCGCTTTCTTCACAAGTGTATGGTAGGATAGATCATAGAAATAGTACACTCACAAAGTGCAAAAATTAATCATCATAGTAATAAACAACAACAACCAAAATTACCCACACACTCCTTGGGACAAGCCAGTATAAACCAGAAAGTCAGTTCTCCCTGTTCCCAAAACAAAGCATAATGCTGTGGACATCTACAAACCCTCTAGCCCAAACCGCCCCAAACAGGCTCTAATCCAGCACATCCAGGTACCTGCCTTCCTCAGCTGCCCATTTTCCAGCCAAATCATGGCCTTTGGATGTAGCTTCTAGCACACAGGCGTTCGTAACACCTTGTGCGAGGCTCCATCTCCCTTCAGGAACATTTTGTGAACAGGAACTTGGTTTAATCCAGTTTCCTGCTCTCTTCAGACAGAGATGACCGCTGCCATTATCTATCTAGTGGCTCATAATGAAAACAGTAATTAATAATCAAAATTTTGAAACGCAGGTATCCAGTGTTACTGATGTAATTAGGACCTTCCATTGAGTAAGATGTGAACATTCAATACCAGGCAATTCCACCTTTCAGGTTATTACCAGTTTTACAATACTATATCATATAAAATGGCCCTTACTTTGGGACAGGATTGAATCATCCTATCATCCTACCAAAAGCAGAGAAAATTCAGATGTATGGATATTTATCACTGCCAAACACTCCCCGGGTACGATAAAAGGTTAATTCTGAAAATCAGGTTCTATCTCCAAAGTATAAGGCATTAGGAAAATGCAATTTATTAAAAGAAATACTTGCATTTCCAAAGGCAAATAAATGCCAAGAAGTCCATATGAAAGATATGTTCAGATAAGATATCAAAAATTTATTCCATCCTTTAGAAATGCCTTTGTTCCTTGCAGGAAAGTTTTGAATACCCAGCTTGATGTCCGGCTTTAACTCAACCTCGAACACAGTTAATATCAGCAGCAGGAAAGAAGGTGTATGTCCTGGTTTGAGAGACGCAGGACTAATTTATATTCTAATACTTGGGAAAACTGTCCTTTTAGAAGACTCTAGTGTCTGATTTTTTGAAAATATTTACTTTATAGCCAGCTACGGTAAGTGAGTTTCAAGGTTTCAGTGGTTTTTTGCTCACCAGGTGCAGGGATGAGGAGCAGCAAGACCCAATCACCTGACCCAAGCTGGTGAACGGGATTATTTCATACCATGAACATCACACTCAATATAAATTAGAAAGTTTGATGCAAAGTTCTCTCTCTCCCTTGATGGCAGCGATCCAGAGAACTTCTTGCCCCGGTGCCAGACCCCTGAGACCTTCCCTTCCTCCCAAAGCCGTAGTGCTCGTAGCCTCCAGCATTTGCCATCTACTGCTGGGAGTTGACAGTTTCATACGGGTAGAATTGGCTGAGTATAATTCTTTTATATTGGTATCAGCATCAATATCAGTTATTTAGTGTTATTAATGTTAATGTTATAGTCTTATTCTATTAAGTCTGTTTATATTTCAACTCCTGGGTTTCCTTGTTTTTTCCCCGATTCCCCTTCCTGGGTAGGGAGGGGTCATTGGGTGACAGAGTAATTGTCTAAATGACAATAAATTGTTGTGGGTTTCTCAAACCTTAACAGCGTGGAACTAGTTTGATTGGATTACCCAATTTTTGGCCCTTCATTGTGCCAAAAGAGATTGTGTTTAGCACCAGTATAGGTCTGTAGGAATTAAAAATCTGATATTTTTCCTTCTTGGTTATCCCTTGTTACTTTCTGCTTCCTCAGCTGTTGCCAAATTAGTGGGAATCTGTCTGCAGAAGATGATAAGCAGTGGAAACCTTTCTCTAATTTTTTAGGGCATGCCTCAGTCTCACCCATCACATTCTGGTTGCGCTGCACA
Source organism: Chionis minor (assembly GCA_013398295.1). Taxonomy (NCBI): domain Eukaryota; kingdom Metazoa; phylum Chordata; class Aves; order Charadriiformes; family Chionidae; genus Chionis; species Chionis minor. The sequence continues at coordinate 850,551 of VZSF01006201.1, forward strand.
ATACAAATGGGGTACCACCATCACCACTGGTGGAGCATGGAGCTGGTGGTGCAATAAAAGCCCAAGCTGAATAAAGATGAGGTGGAGTTTCGTATGGCTTTGAGAGGTTTGAAACAATATCACAAAGCTAATGAAAGTAAGTCTTACCTGAACATCTCTCAAGGGAAGGGAAAGAGCCCTTTTCACCCAACTCCCTAAGCTCAGCCCAAAGTGCAGTCTAAGCTGTGAGAAGCTTTCTGGGCAGTTTGCCAGAGATATACCCATTACGAAGTACAGCAAATGGACTTCCATCAGAAAACATATTTTAATTTTATTCTTAAGTTCAGTGTACCTAAATGCCCTCAATAAGAAGGTAAATAAAACCTCACATGGAGCTGCTCTGTGCTGCCACAGACTGAACTATATCTCATACAGTAGTTGGCTCAGGCTATCTGCAGTTCTCAGTCCTATGCAGAGCTGAACTGTTCAGCCAAGGGTTTTGCATTAACCTGTTGATTTGCCTAACGGGTAGAGATTTCCAGCTTCAGAGCCTTCAAACGGGCACACTTCATCAGCACTAAGTTCGCTTTACAGAAGCATTTACTCTGAGTGCAAGGAAAATACAAGCGTTTATGCTTTGAGAAGAGACTTGTACTTGTTTTTCACAAATATTGAGCTCCACTTCAGTGGATTTAGTTGGCTTAAGGTTTGAATTTTAAGTACCGCTTACAGGAGGGAGAATAAGTAAGTGGTAAATACGCTGCACCCAACAGACAATACAGCCAGGTAGCATGATCTCTCCAACCAGTTCAGCCGCACCAAGGTGAAATCCTGGCACGTCAGTGACACCAATCCCCTAACACCGGAGTTACCTAATCCCTGCGCTATCATCTGAAGACAGCTAGGAAATTGAGAAGAAAAGGAAATAAGAGCACTGGCTCAAGACAAGCAGAGATCTGGCCTCTACTCTACTCGCAGCTTGTTGCTATGTCTTCACCACGAAGGCTTGGGGCTCACAAGGTCCAAACCACACGTCCCCTCACCGCAGCACAGCTGAGCCTGCAGCTGAGGCGCTCGCTGGACCTGCTGCAAGTGCACACTTATGGGAAAGAGAAAGGAGCCGAGTTGGAGGCAATGGGCTTCGCCCTTTCTTGGAAGGACCTGAAATGATAGGCTGCACCCCTACGGACTTCAGTGAAGTTTTGAAATGAGCTACAACATGTTTCCTCCAGCGAGACTCTGAACAAAATCTTCTAAAGAAAAAGAAGCGTCACAAAGTTATTAGCTGCGGCTCTAATCTGTACATCCTACGCTACCGTTTCTCTCTCCATACTCAATTTCCTTTTAGTCAGCAAAAAGGAGGGGTTTTCACCCATGAGCATCAGAAAACCACCCAGGGTCTCTGTGGAATTTTTTGTCTTTGCAAATTTTGATGACAATCTGACGATTTTCCCAGCCTCGGTGTGCAAATCTCTGCTCTCCGCTTCAGAGACCAGCCCTATCAATACTCTCTGCCCATCATCTCCCTTCAGCTTCATTACCTGCATCAGGTAGCCTTGGACAGTAATTTTGCATTACTTTAAGCAACACTGAACTAGCTCATTTATTCAAGTCGAGATGAGCCCTACAGAGAACACGTTTAGCTCATGGTTTCTCATCAGCGCTCCCTGCTGCCCTCCCTGCAGCCAGCCCTCCTCATCTTCCCCCACCACTGTCCATCTCCAGTTTTTCTCTGCTCCACAAAGAACACATCCAGGCTCTGGAGATCTCACCCTTGGCTCTGCCCTGTCCCAACTTCACCAGCTCAAAGTAAATGTTGCACACTTCTTACGGCTGCCAGGAAGGACAACATTTTGAGGAAGAAGAGGACAGCATTTTCTGGGGGAAACATGTCTTATTGTCTCTTCTCAAACATATTTTGTAGTCATTCAGACTTCCATTTTGAAAAGGGATGGTTTAATTTGGAGCTCCTGTCATCCTTTCTTTCATGACTGCCATACTGCATCTCCCCTTTAAAAGGAGAGCAAAGTGGCATGGGAAGCATCATACATCTGAAGATCTCCCTTTCAGTAACAATGCAGACGCTTTACTAGCTCTGGATGTGATTTGCAAAAATCTGCTTTATTTTTCTTCAGACATTGTATACAAGGTGTTTGCTAAGATCATAGAATGGTTTGGATTGGAAGGGATCTTAAAGATCATCTAGTTCTAACCCCCCTACCATGGGCAGGGACACCTTCTGCTAGACCAGGTTGCTCAAAGCCCCATCCAACCTGACCTTGAACACTTCCAGGGTGGGGGCAAGATGCCTAAGTAGCATCCTGGGATGGGAAGAAGGGTGCCAATCAATATTTCAAACCTCAGTGGCTGCAGTGCTGAGACCCAGAAATGACCAAGCTTTATAACCGATTAGGCCACACAATCTATTTGCTGTGTTTTCAGTGGCCTTAAGACACTTGTTCTCCCCTCCTTAATAACTGATATGCAGCTGATATTCCCTTCCCCATCTTCTACTCCTCCCATTACCTGGGATCACAAGGGGAGGAAAAAAGAGGAGCTGGAAATTAAAAACCTGTCATGTTCAATTACCAGAAAACTACTAGAATAAATCATATCATCTGTAAATCCACCAAAGGTACTAAAGTAGATGAACAGTAGGGAACAAATCATACCAAACCAATCTAGTTTCTTTCCACAACAGACCAACAAGCCTTGTGGACAGGGAAGAAGCAATCGATGTCAAAACTCAATTTCAGCAAAGGTCTTTGATGTTACCTAACACGACAATCTCGTAAGTAAGCTGCAGAAGCAAAGATTAGATCAAACCACCATAGGATGGCTGCAAAAGTCATCAGACACTATTCCTAAGGGGTAATTACCCACGGTTCCCTGTCAAAAGGAAAGATGCATTGAGGTGACTATTTCATGGATAACTGCACCACTTCCAACTTCATTCAGTGCTTTCACTAATAATTTGGACAATGGAATAAACAACCTTATTAAATCTGCCCATGAGAAGGTAGGGAGAACTGCAAGTACACTGGACGGCAAACAATTCGGAACAAACAAGCTGAAGAAGCAGTCAGGAAAAGGAGACAAACTGAGCAGGAACTTATGTCAAGCATTGCATTTTCAGAGTGACACCCAACTGAATGACTTTGGGACAGGAAACAGCTGGCAAGGTAACAGCTTTTAAGAGGATAGGAAGGCAATAGGTAGCAAGCAGAAGGCAAGTCAACATAATTCCACTGCGAAAAGACAAACATCATTCAGGGATGTATGAACAGGATTATTTCATGTGCCTTTCAGGATACAATTTCACTACTTTAGTTGAGGCTTCAGATGAGAAAACATCCAGTTTCAGAAAAAGATTTGAGCCAATTTATAGAAGATTGTTAATTCCCTGCCTCACCCTTCCAGCCTTCAAGTATAAAAAAATCCATTGCAAAGAGAAAAAGAACAGTCATCTTTGCACACAGTGGTCAGGACAGGCAGCCATAGGCTTAGATGGGAGCAGGATTATGGTTAGAAACAAGGAAAATTTTCATCATCAGAAGGGTAACAGCCCCACCCCACAAAAACCACAGTTTGTTCCTTTATTTGTACGAGCATATGATGCATACAAAAAGCATCTTGAAAAGACACGCAAGAACAGTCAGAAGACCTTTTGGCTCCCAAAGGTATAGGTGACCCTGTTGATCATGAAAATAGACTCCCTTTTCTTCAAAACCATGCACTGCTTTTTGCTGTGCTAGGAGTTCCCAAAAAGAGCCTCTAATTGGAACAGAGCTCCACGAAAGCCCACAGCTGGGAACAGCTGGGGAAACAGCCACTTCCAGACAGACAGATGCCGTTTCCTTTTCACTGGTGCAAACTCCCCCCTCCCACTGACAGCATCCTCATTAAAAGGTAATTCTTGAGGGGTTGTCATTGGTTGATGGCTTAGTGAGAAGGTTGATTTGACTAGAAACCTTAAACTTACAGCTTGTTTAAAAGCACAGCAGTTGTTGTTTGATGTCTGTAATCCACTTGACATTCTGGCTTGTTATACCAGTACATCAGGCTGGTATGACAAACAGGCTAATTAAATGGAGAGCAAGGACAATTTTCACAAGCTTTACCCACACCGCAGAGGTGAGGTCTAATTCCTTGAGTGCTGTCACTCAAAACAAGTCACTGCATTTAGAGTTGTTGCCAGGGGGTTGCAGGGATTAGGCATCATTACCCTGACATATCAGTTGAGTTGTCAGTGGGAAATCTGTCTCATTCCCAGAGTGAAATTTTCAATCAGGTGTAAAGAACAGCTGGAAGCTAATGCACTTGGGGGCAAACACAGTGTGGATTGAGGGATATCTAGTCTGGACATGTGCTAATAAGGATGCTGCCATCTCCTTGGTACTCTCCCAAATTCATTTGGATGTGAAAACAAGGACTGGAGGCGGGGTTTCCCCAGGTGAGTGATCATACTGCTGCTTTTTAGCTATGTAAGTAGCTACATAAGTAAATCTGGTGCTAACTTCAGCTAGCAACGATAACCATCCCTTTCCTGTTAAACTGGACATAGTGAGAAGAGGAATTCAAGTTACACAGATCCTCATTTTTTCCAGGATCTCAAAGCCCTTAAAGTCCAAAGAAGCTAAAAATCATCTCTACCAAGAGCAGAAGCTCCCTCGCACCCTTTTCAGCTACTGCAAAAGGACACAAAAAAAAGGTCTAGCGTCTGACTGAAGGCACCTTAGTGGCACTTTTTAAGTGTTCTGACATCTACAAAAAAAATGTCGTTACAAAGTGCTTTTTTTCTTGTTGACGAAGATCCCGGACTGGGACACAACAAGCATTCCTTTTTAACAATTCTTCCTAACCACATATCATTCAGGAATTTGTAAAACATCAACAGCAATTCTGTAATAACGAAAAGGAAAGAAACAATTATTCCATAAATACTGACTGCAAAAACAGGCTTGTTTTCTCTGGTTTACAGTTTCAGGCTTTTCATGAGAACAACCAGCTCCCATAAAAAAAGCTGTTTTCAAGTTCCACAGGGAACAGCCTCAAACCGAATTAGTGGAAGTTAGATTCTTCTTCCCATTCTCTTCCAGAAACAATACTTCACAGAAAATGGAGATGAGACATTTTGATCTCTTAACAGCAGAGTCATTCACAACTATGACATGTTAAGTCTCAAGTAGAAAAATCCCCGGATACGGATCAGGGTGAGTCAACCTTTAAGCCCAGAAGACAACTCAGGACATGCATTCCAAGGGCGGGGGGGGGGGGGGGGGGGGGGNGAAGGTCACTTTAATGTTGTACCAACAACAACAGGGTACAGGACAAGTCGATGAGACACCTATTCTGAAAACAGAGCTCTTGAGAAGGTAAATAACTCTGCTCAGCTCACCAGCTGTTCAGTTTTATAGGAAACAGACTTCCAAAATATTGCAGCACATGCTTCTCCTGATTCTTTTTCCCATTTCAAGCTCAGAAAATAGTGCTTTCCATTCTGCTGTTTTCAGTTTTATTAACTTATAACTTTTTATTGACTAATAATAGCATTAAGGGAAATGCAACGTTGCTGTAAAGATCATCGTGGAACCACGTCACCACTGTCATCCCAGCACCCTCCCTGTACTTTTACTCTGTCATCCTGTGAGTTTCTAGCACTCTGGGTTCTGTACAATTCTCCTAATGCCTACTGCCTCAGTTGCTATTATGATCCACCTGACTTTTTCCTTAGTCTTTAAAGAACAATAGAAAAGCTGGTTCAAAGGGACTTCAAAGATCACCTAGTCCAACCTCCCACTGAAAGCAGGACTGTTGCCAGCACTAGTTCCAATCAGGTTAGTCATGGCCTCGTCCAGCCAAGTGTTAAAAGCCTTCAAGGAAAGAAGTTTCACAACCACTCCAGGAAACCTGTTCCTAACTCCTAACCATCTTTGTAGCCTCTTCTGGATAGTTTCTCACCATCCTTCTGGAACCAAAGAGCCCAAAACCAGACACAGTATTGCAGCTCCAGCCTCAAAAGCATGAAGAGGATAATAATTTCTCTTGATCTGGCGGGCATGTTCTCCTACCATAGCCTAGCATACAGGCTGATGTATTTATGTTGTGAACTCACTATTGGTTCATGTTCAGCACATGCCACTGTAACTCCCAGGATTCCTCTCAGCAAAGCTGAGAATTTTGCACTTCTCCTTGACAAACTGCATGAGGTTCCTGTCAGCCAAATCCTGAACCCAGGCTTTACATTTCAGCGTACGAACTCTCTCCCTCATAGAGAAACACTGTCCAATAATCAGGGTCATCTGTGAAGATACTGAACATCAGGCCCAGTATCACCTTACAGAGTACTCTGCTTTTAGCCACCTTACAAATGAACATTGAGCAACTGATTTGAGTCCAGTGATCCAGCCAGTTCAAACCACCAAACAGTCCATTTGCTTTACTCACACTTCCTCTGGTCCAGATGAAAACACTGTGGGAGATGGTGTCAAAAGTTTCTAAAGTCAAGGTGCAAGAACATCCACCACTGCCCTCATCCACCTAACAAGTCATTTAATCATATAAGGGTATCTGTTTGTGTAAGCAATGCTTTTACACATCTCCTTCATAGTCTATCCTTTCTTCTTTCCATTTCTTGGGTGCTCTTTTTTGGCCTTCTAATTGACTGAAAAGCACCTTGCTTATATGAATAGGCCTTTTGCAAAAAAATTCACCCTCATAGGTAGGAGGTCACAGCAGATCCTCACCACAGCATCAGTAGTGTTACTTGCCATATCTTGTTTTCCTTTGTTGTTGTAACTCAGTGCTTTACCCTTGGTAACTCCAGTCTCCAACTGTCAAAACACATGTGGTAACTCAGCAGGTGAAACAAGATGGACACAGATAAATTTCTGTTTCTCCTACCCATGTTCCCTCTTGCATCTACCATCCTTCTAATCTAGGCCTGAAACTATTTAAGAAAGCATAAAGCGGTTGAAACTATTCTAATGCACAATGCAAAGGGTTTATCAGTAGCTGTACAAGAGTTCAAATGTTGCTGAAATATCAGCAAAAAGAGGTTATCCCAACAGGACTGCTTGTTGCAGCAGGTAAAGACATGCATAACACTGGTATATCATGGAATGCATATATGCTGGCTTTCAAAGGAATAAATATTACCATCATCAATCAATTCGGAGTCCACCGATCAGCATAGCATCTGCTCCCCAGATTGCAGTCACCAGCCAAAGACGGAGGAACAAACAGCTTGACCTACACCTGCCACTCATCTGAGTAAGCCTTGTGATCTTCAAAAGGCACAAGACACAACATTTGCGCTCGCATGTGCACATCACATTTAGCAGGAACAGTACTGAAAACCCAGGTGTTATGCAGATGTCTAAAGGCCATCCACCTCTCGCCACCCAGCACCAGGCAGAGACCAGAGTTAGCGTCTCTGCGTGCTTCAGCTGGTTCAGGATTCCTCGCAAACACGTTCAATCTTTTCAACATAAGCACGGCTTAACGTAACTTTTTCCAAGGAAAGGCAGGGAAGTGGCCTGTGCCTTTCTGCAGGGTGCTTCTGGATCTCAGCATCAGGCACCACCACTTCGTGCAGGCACACCCTGCTACCCAGAAAGCGCCTCTTCCACAAAGGTGTCTCCTGTTCTCTGGGTATACGTAGACCCTTGATCACTTTCCAGTGGAGCCCACCTTTCCATTTGATTAGATACCAGGAGTTCAGCAGCCCATCTAAATACGGTCCCTGTCTCTGTTATCTAAGACAGGCAGACTGCACATTTCACCCTCAGTCACTCTCATCTGAGCACCACTTTTTTGTCCAGCCTACTGGAATACTTCACAACCACACGAGGGGGGTTTGAAGATGGTTTTTTTTGAAACAATGCCAACGACCAAGAAATAATTTCATATCATCACCCACTAATTTAGTCCTGAGTTTGGGAACTGTCAGCTAATTCTGGTTAAAATCATAGAATCATAGAATGGTTAGAGTTGGAAGGGACCTTAAAGATCATCAAGTTCCAACCCCCCTGCCATGGGCAGGGACACCTCTGACTACAGCAGGTTGCTCAAAGCCCCATCCAGCCTGGCCTTAAACACTTCCAGGGATGGGGCCTCCACAACTTCCCTGGGTAACCTGTTCCAGTGCCTCACCACCCTCACAGTAAAGAACTTCTTCCTAATATCTAATCTAAATCTCCCCTCTTCCAATTTAAAACCATTACCCCTTGTCCTATCACTAGACTTCCTGACAAAGAGTCCCTCTCCAGCTCTCCTGTAGGCTCCCTTCAGATACTGAAAGGCTGCTATCAGGTCTCCCCGGAGCCTTCTCTTCTCCAGGCTGAACAGCCCCAGCTCTCTCAGCCTGTCCTCATAGGAGAGGTGCTCCATCCCTCTAATCATCTTAGTGGCCCTTCGCTGGACCTGTTCCAACAGTTCGATGTCCTTTCTATGTTGAGGACTCCAGAGCTGGACACAGTACTCCAGGTGGGGTCTCACAAGCGCAGAGTAGAGGGGGAGAATCACCTCCCGTGCCCTGCTGGCCACGCTTCTTTTGATGCAACCCAGGATACGGTTGGCTTTCTGGGCTGCCAGCGCGCACTGCCGGCTCATGTTGAGCTTCTCATCCATGAGCACTCCCAAGTCCTTCTCCTCAGGGCTGCTCTCCAGCCATTCTCTGCCCAGCCTGTATTTATGCCTGGGATTGCCACGTCCCAGGTGTAGGACTCTGCACTTGGCTTGGTTGAACTTCATGCCATTTGCATTAGCCCACCTCTCAAGCCTGTCCAGGTCCCTCTGGATGGCATCCCTTCCCTCCAGTGTGTCAACCGCGCCACCGAGCTTGGTGTCATCGGCAAACTTGCTGAGGGTGCACTCGATCCCACTGTCCATGTCTCCAACAAAGATGTTAAATAGCACTGGTCCCAGTACTGACCCTTGCGGGACACCACTCGTCACTGGCCGCCACGTGGACATTGACCCATTAACCACAACCCTTTGAGTGCGGCCATCCAGCCAGTTCCTTATCCACCGAGTGGTCCATTCATCAAACCCATGACTCTCCAATTTGGAGACTAGGATGTCATGCGGGACAGTGTCAAATGCTTTGCTTAAGTCCAGGTAGATGACGTCCATTGCTCTGCCTTTGTCCACCAAGTTCATGGCAGTATCGTAGAAGGCCATCAAGTTTGTCAGGCAGGATTTGCCCTTGGTGAAGCCATGTTGGCTGTCTCCACTCACCTCCTTGTTTTCCATGTGCCTTAGCAGAGATTCCAGGAGGATCTGCTCCATGATCTTGCCAGGCACAGAGGTGAGACTGACTGGCCTATAGTTTCCTGGGTCCTCTTTTTTTCCTTTCTTGAATATCGGGGTTATGTTCCCCTTTTTCCAAGCCACAGGAATTTCACCAGACTGCCACGATTTCTCAAATATGATGGAAAGTGGCTTCACAACTTGGTCCACCAGCTCCTTCAGGACCCGTGGATGAAAATCCAGCAAGTGCTACCCAAGCGTATGGACTTCTCAGGTCTTGGGATGCAATACAAGGGTTTTTTTCTCCAAAATGTTAGTTTTGAGTTCGTAACATAACAAAAGTAAAAGAATAAACTGTCATGAGTCTGGCACCCGTAACAAGATACTCAAATTCAGACCAAGCATGCCTTTAGATAACTCCTCAGATGATCTGATAAGACAGTCCTATTATGCCAGCAAGCATATTATGCAAAGATGTCTTCCAGAATTTCATAACCTTACCGGTGCATATTAAATAGCAACACTGAAAAACGTATTCTGAGGCATCAATTTCTTTCTTTCTAAAGGATACAAAGCAAGAACACCTTGAAGGAAAAACAATCCAAATGGAAGAGAGTACAACAGATAATCTTTACAGAAGCAGGAGAAGAACACAAACCTTGGCCAGAGGATTTTTTTGGTTTAAGTTCTTACATGATCATAAACATCTTGTTTTTCTCCGTACGTAGACCCAAAAACAAGCAAACTTTGCAAGGAAATACAAATACGATGAATTGTTGCCAAGACAATTTTTTCCCCAAAAAAAAATATTTGAGGGGCTATGTAGTACGTCTTCTTGTCATTGTGGAATATGAGCCTGAGGTATGCTGTCCATCTCAAACTGCAGGGAGCATAAAATGCAAGATATGCCAAGACAATTCCACCTGCAGATACGGGCATGAATAAAAAACAGGGGCATCAGACATGATGTGGTAACCGTATAAATATTAGTGAAGTGCTGATCATCTGTTAGTTCCAACTATCAGATATCATAGAGCAGGGAGCTTGTAGAGGAACATTTGGGTTTATGAAGATTCATATCCAAGAAGTGTCAGTTTTAATGAGAAAGCAACCAGCTACAACTATAAATTGAATCTTGGGCTTCTTCCTCAAACATTATCTGGATAACGTCTTTAAGAGGATTAAATAAAAGAAATACTATGATTCTTTTTTTTTTTCTGGGAAGATACTAGTAAGCTGTTTATTAATCATATGCTTCCAAAACTCAAGCAACAAAGACTAGAAGAGCCACCTATGAAATTAAGTCAACTTTTCACCATTAGTACACCCTCAACGTAATCCAGCTTAAAGAAACTTATTGCTGTGACAAGATTGATATTGTACACAGCACACACCTTTCAAGGTTAAGAAAGAGCAACAAAAGACCAAAAAAAAGAGTGTATTTTGTTAACCTACAAAAGTGCGTTACAGCCAGTAACAGGCTGTGATAGAAAATCACCACCATGGAGGATGGCTGTTCCCTTGTCTTTTCCGAGATTCTTACGCTTCGTTTGCAGCTGCAACTGGCACGTCCTGTATCCAATTTAGCGATTACTGCTCCTTGATTATCTGTCTGCAACTGTCACATGCTATATCCAATTTAGCAATTACTGCTCCACGATTATCCATCTAGCTTGAGACAGGTGTCGAGGCCGCAGGGTTTTCCATCAGTTTATTTCATCAAAACATCCGTTTACGTAATACAAGATATAACAGTAAAGCCTTTAGGATGATTATTGAGTCTCTAATCCCAAATAGCATCACTCCAAACCTTTAAATAAATAAATAAATGACCGTGACATCCTACCAGTGCTAGCAGGTGCCTTTAGGGCATGAAGAATCTGCAACCCAGGTAAAACCATGGGTCCACACATTCCAACCACACAGTCTAAATATGCAGTCGTGTTACCATCCCCCCCTAAACCAACCCTTCTGTAATATAAGGCTCCTAACTTGGTAACTGTTATATTTACATGAAATACTTACTTTCTTTTGCCTAGTAAGTTTTGGTGTTCAGCACAGCTATCAGCTTCAGATTTGAAAACAAGGCTACACTTTCTCTTCAGGGAAATAACTCCTACATTTTCCAAAACATTAGAAAAACCTATTTCATAAAGGTTTAAGTATCACAGAAACCAGAGGTTTTATAAAAGAATTTCCATCCCTCAGTTCATCCTGTCACTTGTCCAAAGAAAAATCAGATTTTCATTTCCAGTCTCTCTTTTTTGGTATCAATCACACTGTATGCACCTTCCCTGTGATTTTTACATAATGAACCAACTTTAGATTAGAATCACTGCAACTCATTCTAAAATTCCTCCAGAATGAAGCATGCCATTAACAGAGGGTCTTCTCCACACAGGAAAGTGGAATCTCTTTAACAGACTCCAAAATGCCAAGGATTTACATGCTCCTGAGGCCACAAATCTTAGCAGCAGCAAAACACAGGGAACTGTCCTAAGTGTAAAACAAGAGTCTTTGATACCTGACAGGGCTCTTTCCAAAATAAAGCCTGCTTCTGTACGTTCATATTATAAAGTCTAAATACCTGATCCATAACCGGATGCAGCTTGTAAATTGTACATGTGTATCAGCATCTTACTATTAAAATTAGCAGTACTACCTACAAAAAAAAGTGCTAGCCAGTGCCTTAAAGTTTGGTTTTGTCATGGTTGTGGGGTTTTGGGGTTTTTTTTTAGTTTGTTTGGTTTTTTTAACTACAAGAAGTTCACCCACAAATAAGCCAAGTTGTGTTAAGCATCCATGCCGGATGGCTCAGTGAATCCACAGAGCACTGTAAAGAGGTGCAGCAGCAACACCACCTCGGCGCAGCCTGACTTTCAGCCAAGGCCACCTCCCTGCTTTTGTACATGGTGTCAAACTTGTAGTGATAAGGCATTGCGTAACGTAATTCCCCATTTTATTTAACTGTAAGTATGCCTAACATTCGAGATGAACACCTGCTGCCATTGCAAAGCTATTGTGAAGAAAAAGCTCAACTTTAATGATACTTAAGAAATCAGACCAGCCTTTGAATCAGGTTTACATCAAGGCCTGTTCAACTCTTATCCAGCTAAACTCTCGGGGAGAGCGGATATTCACAATTTCCTAGTCTTCAATCATGCAATGACAGTTTAGATGGATTGAGGATCTTCTGATGATATACTGAAGGTTACGAAAAGCAGAGGGGTTTCTGCTGAAATCCCACACTGGCATCTAGAACAGATCTAGAATTCCGTCTTTCCCCATTACACAGAGAGGGAGTTGGATCCAGCTCTGGACTGTGATGCCAGATTTTCTCCTTAAACCATCATTACACAAACAAAAGGCAGAAAAGACAGCAGCTATTGTGCTCAGTGATGACTGCTGTTTAAGGCTGACCTAGCAGATCAAACAGAGAAACAATGCAAACCACATGGAAAGCTCCCTGCTTTTCTCTCTAAAAAAACCAAACAAAAAAACCCCCAAACCCACTGGTGTCAGGGTAACACGTAAGCAAGAGGGCAAGAAACTGTTTTCCTACAATACCAGGTGTAGAAAACATGGGCAAATTAGCAGGCAAAAGGAACTTCTGGCACTGAAAACCTTTATTGGGGTCCCAACTGCAGAGTATACTGCTCTGCTCTTTCACAAGATGGCTGCTCTCTCCGCAGCTCGGTGCGCAGCCCCCTAATCCCATGGTATCGGATCTCTTCATGTCGTGTCCCTTCACCACAGTCTAACCTTTAGCTGTTGTTAGCCAACACCAAGTACCCCCTCTTCAGTATTTATAATGCACACTTCATTACTGCACCCGAACGAAACAGGGCAACGCTTCACATCATACCGGTTTGCAGTAATACAATGCACATCTATCACGCAAGATTCACCTTTAGGGTACTATGTTCCTTTCACACCTATTTCTTTTTAATAATGAATGTTTGCACAAATGGTTTTCTTGCTAAGTTTTGCCAAGAAAGTCTCACTTAAGGATTCTCTGGTGTTTCCCTTCACAGGGCAGTTAAGAAACCAGAAAAAAAAAAAAAAATACCAACAGCCTCTGTCTCTAAACTAATTGCTACGTAATAATTTCTGGCAAGGAAGGCACAGTTTATATGTGCATGTGTGTATATGTATATATATAAATAATACATATCTCAAAAAAATACAACTGATCCAGGACACACATCGTCACATCTGTTTCTGGCTCTGGACTGACTTTCTGCAATACTGTGCCTCGGCTGCCTCTTTTGGTTATGGCAGCTCCTACTGCAAAGGCTTTTGGAGGATTGTTTTTACAGCATGCAGCCCTCGTGTCAGCCGAGGTGCCTCTGCAGAGCCAGATCTGGAAGCCACCATGCCGCGGGCTACGCGGGCTCCTGCCAGGGCCACCAGCAGAGCAAGCCATCCCACCCGGGCAGGGTGCCCCGGCCACACCTGGGCCCGCCTCAGGCGGGGGCTGGCTGATGGAGCTGGTATTATCAGTTCTGCTGTAACACAGTTAATGCATTTTTAAACGCTTTTTTCTGATGACTCAATCCAAACGCCAAGACCTATTACTATTAAAAGACTCACATAAAGCCACTTGCAGGGCACTCGGATTTTTTTTTTTTTCATCCTCACTTCTGACAATTATTTTTTCCAACTTTACCTAAATTACCGATGGCTCAATTATTATCACCCTGTTTAAACAGAAGCATAATGGGCCAGCTGCCTCCAAAACGGTATTTAAACTGCCTTCGACCTCCAGCTTGCACAGAAGATGGTTACAGTTCTCTCGCAAGGAGGATACGATCCCCCGACTAACATGACAGTAAAGTAGACTGCAGTGGGAAAACAACTTGGTAGCCTTATGATTCATCTATTATTCAAATTCAGTGATTAATTATATCCCTACCACTATCCCTTCTACCCTTTACTCTAAAAAAGAAAAGTTACTCTGCTTCATAATTATCATCCCTTGAACCATCTCTTCACTAGATCAACTTGATGAAAAGGACACGTTGCAGAAACTTTCTTCTAGAAAGTCAAACTCTGGTAACACATAGTATTTTATTAATGACATTATTCCATCTTTAAAGTACCTGTAATCTAGAAGAGCAGTCCAGGACTACGAGAGTCTTGATTTATAATTTAAAAAAGAAACATTGAAAAAGACTGTACTCAAATTAGCAAATCGAATTCAAGTATGGTATCGATCACGCCCACTCCAACGTAACAGAAGCAGAGATTATAGTCACTCTTTTTCTCTCAAGAAGCAGACAGCTAATAAAAGTCGTTACATCAAAGCCCTTTTATAGAAGCTTTCACAATTAAAAATCATGCTCAACGTTCCTAATGCCACCACACAGAAGGGCTTCTCCCTGCCCCCATCCCCATAAAACTAAATGCCTCTCTCAGCAGTGGATGTGTATCAATCACAGTAGTAGTTCACAAAGAAACATTACAGTACCAATTTAATCCACGGACAGCAGGAATTTATGCTACATTACTTCAAAAAGAGTATGTTAACTTATCATTATATACTTTAAATAGTCACATACAGCTCTGGATACATTAAAAAAAACCCACCACCCCAAAAACCTACCTATGTTTAGATAGCCAGTTATTAATAAACGAAGGCACTAATTTAGTGACAGACTCCTACCAACTCCAATAAAGCTAGGGTTCACCTAAGGAATTTAAGGCCCACTGTTCATAGGTCCCAAGACAACAACACAGTTTTTAATCAAATACACACAAAGTTCTTAAATACAGGGGAAAAAACCCCACTCAATGCTCATGAGTGTGCATCTCAGAAAATGAAATAAACCTAAAGACAGTATCTTTATAGAACACTTCTGTTATACAACTTGGGTATAACTCCTGGTTCCAACAGAAGCTGCATAAAAAATATAACAGTACCTATTACTACTGGGCTATTAAAAAAATTTAAAAAAAAAAAATCACAATTCTTTAGTCAAGTATAATTTTTGCCCTTTTGGAAAGGTCTGAAAGAAGCAAGCAGCATTCAGAAACACATTAACTTCTCAGAAAAAGTTTTGCATCAAAGCTCTGCTGTTAAACTTTTATTTTTTAAACAACAACAACAAAAAATCCTCCACTTAAGAAAGTTAAGTTGTTACCATCTTACATTTCAGAATACAAAACTGAAAAAAAATCCCTATAAAAAAAAAAAAAAAAGACAGGACTTCAGCCAAGTATTCAGCTACTTATTGCTGTAGTTGTAACTCAAGTCCATTTAAACCCCCCATGTTTTGGTCGTTTGTAGCGAGAACATGTTTGGAACGCTAGCAGCAATAGAAAACCCCTTTAAAACCTAGACATAGTTACACTGTTGAGTGAAAATTAGCAAAAACCATAACCATTGAAACATAATAAAGCATCCTGTAAAAGTACAATTGAATTGGTTAGCTAGAAAACCAGGGTTGATTTAAAGTGCTATCCCAAAGCCTTACGTGGGAGAAAAGTCCCTTCCCCTCCCTCCCCACCCTCCCCTAGATAAAGCCCAGAACCACAGTGTTACTCCAAACATAACGAATACGGTCTTCCCTCTGCCCCAACCCCTCATCTCCCCCACCCTCCTCCCACAGGTGGAATACAGAAACTTGAAATAATTGCTAATTCCAAATTTGGGCGATATGCACAAATATACTGTTGAACAAAGTCTGGACAGCAAACGGTACTCCTGAGTTCAGTCATACAAACTAACTTTTGTAAATAGCATTAGATGAATATATCCACGTCTCTAATATGAATCTAGATGTAGTTTCTTACAAAACTCATTAATAGAAATATCCAGGCAAATACATACCATACGATAGCAAAAGCTTTAAGCCCCATTTAATAAGATGACTTTCCGATTAAAAATAGAAGGCAATTAAGATTTACTCAAAATTACAATTAAGAAAAGCTTTCACAGTGCAATATTGAAACTGTCACAAAGTTAAGAAAATACTGATATCAAAGTACAATCACAATGTTAAAGTAGACAAAACTACTATACAAGGGCATATCTTGTAAAATTAAAAGGAATGAACACAACACAGGGGACATCTCGCGTCCCTCCTCTACATATCTCATTTCCTAGTCTTCGGAGTCATAACTGTGTCTTTCTGACATCGGTAGAAGTCTTGTTAAAACTAAGAGGTTCGTTCTTCTTTGTAGACCAGATTTCAAAGCCTGATGACTTCTTGAAAATATTTTCTTCATCACTGCACAATTTCAAAGTAGTGCAGTATTGCCATGATGTGCTGGGGCATGAACACATAGCCTGTGTAGAGTGCCATTCCAACAATGGAAACTAGCATGGAATCTGAATTACAGTTGAGGAAAAAAGCATTTGAAATACAAAGTGCATTAGACATCACATAAATATAGTATTAAAACTTCCCTGGTAACTATCTTATAACATTACATTTTTCAATCAGATGGGGTCAACTGCATTCAGCAATTACAGCTAGAGGAAGAACCAACTGAACACCAAAAACCAGAACACCAGTGGGAACAATTAGGTGAATTACGGAAGGACGCCTTGCAGGTTACCCACTGCCTTGTCATGGACACAAGAGGAGAGACCGAAGTATAGAGGAACAGAAAACGGGCACTGAGAATATACGAGTTTTTACACACATCTTCCTAGGTCTTCTGCAAGTCTTGCAGAAGACAGCCCCATTCAGCCAAGCATAAAAAAGTCAACCATCACAAAAAACCAAACCAAACACACAATAATATCAGTAGCTGTACTGAGTAAGAGTTCTTATTTGTGGATGATCTACTCATTTTTAAGCAGAGAGTATGAGATGCTGACCTCAACTTCTTGGAATAGAATGACCTAATAAATGTAATTTATGATGCACAAAACACATATGATATGAAAGTTGTACTGTTAGCATAACAAAGTCAGGAAACCTCAAATCCATTTCTAGGTGCTGGTGTCCTCTACGCTCTAAGTCGCTACGTTATTTGGTTCATTTCTCCTTTTGCATGTCATGCTCAGACCCTTCCTGATGGGCAGGCAGCTCAATTTACGTGTTATTTGGCAACACTTAAGTAAAAGAAACCGCAGGGGAGTGAAAAAGTATGAGTAACATCGTGACATGCACCTTTCCAACTATTTCACTCACAAAGCCTCAGACAATCAGCACGGCTTTGAGCCAATTTGTGTACAGATACTCATTAGTATTTTACTATAGCAGACCACACTGCAAATCAAACTTCACGTGAAGCTGTCTGCTAAACAACCTTAAGATGACCGCTTTATTAGCTGAACTCCTAACAGGGACCTTTTGTAAAACTTAGACAGAAAAGTGAGACGATAGCTTATAATGTGTACGTACAAGTGGACTTTTGTCAAGCTCTAGGGTTCTTGAAGCTTTATCTACAGAAATTATGGCATCAGATTACTGGAAGATTATGCCATTCAAAGTCTAAGATTTCAGAAATTCAAAAGTACTCAAAATTAATAATAACCTGTTGATTTCATTCAACTACCTGCAGAGATTCAGTAAACTTAGACAGAAACACTATAAAAAGTACCGGAGATGAACAAGCATGGTAACACTGGACACCAGTATTCGGTTTCCACAGGTGAAACCGGAGGAGCTGCACATCTCTGAGTCTTCAAGAAATCAAGTCACCACTGCATGCATGTAACAAATGCTTTATGGCCGACTTCCCAGTGGCAGAGCAGAGATATTAGATGTGCTTATTAGAGCGCACGAGCTGCTTGGTGTATTTTTAGTCCCAGAAGATTATACAGTAACAGATAGTAAAATGAAGGTCAACTCATAAATCCACGTTTCCGTACCAGCGCTCACTTCTGGTTCTGGAGCACAAGCAGCAGCCAGACAGGTAGCAGAGCCACGCACTGCCAGCTCCCAAGACCACTGCACCTGCGCCATATCCGAACAGCAGCTGGCAGACCTGGCCCACCTATGGTGAAAGCGTCCAGTCTGAGCACAAAAACCAGTTTTGCTGACCTGAGATCGCAAGCGATACTTGTATCACTCAGGACATTTGTAAGTTAAGCGGCAGTTACTTCACTGCAATATGAGCATTTTATAAAAGTAAACATGCACACACACTTCTGTTCGCTTAGCTCTTTTGCACAAGTTAAAAAGCTGCATGGTTAACACAAAAGGAAAAAAAAAAAGTACTCGTGACTGAGATAATCACAGGGAAAGCAAAGATGAAGTTTCCTCAGTGATATAGACGTGGCATACCTACGGAAGGTATCTTAGCAAGGAAGACACTATTTTGAAGGTAAGAACCCCTACCGAAACAACTGTGCACAGTAATTCTATAAATACTAGCAAAGAAGAAAAGTAAGTTATCTCCGCCTCTACCAACTTTACACAGGGAAAAAAAATGTCTGATCGCACAGCTGCAACTTGGGGAACCACTTTAAAATAACAAATGTTAGTTGCTTTACAAAACTGATGAGTATCTCCCTAAAAGCAGCTTCTCACTACTACTTACACACTTCTCTTTTGTTAATGTTTTGCTTAATTTCTCTCTCTGCCTCTCGACATTAACTGGAGATGGCTCAGGGTCATTCATATGAAAAATCATTTTAAGTCAAGATCAAAAGAGCCACACTTAAGAGAAAAACACCTGTGATGCCGTAACAACACCTGAGAGGATATACTGCCTGTATGAAAGGGCTGGGTAAAGAAGCAAACCTATAAACAGTCTTTATACAGATGCTTTCACAGAAGCATCTATCAAGTTCAACCACTCCGAAAGAGCAAAGCAAACTTACCAGCTCGAGGATTAAATACTCATCTAATAAAAGCCATGTGATAAAGCACCATACAAACGTGAGCTCGCAAGGTTTTACGTTTACTTTTCACGAGGCAAAAATACCAAAGAATTCAAGAAAGACGCCCGTGCTGAACGGAAAGCTTGAGACTTCAGTGCAAAAGACAGGCAAGAACTACCATCGCTCTACGGAAATTAGAGGCGACATAACTCCGGGATGTGAACTCATGCCCGGGGAGAAGTGGGCTAGCCTGCCCGACGCCCGGAGACGGGACGCGGAACACCAGCGCGGGGCTCGCCCCCCGGCTCGGGCAGCGCTCCAGCGTGCCAGGGCCAGCAGCTTCGGCCCCCGCCTGCCGGGAGGCGACGAGCCCGGTCCCGGGCGGAGGCTGCCGCTCCTCCGCCCG
>VZSF01006201.1:878878-896113 GCA_013398295.1 Chionis minor
GGTCGCCCCGGCGCTTCCGTCGCCCCTCGGGAGCTGCACGCCCTGGCGTCACGCTTGAAACCTTCACGGTTACCCAGGGCTGGAGCGTGAAGAGACACAGCCGATAGCAAGAGGCTTGAAAAAAAATTTAATGAGCCGGTAACACTGAACACGCAGGGCTAATCTAAAAACGGTTCCCGCATCCTACTTAAAATATTTACAATTTCGTTAACTGTATATACATGTCATCTTTGTCCCTTGCAGTCTGTTATTTATAGATGAGTTCCTTAGGAATTACACCTGTTGGCGCTGGAAGATGAAGAGCACAGTGCTGGGAAGAGCCTGACTCCGGGCAGGATGGCAGCCGCACGCTCGGCTGCCACACTTCGTGGCCTCTGAGGCGTTCTCAAGTGCAAGGGTAAGGACGCCACACTGTGCGATTCACCCCCTTTGAGAGAAAATAATAATAATTAAAAAAAAAAAAAAGCCCAAGAACAAGCGGCACCGCTCTGCGCGGAGAGTCCAGTCACAGAGACAGGGACTGACACCGATCTGCATCTCCAAATATCCCCATCGCCTGAAATGCTGCTGCTTCCCCCGAAGGCCTCCAAACCCGTATAACGCAGCAGTCCCACTGGGAAGAGCGAGCGATCAAGTAAAGCCTCATTTTATGACATCCCGAAATGACACAACAGAACAGCACCTCTTGGAAGAGTTTCATGGTTCAAGTAAGAGAGACAAAGCACTACAACAAGTACAACTGGATTCATAGCTCGAAGTTTTACATCTGGGTAGCAGAATGAGATCCTTTTTCAGGCATTCCTTTATTGGGGATAGCTTTACTTTTTATTTTCTGAAGCAAAGCTTCTCATCTGCATCAATGCGGGGCGGTATTATCTTTCATTGATATTTTATGCGCTTTCTAAACTCCCTTCTGCTACCTTATTTCCCTTTTCTGGAAAGAAACCCAAGAAGTTCTCTGAAGAGCACTTCTGCCAAAGAAATTGCAGAGTCAGCCACCAAGCTCAAAACAATGTAAGCACACTGGATAGGAAAGTCACAGACAAACAGAGAGGCAAACAGATAAACCTGAGAATGCAAGTGAAAAATTATTGGGTGAGTAGTGTCAGACCAATCCAATACTTACTCAGTGGTTTTACAGGGTGAATACAGAAAAAGCTAATTAAATTAATCTGATTTACTAGAAAATATTAAGCTGAAAGATGATACAATGTCTGCATAATTTTAGAAAAATCATCAATTTCATGGTTTATTTTACAATAATTGGATTAGTCTACAAGTTAAGGCAAACATACTAATGCATTTGCTTTTCTTTTTAAATCATAGTTATAAAGGTTACACAAAGTTCTCAAAAATTTCTAAGAAATGTTCACAATTGAAAAAAAGATTAAGTTTCTTGATATCAGTACATGGAAAAAAAACTAAGACAGTGTATACAATGCCATTATAGTAACAATATTCAAATATCTAATGGTAATATTTAGGCCATTTGAACAATGTGCTTCAAATGGTGAACTTCAGAAATTACTTACAAAGGTAAATAAGATTGGCAGCCATATCATAGTATTCATAACATGAACATAATTATATTGGCTATTTTCACAAAACAGAGCATTTGGTTTCCGAACAATGAAAGCATATAATGATTAAATAAACATGAATATGTATGTATAACAAGTATGCTGTTGCTTCATATAGTCTGGAGCTACTTTCAGGTGTTTGTTTTAATTCTTTTGAAAGAAGGAGCTTGCTTATGTGCACTTTGTCAAATGTTTTCTCCAGAGAACTGTAAATGCCTACTTAAAGTCATGAAAACAAAATCCAGAGGAGGGCAGCCCTTGTTAGTGGGAGGACGGAGCGTAGCTTATGTGTCACCATTTAACACTGCCAGGCAGCTCTGCAGCAGCTGTAAGTTACCCTGTAAAAATAAAGAAAAATATGACATTTCCCTACTTTCCTTTACGCTTGTGACAAACAGGTGGTTTTTAAACAGCAACAACACCACTAAAGCAGAGCAGACAGGTTTTAAGCTTATGTAGAAATACTAGTGTAAATCACTTTAAAGAGTTTTTTGAATGTAGGAGAGCACTGTGTCACGGAACTAAATGGAACCAACCTGAGATTCAAAAAGAAGCATTTACTACCCTTTCCATGTTCCTTCACAAGTTTCTTACACAGATCTAGCCTGGCCACAAACACTATTCACTGCAGAGTACTCTCTTAGCAATGAAGTTCAAAGTTACAAAGTGCTTCTTTTTTTTTTTTTAATATAGTATTGCCATTACTCTGTCACTGGACCAGTATTTCCCAAAGCAGAAATATTCATATATTATATTGAATTCATCAAGAAGTGTTACCCAGTTCACTCAATACCTCCTCGCTATAGCAGCCACCTAAGCTGGCAGCTCTGTTCAAGGACATGCCTTGTTTGAAAGACAACGGACTGATTTACACACTTGGCCAGGTGATTTAGCCATCAAAGTTGAATTTAGCCATTAGAGCCAGAGTTATCAGAACATTAAGCTTTGTCTCCAAGACTAAGTTCTGCCCTTCTTTTCAAAGACCTGCAGGTCAGTTTTTAATCCTATTTAAAGCATTCTGACTCTAGCATAAAAACATACAGGTTGACTTTCAGAGTTCTGAATGAATTTACAGAAATGACACTTAAAAAAGATACTCTTGTGAATTAAGCAAGTGTGATTGACAAGTAAGCAAGGATTTACTTTCCAGAAAATAAAACCCAACCCTGTATACACAGTATTCACGTTGCTTTGTGCATTCATTTATGCTTAGGTCACTTTAAACTACCGGCTATTCACTATTAAATAGCTGTACTAGATTTGTTCCCAAATCTGAAATCTCTGTGTAAGAAACAATGTTAGGTTGTTGACAGTGTTAAGAGTAATTCCTATCAGGTTCGTTCAGATAAAATGCAAGAATAAAACATTCTGAACACCCAGTTATAAACAAGGGATAAACAATTTTTTGATCCCAAAAGAAACTTGTAAAGAAAACTTCAAACAAACAAAAGCCTGAATTAAAACAGCACCAGTAGCTGTGATTTGCATGTCCTTGGCAAACAGTCCACACAAGTACTAAAGAATTTGTAATCCTTACTTTTTCAGTTAAATCTATTCCAAGTGACGTGTGGTAGATAGGCAGAAGGACACTTATTCCTCAGCCCCCAAAACAGTGGGAAATCGTAATTCTGTCCCCCATTAAGTTTCTTATAATCCAGATTAAGCAATTAACTAAATTCAAGGTTTCAAAGTAGAAGATTCCCAGTTGTGTCTACTGAATCCTTTTCAGTCTTCTCCATAGACAGCGATTTCAGTTATGGCTGAAAAATTCAGCTTTTTGTCCTTTTGTGCCTATGCTGGCAGAGGACAGTCACATGCTATTTAAAAAGCTTGTAATTCTGTGATATGGACAAGGTCAATATACCCAAGATGCACAGGGACCTGGTGGCTCATCTCTGAAGTGTACAGGATTCAAAATCTACGGTCTCTGTTACTGAACAGCTGATTACTGGCTGTAATGAAGCAACAAATGAAAAGGAATACTTCAGACTGAAGTATAATTTTGGACTGCACGCATGTTACCTGTAACGAAAGTCTGACAGTAACCTTTTGGCCGTCTCTTTACAGCCCACCAGCAGCATGAGGTATTTTTGCAATTCAGAGGCCACTAAGTAGCACTCTAAAGAAAAGATGGTACCAAGACATCCTTTATACATCAGTCATTTCCAGATTCAGCCAGCCAGTCTACTGAAATTTTCCAAATAGGCAAATCATTTATTTTCATTAGATCAAATTTACAAAGTTCAGGAGAACAACCTGATTTAAATTACAATAAATCAAGGACAATAGAAGCTGTGAGCCATTACTCTTTCTGGCTGCAACATCTGACATATTTGACTTACATCAGCAGAGCTTGAGAAAGTCGTATAAATTCAGATTCAGAAAAGTGTTTCTTGCCAACTCGGACTCCTAAGCTCTAGATATTACAGTTATTGGCAGAACCACGGTGACGGAAACATCCTTTTCAGGAAAGAAAGAATTACTGACAAAGCATTTAGCCAAATCCCTTAGCATTGGATTTTGCTCACACTCTTCTGTCATCAGTTCCAAACAGGCACCCATTGCTACTAGTGCAAAAAATTCTTTTTCCACAAAAACCCACAGAGGCAAGAGTGGATATATTAGTATTTGTGGAAAGAGCCGGTTAGATTTTTTTTTTTATTTTTTATTTAAAGGAAACAGCTATCTTAGTTACAAGTCATTTGTCAAAAGACTCTACAAGTACAGCCAATTCTACAAATGCTTTAAGTACGTGATTATAACCTTAGCAGTTTCACCAGCTATCAAACCCCCTTTCTTGAACATGAAGTCCAACACAGGAACTCCTCAAAATCCAACTGTTTAAGATACTGACTAGGTTTAAATGCAGCTTTTGCACTGAATGCCCAAACACTTAATCAGGTCTTATATCAACTACAGCTGCACAAAGTCATGAAGAAACACAGAGCTAGCAAAACAGAAGCTAAACACCACCTAGAGGGATAATCAGAACAGCCATAGGAAAAGAAACATCAATCTCTTTAGCATAGGTCATAAACCCAGCACAATCTAAAGGTGCAGTTTGGCAGCTATTTTGAGTAAATCTAGGGTACATACTGCTGCTAAGAAGGCAGGTCCGTCTTATTTTCATACCCTCCCAGCCAAACTCTGTGTTTTGACATAAGGAATGCTGTGAAAACAAGACTGAAAGTAAAACTTAGCAAAACCCAGAGCAACTTTCAGCTCCATCTTACTATGCAGCTGCACATGTAGCAGCGCCAACACAAGGGAAAGGAACAGTCTCATGCAGCATCATCCTTCCTGGCAGTAGTCTGCGCTTGCATCAACTTAAAGCAATCTCAACCCACAGTCTGATTTTTAGCTTTTCCAAAAGTCTTGAGTTGCAGCCAGGAAAGGACAAGATGATTTTAGCAGATTAAAACAAGTATTTTATAAGGAAGTAGTATAAACATAACTGAGCAGAGAGGGTGCACTTAGTATTCGTATATACGGTGTCTTTGATTTACTAAAAGCTTGATTTCCCAATCAGCCTCCAGTCTTCTAGAGCCACACAGCCAGATACAGCGCAGGAAACGCAACCTGGCTCTCAGAACCTTCTCTCGATACTTGGGTCATTCTGACTTCTTCAGTGCCGCGATCTCTGTGGTTTGGGATTTGTGTTTTTCTTTCCACACAGAGCAAATAACTTTCAACAGTAAGTCATGCAGCAGCCTTCATTGGGGCTGAACTCCTCCCAAAGACAGCCTCTCAGGTGAGTTCCAGCACCCACTGCTGTGTCAGATTTCACCATCGTGCTTTCTGAGCCAGGCAACTCCAAGCCCACAAGCCACATCGCTAGACCAATTCAGAGACAGATGCATCTGCATGATCTCTAGTCTGGGAGTACTCATTGCAGGAAAAAAAAAAAAAAAAAAAAAGAGAAGACTTGTAGCAAAAGCCTGCAGCAGTGTTATCTGTTGCCCCAGCCCCCTCACCCCAATTAGCTTTTTTGCTGGAAAGAGCACTTAGACCCGAATAACAGGGTCACATTGCAAAGCTTGGGAGTGCTGTGCTCCACATGCCACTGGCAAGAGAAGCAGTTCCCAGCCTGGGGCTGCTAAAACTTCACCTGCCTCCAGTAGCTGCAGAAGCATAAAGTCAGGGACTGCCACAGCATCAGGCAAAGTATTTTATCCAGAACTTTAAAGCAGGGGGCTTTTGATCTAACTTCATTAATTTATTGCCTACACGAAAAAGTAGCTTTCTTTTTGTGTCTACCAGCCCTCTTCTGTCTCTACTGCAAGAAGAATTAGGTGTCTACAAACACCCAGCTTAGCGCAGCCAAAACTAGGGCTACTTACCCTCCCTGAAATGGGAGCATTGTTCATGATTTGCATTGCAACAAGTACAAAAACATCCTCTCTGGAATAAGGAGAAACCTTCATATTCCCCTAACATTGCTCTTCATCTCAAAAAAAACCACAAGTATTTTCATATCTTCTTTCTTCCTTTTATGGAACTACCTCAGAAAGTCTCCACCAAAACATTTCATCCTTCAGTACCCTGTACAGACTAATAAAAATCTATCCATAAGACTGCTCAAATACACTGGTTATAGCACTATTAAGAAGAAAATTTCCCATTATATATAAAATTGAAAAATATGATCTATTGCACTTGCAAATTCTGTAATAAACCAACTCAGAATCTGTAGAAATAAAAGCATGGCAGCCAAACCGATCCATCTGTAGTAACTTGTTTTGAATAAATATGAAACACAGGCTTTGAAAAAAACAGAACTTTCAAACCTAGTGAAAGAGAAAATAGCTTTTTTTTCAAGAAGTCACAGCATTTGTTAACATTTCAAGAACTGTCACCTTTAGCCAAAATGACCTTTTAAATTGTAAAGCTTAAAATATTCAAAACTGTCTAGTGAATCTTGCAGTACTCTGTGATTAAAGCAGGTGAAAAGGGTCAGCCAAAAAAAAGTTCACCTCCAAGAACAGGACGACAGTTCAAAGCTTTCATCACAGCCTTACATACTCCTTGTTAGTAAATTTACTAAAGACAGTCACAGACTGAGACTATCTGAAAAACTAAGTCTTAAACACAAGCTGTGGTGACAAATGAAGAACTGCTAAAAAAATTCAAGCTCTTCCAGGAAAACTGAGGACACCAAGAAGCACATATCAAGTTAGTAGAAAGGTACAGAAATTAAGCATTTTTCCCCTGCCTCCTGCAGTTATTAGCTGTCAAAAACCAAGAACATACTACTACAAGATTTTGACTTGCACAGAGTTAATACAAGTGATTCTCTGGGGATACTTTAGATGATAGAGACATTTTTTTAAGCATTCCGCTCAAAGGCATGCGGGGACTTCAGCAAGAGTCAGTTACATGATGTGATGAATAGTCAATGACTGAAGCAGGACAGAAGCTCTGTGGGTTCATTCCCTTATTAAAGCATGATGTGGCAAATCAATAAACACTGTCGCAAGTATGACTTTTAGGGCTATTAATTTCACTAAAACCCACAGCCAGTATATTCATGACCAAACACAGGGATTTCTGGGAGACGCTGGGCTGGATATAGACAGCTGTTACACACAGAGAAATAGGAAGGCTGAACAGTGCCAAGGATTATGAGACTTTTTAAGACTTTAGGGAAAATATAGTTGAATTTCAGATATAGGACATTAAAGTAAGCATTGCTCATCTGAAAAAGGAGTTGGGTATTCCAGACCTTACTGATTATCAGTTAAATATCCCATCAAGCTCAAGCTAAACCTACAAAGAGCAAAAAAAGAAAAAATGTCCCCAACACAAGCCTTTTTAACAGGGCATTAGTTTTACAAACAGTGGGTTTGGAAGAATGAAGAATGACACCATCAACACTACTGCAAAGAGTCTAAAGCAGCAACAAGTTAACTTAGGAACACTATAAACTTCTTAACTAGTCCTTTCAACAGGTACATCCTGAGTTAATTCCAAGCTTGGTAGTCAATGCGCTTTCAGATTTGCGATGAGAATGAGAAATGCTAGAGTTAACATTTAAAGACAGCTGCATCCTGCTATGGGACAGTTAAACTAAGAGCCTGTTGTAAGTCTGCGGAACCAGAATAGCTAACCTGATTTAACAAAAAATATTCATTTCATATGGATCAAAAGAAATTTAATAATAACACAGGCGCCTTAGAGGTTTTTTCCCCTGAAAAAAAATTATTTCACTGAAGAGGCTATCTGCAACATTCCTCTGTTGTTAGCACTTTAAAGGCAAAAAGGTTCAAAAAGCACACTATGACTTCAGACAGGCCTGTGTGATCTCATGCTTAACAGTTAGCCTATCCTATATATCAAGTCCCCAACATCTGGGTAACAGAAGAAACCACTTCCTATCTCACAGTAAAATGGTGAGATGAGGTTTTAAAAACAGGCAGGTATTCGAACTGTGCAGCTATAAATACCAAACAGCCAGAGAAGCATAAAACTGAAGCCAGAACTGTCTTCAAGGAGATGAGTTTTCCAAAGGCACCTCAAGTATATCAGTCCCTCAGAGATATTTCACCTACACTTCCCACCTCCCGCCCAATTATTCAAGAAAGTTCACCTTTCTGGATGATGCTTACCTTCAGATACACCTTTCTGGGTGTGAAATGCATATCACACAAAACTAATGTAGCCATTTTGGTTATTCAAGCATATAACATTTAAAATCAGTTGAAACACAGACCAAAAAGGATCACAATTACCTTGGCATGCTTTAATTCCAGTTCTGCTAGTTCTACCAGATTTTTTCTGAATGCTGCAACTCTTCTTGTCTTAAAGTCTATCAGTTCTATAGGAAATAAAAGTGGATTAATTAACAGTGTTATTGCTAGTGCCGACAACTGCTAACAGACTTTCCTTCAGGATGGAAGAGGTAACGGTGAGAGAAGGCAACAGGAAAAAACTCAAGTTTCATCCCAGCACATTCTGGGCTCAAAGACACTGCTGTGCTGTTGGATGAAAACAAACCATCATTGCAGTTCCTCATCTCTAGCTAACCTTTTGTGGAAACAAAGCTCTTTTGAAAAGACTGCAATGTGGGCACTTTTGAACATTTAATTCTCTTACTCCATGTGTTCCTTCAAAGCTGATACATAAAAGTCTCCAGGGAAGATACTAAGCTAAAACTAGCATGTAGAACAGACAAAGCCAGTGTGCTTTATCTAGATATCCTTTGTGGCTAACAGGATCACTCATCCTTTACTGTCTCACAGGAATCATTAGCCAGATTTACAGGGTCAAACAACTCTCTCGAATGACAAAAACAGAAAAGCACGCTGTTTAAACCTTGAACAAATGTGCCCCAAATAATGAGTCGGATGTCTACTAACTCACAACAACCTTAGCCTAAAAAAACAGAGTAAGTTTCTAGGAAAAAGGCAACGTGTAAATAAGGCTCCTTTCTCTAGAGCTACTGTAACTCTGCAACTTCAGTGAAATCTCATTTCATGATCCCTCCCTTTTCTAATGTAGTATCATCTCTGCGACAGATTGCTGCCTTCAGAGAAGAATGCATAAAACCAAAAGGGGAAATTCAACAATAGACTAAAAAATTAGGTTTGCCTTTACTGCTAGCAATTATCATTTTTTATCCTATCCTATTCATATAAAAAAGTGGTTAACAAATAATTTGCACCTAGACTTTGCTCTGCCTAATGGATCTGTGAGGAGCCAAATGAAAGTATCATTTCAACTTTCCAAAATAAGTAAATACCAATTAAAAGATAATAGTTCTGCTTAGGAAACAGAAAAAAAAACCCTATTCTCATTAACAATATCCTAAAATCTGTTAATTTTCATGTAGGATCAAAAGCCACCCAAATACCTTGTTTTGCTGATTCAGATATTTTCTCAAATTTCTGACAGCATATTTGCTGAGTAGTTTCAGCTTGCAGCACATCTTTATTTTTTGCTCTTGCTTTATCCAATGCCTTATTAGCATTTTCATAATCCACTAGTGACCTAGATCTTCTATATAGGAGATCCTATAGAAAAAGTACAAAGGATGTATACAGTTTACAAGAATCTACCCAAGGATTTTAGTATACAACAAGTAATAAAAAAAAAAAGATTAATTTTAAGACTTTCTTGCTGTATTTCAGTTTTTACTATATTATTTGCATTCACTTTACTTCATCCCGCAAGCCACAGAAATGAAGATACTGGATCAGTCATATAATTTAATATTATTTGGTCTGCATTTTGTCTGACAGAGGCTATCACAGATGGCTTAGATGATACTCCAAAAAACCTAAGAAGGGGCAATTATGGGAAATTTCACAGCTTCTTAGATTAGAAACAAACTATATTTAGATTATGTTTTTGAAATACACACAGGGCCCAAGAAACAGCAGTAGCATGTTTTGTGCAACAGTTACTGCTGTGATCTTCTAACTACACATATTTTCTGTCAAATGCTTCCTCCTTCTGTCACGTTACTTAATCAGCTTGCATCAGGCAACACTAAGAATGACATTTTCTATAAGTACAGAATATCCCATTTGGCCCATGTGTTTTTGTATCATCACTTGCAGAGAATCTGGAGTATCCATTTTTAATATTAACAAAAAAGTAGAATTCCTTGCAGTCAGCAAACACATTGCAAACACATGAACAGTTCACCGACAGCTCTTCCACTGCTTTTAATTATACTGCACGACCTAGCCTTGGTAAGTGGATCACAGGCTTCCACTCAGTCGCAGTCAGCAGCCACATTGTTACTCCTTATATACAACCGAGAGCCAGGTTTTAGAGTTCCACGAGAAATTGCATTCTCTCTCTTTTTTTTTTTTTTTTTTTTAAAAAAAAACATTTTTTTTTTTTTTAAAGAAACACTATTTCACTGAACAAAAAAACCCAACACAAAACATAAATTCACCTTAGCAGCTTGAGATTCCCTTAGATAATATTTCAGAAGATCGGAAAGTTTAAGATCTTCATCAGCAGATACCCGGGCCTCTATTTTCTGGAAAAACAGTAAGTAAAAACATCAATTTTAAACCATCCAGACTTTGGGTATTCCCTTTTATGATGTAAATACACCATAAAGTATACAACAGTACATGGCAGATTATCTTTTTCAAAAACTAAGATTGTGCATTTGTGACAGAATACTTAAAGATGTATCATGAGAAGCAGTATTGGGATTTTATATTAAAATGTAAGCAATAATCTACTGCACAAGCAGTAACTGACAACTAGCTTTCTATTTTAAACAATGCTTTCTTCCCAATTTCAATTATATGTGTCATATACTAGGAAAACAGCAGAGAAACAAAAACTTACCCAGTATAAAGAGTTGCACAAGAAGTTTTGTGTTGTTTTTGAGATCAAAGGAAAACAAATTTTTAAGGCATCTTTGCAAACTAGTTGAGTAACTGCACGTATAAATGATCCAAAATACCTATAAACTTATTTGCTTGTATTTAAAACAGACATTTCTGTGACTTTAGATACAGAGTCTGCAAGTGCATTTTTTAAAATCGTCTAAAGGGCAATACTCTAGATCAAAGCAAGTAATGCTGTTAACTTCATTTTCTTTAAAGTACTTTTTATGCGGATACAACTGTCTGTGTTTCAGAAATGCACACATTTTTTATTCGAAAGTTTTCTTGATAGATAGCACGCATCTTCTGCCCTACCAAGCCAAACAAATAAGGCAACAGCGACAAGGTATTTGAAAATCTGGTTAGGAGCACAGCAATACTATTTCTGAGTCAAATAATTGCAGAAACAGATCTTGGCTCCAGGAAAAAGCAGTATGACTGCCATTTTGCAGATTTAGAATTACATTTCTTTTTTCCGTAACAGGTTCTGTGATACCCAGTAACAAGTACAGAAGTTCTAAGCATTTTAGAGGAACAGCAGCTTTACTAGTGCATTACACAGAAGACAGGAAGACTGCCTAGAAATGTTTAGTAGACTGAAGACTCCTAAGCATCAATCATTTTACAAAACAGATGACTGAAATCGTAGGCTTTTTCATTCCCTACCACACATTGCTTAAATGCTTCATATAGAAGCATCCACACATGAATGTCTAATTGACACAAGATGTCCTGCCACTTCCAGGATGTATGCAAAAAATAGATCTAAAAAGTTTTCATCGTACATACCCTTGTTTTGTCAAATAACTCTGATACCTTCAGGAAAAACCTGCACAAAGGAAACAGCTTATATTACAACATTAATTTGAACAGTCTAATTAGTTTCTAGAACTCAAAATATAATCTGGGTCGGCCAGTAAAGGCTATGAAGGTACTGTTTAGAATTGTAGTTCACAGAACTCAAGAGAACATAATGCTTTCAAAATTGTAGCACTTCAAACATCAGGGAATTGTACTACTTAAGAAAAGGGAAGGGACAAACAAAGCATAATACACAGATGGTTTTTTACTAAAAAATCATTGCACAGCTCCTCAGGGATTCTTTGTGCTTCGGTGAAGTAAACCCCAAACACCACCACGCTGGTTAATGGTCCTATGCTACTATCAAGTGTCCTTCACTCAGATTTGAATGTACTTCACACAGCAAACATGACACATGCCCTTCTTTGAATTCAGGAAGGCTGAGCAACAATATGGCACATCTTCATCACAGGAGACAATACAAGGGTTCGGTAGAACAGCAGACTGAACTACAGTCAAATCATACTATTCTGACAGAAGACAGGCGCCATTCCTGACAGATCCTACCAGACTACATCAAATCTCAATACTATAATCAAAGTAAACAATATGTAAGCTATCACCACATTTAGAAGTATATCACTAATTCAGGTATATTAATAAAAGTAAGTTAACTTTCATACTTATCTACCTGTTGTCACAACTAACTCTAATGTGTACACGTTCACAAGCATCAACATCTTTAAACCGAGTTTTACTTTCCGATACATCGAACTTCGTATTCAAGCAAGTCGCTGAAAGATTAAAGAACAAACAGCTGTACATAGAGACCCCCATCTATTTTCAAAGTTTTAGGGATCTCTGTAGATTCCTTTGTTTTCCTAAAGGCAGTAAAATTGCCAGAACAGCAAAACTACTTTTCAATATGGTGGTACAGGGAACACCCACAAAAATTAGTATACTCAGACTGAGACCTGTTCTTGCTGCACATGTCAAAGCACTTAGAACACTTAAAAAAACCCCAACTGGTGAAAGTGATGGGGTTTTTCCTTATTCTATGAGGACTTTTCCATCTTATCTGTGTAATTTTCTACAAACAGAAACCGGCACTTTTTTCCAGACAAACACTAAAGCAAAAATATTAAAGGCAGCCTGTTAACTGAAATTAAATACTAGAAAAGAAAGTCTCCTAGTGTGATACAACTATAATAAACTCTGTTTTCCTCATAACAAGAGATCTGCCTGCTACCTCAACAGGTTACCATTAAGACTGCTGCTTACCAAATTCCCCCGTAAGTTATTAACAGTGTCTTACTTGCATATATCTGTGGAGTCCTGTGTTCCTAATGCAT
Source organism: Chionis minor (assembly GCA_013398295.1). NCBI lineage: Eukaryota > Metazoa > Chordata > Aves > Charadriiformes > Chionidae > Chionis > Chionis minor. Next base: position 891,962 of record VZSF01006201.1, read on the forward strand.
ATAATGAAGAACCAATTCTATTATAGTCATCCGCCACATCTAGAAAAACAAACAAGCACTTGTTTTACTATTTCATTCCACTTCTTTCTGAAAATTTTGAAGATCCTCTTTTTCTTCAAGACTGGGTGTTTTTCTAAAAGGAACATGCTTAAACACAAAAGCAGAAATAAAAACTCACCAAACTGTGAAGTCTGTAATTTATCTAGGGATATTTAATACAATTAGCACCTGCTGCGTAAATTTATTGTGCAACTTTGTTAGGTTTTATTCTGGTGGAAGATGTACAAACTCAACGGCTAAAGTCTGAATTTAAACCTGAATCTAAAGTATAAAGCTATTTGAAAAAGATCACAGTTTAACTATAAAGAAGAGTAAGGCTGTGTGCTCGAGAGCTGTAAATCGAATACAAACTCCAAGCCACCAAAATACAGTGCTATATGCACTACACCTTTTCTAGCGCACCTCTCATTTTCAGGAAACCCTTACCTCCTCAACAAGTGGCCACTGGTTGAAGTAGCATTAGTGTTAAAGCATTTTAAACAATGACATTAGAAGCAGGGTTTGTAAAGAAGACTGCATAATTTGACTAGTGAGGTATTGCTATGTAGTAATCGTAACAATCAAATCTTTGCACAGATGCCTTTTATAAAGAGCTTTTAGTATAAACTCAATGGATTATGAAAACGCTAATAGATCCAAGCCGTAAACAGGAAAATATATTTGCTTGCTATTTTTGAAGTTTATATGCGTTTAAGCAGAATTATCTGTTTTTTAAATAACACGACTTTTTTTTAGCAGATTGAGTGGGTCACCTTCCACTAAATTCATTACTCCATACATCCCAAGGGAAACAGTGCAGTTGGTTACAGTGAGGAATGGCATTAGGAAGCCATTAACCTCCCCTTCTATTCCTCACATTTAAATGTAAAAATAGATTTTCTGCTGGAAATAGGAAGTCAGTATCTTTGCAAGCCCTGCCCATAAACTGCAGATTGCCAATTTCCAAAATGGGCTTCCCAGGTCATTGCTCTACTCCTCTAGCCAGAATTTCAAAAGGTGCCCAATTCAGAGTTTGATAGAAGTTGTCAATAAAGATTTGAGTCTGAAAACCAATGCAGCTTTGTCTCGAGTTTGATCAATCCTTTCCCTTCAGATTCATCTCATTTCTAACATTTTTCATGGCTCTACAACCAATGTGAAAGGCTGTCTCACTACCTAAAGTTTGGCACCTAACTACCATGAATAAAGTTCAATTTTCATTTTAAGAAAGCAAACAAAACACCAGAAACCATGTCAGATGGCAACTGAATGAAGACACAGGGTTCCTTAGTACTTCATTAAGACAGAACTGATGCTCCCCATCTTCCAGCGTAGATACTAAAGCTACAAAAGGCTCAGTCTTCATACAACGGCAAGAGAAGTATCTGAAGAGCTTAGTAAATTCTTGGTTTAATGTCTCATTCAATATCCACTTTAGAGTCCTTACAAATTGAGATTCATAAAAGGTTTGTGGCCCGGTTTTGCGTGAACTATATTACTGTAGATAGCAAAGACAGAATCTGTGAATCAGACACAAACTTCAAAGAAGTAGACAGAATCTAGTAGTTCAATTTTGGTTTATACAGGCACAAAACCATAAAATCAAGGGCAATAAAGGTCAACTTTTTTCTGAGCTTCTCAAAATACAGTAATCCTAAACCAAATGCAGTAGTCCCAAACCAAAGATTTTCCATGTTCTCAAACAAATGCACTGCACTTGGGAAGACTATTGAGAGTTTCCAGAAATCACATTAGCTAGCACTCAGCTCAGGAAAAGAAATGGATAGCTAAGTGGAAAAGCTCACCTCGGTTAAAAAAGGGGTCCTGCAAACCAAGCTACTGAATATACATGTTCCAGCCTCCATTCTAAAAGGCTGAAAAATGGAAACCTAACTTCCTAGACTAGAACTAATGGCCCAAATAGGAATTTGTGGCTCAGCAAGGTAACGCAATGCCTACTGTGGCAAGAAATTGCACTCTGATGAATGCAAGCTCATCCAATCCGCAGCAACTTCATTAGGAGTAAAATCACATATACTGCTATATTACCCACCTTTACACTTTAAAGACTAAGAATCAGACTTCAAAAAAATATTATTACATAAAGTATGTTTCTCTTCAGAAGGACGGCATGAAGAATCAAGATAACGTCAGTGTCGCTTCAGGCTGTTCTTACTCCATCTAGTCTTGTTACAGCAAAGGCTGGATTTTGAAACTCAGACTAAACTTCTTTAGAACATCCGAAGACTACGCTTGGAGAAATTGCATCACTTTTCACATTCAAAAAGAAAACTGAACATTACTGCTCCCCACAAATCACTTCTGCATACTTTAGTACTATTTTCACCCTGGAAAAAGAACTCACTTTTATGTGATCTTGTCATTTTATCAGATTTGGCAGAGGCATCTTTGACGCGGTTGTGATATTCTACAAGGAATGTTCTTTCATGTTCAAAGAAGTCATCCACATCCTACAAAAAAAAGAACAATTTAAGAAACAGGATTTCACTCACTCTGTCCAGAGCAACTGCAGAGTAAGTTTGCATATATTGCTGTTGCTGTGACATGAAACGCAATCTTTTTTTATTGTCTAAAACACCATTTGTGTAAATTGATTTATTAATTTATTTTATCATCATCTGAAGTTTTATTAAGAATTTATTAAGAATCAAGAACTTGTAACAAGCACCTTAAAGGTCTAGGTAACTAAACCTGAAGTGAAAGAAATACTTTCACTACTACCTACCACTTTGGTGACAGAAGAATAGAATAAATGTCAACTACTCAATAAAAGGACATCTATCTAGAAAAAGAGGAGGGGGAAAGACAGACACCCAGTTGCACAGATGCTGTGGTCACAGCAGAGATGATCTGAACTCATAGCTCAGGAACACTGATCTTGATGACAGGTTTCTTTCAAGTTGGTAAATGTAGGTAAATTTTAATATTTTCTGTATTACAATTTTAGATATTTGGTTTATATTTATTCAAAAAGTCCCTCTAAAATAGCATAATGCTCAATACCATGGAACAGCCTACCACAGGGGCTTTGAACAATATGCTTATGAAAACTGATGGTTATTTGGACACCATATTTTTCTCCAAGTGATAATTAATGCACGGTTATGTGTACTTTCCAGCAGTTTCAAAACTCAAGATTTTACAACTAGGAACTTTAGCTCCTCTAGTTTGCTTGCAAATGGAAAGTTACCACTAGAAAGAAAGGAGATCAAAATCATCTCCTGCAGAATTTATGCTTGTTATAAAGCAAGTATTTCAACTTTTGGAAAAGTTGATAGGAAAGATAGTCTTTTTTCTGTTTTTTTCCCCCCCTCAGTAACATTCTTGCATCTACTGGGAAAAACAGTATCACCTCTACTGCTGCTTTTAGCTTTGAAACAGCAGAAGGATTTTACAAGGCTGGTAAAATTTGCACTGTGTGTCTAACTTCTGAGCTGCCGCAGCTATCAAAGGTAGTGCACCTTCCCACTACATAAAATGACGGGACAGAACAAAAAACAGATTATCAGTTATCTATGTGTTTAAAAAATGCTTAATTTCATGAAACAGGGGAAAGAGTACTGAAAGCCTTCTTTCACAGACGTAATCAGATAGCTCTTAGTGATCTTGCATCAGGGCCACAGGTTCCTTCCCATGGTCCACCCTCATTCTTAACTTAGCTACAAAAATCCCTCTTTTGTAGCTATGTAAAATTCTCCTTCATTAAAAAAAAGGGGACAACAGTGTTAAAGCATTTTAAAACTTGAGAAGTTAAGCAGTAGTCACCTTTACTCCTGAAACAATGACACCATCCGCTGATTTAACCATATTTTTAAAGAAGTCTTCAAGTTTCTCTTTCTTATTTTTCCCACGAACACTCAACTGAAAAACACAGTAATTTATCAAGTTAGTTCATTTTCTGGAGGCCATAAAAGCTTTAAGAAAAAAAAAAAATAGAGCTACATACCACAACTTGCTACTCCTAAACCAGTTTTTGCTGCTCTCTGCTTAGTCTTATACTCTGCATTAATGGGTACAGGGCACCATGCCCCCAGAATGACAAACTACCTCATTTACCAGACTGTTCTTTATCACCTAAAATACTACTGGGGG
>VZSF01006201.1:897708-909040 GCA_013398295.1 Chionis minor
GGGGAGGGGGAGAGGGGGGCAGCAGAAATCAGCAACATTTGAGCACCTTCAGATAATACCAAATGTACAAGGTGTACATTTCCGTTATCAATAATACAGTGTTTATAATGTACAATATTGCTATTGAGTTAACCTAATACAACCAGGTTTTCCTCTTTTAAGTGTAAAATGGCAAATCTTTGACTTCTAGAAACTGCAGAAGCATTTACCCCTCACCGCACTGAAGATAATGTTGGTTTCAGCCTTCTCACGCTCTTCCTGTGCATCTAAATTTGCTCAATTTAGGTAAACTGAGTTCCTGAACCAGTAAGCATTTCTAACATCAAGCAACAAAAGGATCGTCTGTAACACATTTTGAAGTTAAGCATGTACTCAATTAAACCAATCTTTGTAATGATTTCTTCAACATCCAGTCCCAATTTCTGCAATTTCGAAAAGCAACTAAAAACTGTTTGCAGAATACGAGCAACCACCAAATCCAACACCGAAGAGTTATTATGAATCCAGAAAGTCCTCTCCATTAACTCAAAATTAGATAGCAAGCCAGTATGTAATATGTGATAGCCATATTAGTCCAATATCTAGAAAAAAAAATAAACCAAATTTTCACCGACATTATTAACAAGAGAGCTTTAGTTATCAGAACATTTCATTAAAAGTCCTCTCTAGTTTTGTTAGCAACAGAATTTAAACCACTGTTCCAAATCTTAAAATTAGCATTCCATCTTTGTTGCATCATCCTTCCCCGGGGATAAAAAAAAAAACAGTCAAAGAGTGGACAAGTATAACATTATGGGAAATCACCACCAAAAGCCAATCTTTTTAATCCAAAACATATTGGATTCTCATTAATATTTTTGATGCTGAGGCTACAGCACATAGTTCATTTGTTTCCCCAGGTGGCAGGAAAATTAACTCCTATAGACTAAATGAATTTCTAACTTTTACAATACAAATATGTCCGGTATGAAGGAATTGATGCAATTTGCTCCAGGTGGTAAAGCCCTCTTAATCAATTTTCCATCCTACCATAAAAGTATATCTTGATTTCTCTTGCCAGCAATTCAGTTTTCAATACTCACATCCTGATTATATTCCAAGAATACATGGAAATTTAAATCCTTTCTCAAAATAGGATGTGCTGCCACGCGACACAAAAACACTTCGTGCATTGCAACCGTCTTCTTGAATATTGCCAAATATTCACTGAAAACAAGAAACAAGACATACATAAGAATTTCACATGAACCAATTAAGTTGGAGATAAGCCTAGTGAGCAACTTTAAGAGATCCTCAGTAAAGATACAAAATCATAAGCCAATATAGTATAGTTATCACTCCAATATTTGATATATAGATAAATAAATAGTACAATGTTAATACTACAGGGAAATTTGAAGCCCTAAGGTATTACAGAGAGACTTTTAATGAAGACTTAACAAATACATTCTAATTTTTAAGGCTAGCTAACACAGACTGGTTTGCTGAAAGTGTAATCTCATTTAATAGTCCTTTCCCCAACTCCCCAAAAATCAAGAAATTGAGATACAGACTACAGTCACTAGGCACTATGCAGCCAATGTGCAAATTCCTTCCTCCCCATCTCCATCCCCTTGCCTATTTGCACCCTCCTTATTTAAATGTTCATGTAGATTTGTTAGCTCTTTAGATAGCCGTCTGTTACTCCATGTTAAAGCACCTAGCCTTTTTGGGCTGTCTTGCTTCATAGTGGTTCTAAAAGTGAAATTAAGTGCTGCAGTTGGTAGGTACAACCAAAAAAAAAAAAAAAAAAAATCACATTTAACCATGACAATTGCATAGCTGCCCAGTTCAGCCAACTCAACTTGAAAACAATCACTCATTTGTGATTTAAGTAAGAGGAAGGAATTCTTATCAATTCAAGTTTGCTAGAATTCAATTTGCTTTGAAAATTCCGTGAATAAGACGTAGTAACTTGTCTAGAAATGAGGAAAGGAGTCCCTTCCCCATTCTGAGGTCAGACAGCAAAATGACAATCAACACTTTTGCTTCCACTATGTGCAAGGAGGTTAAGATTTACATACCAGCAAACCAGCAGGGCCAGTGTTGGGAGATGTTTGATCTCAGTGAGAGTAGTTGTCATTCAGTGAAGACAAAAAAGGAGGATGCAGAGGATGGAGGTGGCAGTAGAAGAAACCCAAAGTTTTCTGTGTTATCCAACCCCTAACCAGACCACAAGAGAATCATGATCAGGGCCGCTGGAAAACCACAGATTCTTTAAAATCTATAGTGTTTTGCTAAATTTCCAGTTTTCTGCATATGAAGTGTATATCTACTCTGCTATAAATTACATTGTAGGTAACACTAATACAGAGCTTTTTAAGACATTTGCTCACAGCAGCTGGAGTTCAGAGGGAAAACAGCAGTTCTAAGAGTTCTATGTACTTTTCTTGCCAATTCAGAGCTCTTGATAGAAGCAGTCTAGAAGCAGTGTAAATATACACTTGAAAACTGAAACCAATGACAGGAAAAAGATCAAAGAAGTGAATGCATGATAAGGAAAGTGGATGAAGCAAGGAGAAACTTCACTGTGTAACTCAATATGGAACAAAAAGCCTTAGAGCAGATATTTCAATACACATTAAATTCACAATGAGGGAAAATACTGTTTTCAGGAAGTTTATTCTCCTTGTGCAAAAAAAAAAAAGTGTCAAAAAAAGTATTTTTAGTGATCTCCATAGTTCTTGGGGAACATAAGGTTGGCCTCTATGTTTACAGTACCAACCACATGCAAAAATCCCTAGTTCAATCACTACATCCATAAAACTTAAAGTTTCGTTATGCTTAAAAAATGTGGAACACCAGAACTAAAAAAAGATAGAGGTTACCCCCTCCCTTTGCAGGTGTTCTGTGGTTTTTCCTTATAAAAGAATGCACAACAACAAACTGGTTTTTTTTTTCCTCTTTCAGAATACCTTCCATGAAATTATTTCTACAATTTTCCTAATGGCCCTGATCATGATCACTAAGATAACCCTGATTATGGAGCAACTGGATTCTCAAGCCTATATCTCACAAAGAACCATTACAGTGAAACCAGAAACACGGGACAGCAAACAGCATTAAAAGTTGAGGGATTAAAAAAAAAAAAAAAAAAAAGAGAAAAAAAAAAAAGTAGTAATCAAGACTACATACGCCTCCAGTTCTTGTTTCATCTTGGTGAATTCTTCTTTAGTCATTGATCCTTCCCCTTCTCCAAGTTTCTGCAATTTCTCCCTTGAGGCATCAAAGTCAGGCCTGGGTGGTGCTGGTGGAATCTGGAATTGAATCAATTTATTTTTTTTTTAATTGCTCATCTTCTCAGTCAAACAACATCCATTCAGTGCAGGAACTGTAAATTGCCTGCAGCTTTTTCATGTATAGCGCTCTCTTTCATCATTCATTACAGCATTTATGGATAAATTCTCTCATTCATGAGTTAGATATGCTGCATTACTATACCAATTTTGGCAAAGTGTCCTTGAAGATTACTAAAGAATTAACTAATGGCTTCAGTAGTTCAGTTACAACAGAAACCAAATAGTATCTAGCTTTCCCATTACAATGAATTCAAACTTGAAATCATTATTTTATAATTAATTTTATCTTATTTAGTAAGGATTATTTCTTGTTTAAAGAAGAAAAACAAAAAAAAAGAAAAAGAATTCCACAATTTTTTTTTCACACCATCCATCTATAATTCCCCAAAACTTTAAACCAAATAAAACATTCCATATTGCTTGCAGGCACTAGTTCTTTCTTGCAGCACTGTTGACACTAAAGATACATCTGTTGAAATAACAAAGTACACAGCAAACAAGTCTCTAGGTTAATCCTGTAATATAGTATATTAAAATTGAAAGAGAAAACACCGCAGTCAAACTAATCCTGAATTGCTATTAGTTAAAGGAACACAGAACAAAGCTAAACTATGCATAAAATTTAGTTCACTGATATTTGCCCATCATATTAATGTATTACAAAAAAGAAAAATCCAGCATCTACAGTCAACTGTCTGAAACTAGTTATTACCACACTGAAGGTCTAGTCATTTCAAATAGCTTTTCTGACAAAAAAAAGACTAGCTCAAGAATGGTATGACACATCAGAGATTGTATCATAATGTACCCACTATTAGAAGTAGATGTTTACTTCCCAAATCAGCAGACAGACCCCCAAACAGAAAATTAACTTTCTAACTTTCACACCAAGACGACAAATATTCCTATTTGTAATTAAAGTATGAACAGCAACACTCATTTTTAATAGTCAGTATCGTAATGTGACTGTTTTGGGATGTGTGTTCCCCAGAGGCCTGAAATAAACTTCAAAACCTAAGTTGTGAAGTTGTGTGTTAAGGTTCCCTGTAGTTCTAGATATTTGCATTGTTTTTTTTCCATTCCAACTGATTTATGGTAAAATGATCCTGACTTTCATGATGAAAACTGGAAGAGTCTAATTACTAGAGCTCAGTTACTGCACTCTGCCATTCCAGCTAAAACAAAGGCAACATGAAACTTGTAACTAAGTTAAATATTAGCTTGCAAAAACAATACCAGCAAGTTATACAGTTCGCCTATCTGCCACACTTTTAACCTGGTGGACTAAAAACACACTTGGATACAGATTAAACTACTTGCTCTTTGGGAGTAAAAGGCAAGAAAGTATGACAACTACAGTAACTTTCCTCCAAGCTTGCTTCAACCATTAATTTTGTGTGATTGCATAAAATTAAGTATTACGGCACCTGATCTGATTTTAGAAGGAATCAATGTTGGCCGTTTCCATTGCATTTAAAAGCAGTCACAAGTACTTTTGATACAGTTCGCAGAAAACAGTGCACATAAGCCACAAGAACTGTAATACTTACAATATAGCCAGCATAGTCCTCATTCTCAACAAAAGAATCATGAAGCCAAATAAACTCTTCATGTTGCCGGACAACAGAAAATTCATTTTGTTTGAAATTTGGTAAGGAACTCTAGAAGGTGAAAGGAGGAAGAATTACAGAAAACACACACAAACAGAACCAACCAAAAAAATCCATTACCAAAAAAACCACCCAAACCTACAATGTTTTTCATTACTATATGAAAAACACCTTGAAGGAACAACAAAAATATCCCTGTAAAAATAATCCAGCCATCCAAGTAACGATTTGACCAAAAAAGTTTGTACAGCAATAATTACCCCCATCTTAATTAGCGCAGCAATGAATTGGAATGAGTTGCCCAAAGAGGTTATGGAGTATCCACCCTTGGAGATATTCAAAACCCAAACAGACAAGTCCTGATAAATGTGTTCTGGTTCACCCCGATTTAATGGTGGGAGTGAGGGAGAAGGGACTAAACGATCTCCAGAAATTGTATTCAACCTCAACTATGCTGTGATTCTGCAGTCAATAGACATTCAAATCTAAAAAAAGAAGAAAAGCCATAAACAAGCAGTAACTGAAAATTATTCTTGAATGTAATTCCATTATGAAATATATTTTTAGAATCTGGAACTACAGCTAATCTAATAAAAAACTATACTGAAAAATATTGAGTTATACTAAAAATTCTGACTGCAAATAGGACAATTAGTAAGCATGGGAATGGCATGACAATCCATCAGTACAAAAAACCTAATATTGCTTTTTTCTAAACAGTTTTTTAACCTCTTAACTTTTTAGCCATCTTTTTCTTAAATACTGCAACTACAGCACTCTTAAACGAGATAATGCTACTTTCTCATTTCCTTCGGATTGTGTTACATTAAACAGTTTAAGCAAGCTTTCCTTTCCATATAATTAAGAAAATATTCTGTGCACAAACCCAGGCTTTTACCTTTGTATGGACAGTGAATTTCACTTTGTCCCTCTCACTGAGTGCGTCTGAGATATCCACTTGCAGAGCAGCATCAGTCTGGAGATCTACATTTATTGCTCTAAGCTAAACAAAGAAAAATCTATTTAGCTTAAATTAAAAAAAACCCAAAAACCAAAAAAGTTAATTATATTTCCCTTTTCTTCCCTTGAGAAGAACCCTGATCCTGTAATGCTGAACATCCTTAAAAGACTAAACATAGATTACAAAAAACCCCCCCAACATTGAAAGATAATTTCCAGCAGAAAAAGAAATTTCAGTAGTATTCCTTATGACACACAACCATACAAATAATTTCCTTTACCATACTCCTTGTTAGTGCACTGTTATAATTTCTGTGTATTGTTAACTTGCTAATAATTAAAATGATCCAAAGTACATTTACAGACAACACCAAGTTCAGTAGGTTTTTCTCTTCATTTTCCTCTTTATTCCCCCCACTCCCCCAAACTGACAACCTGCTGTAAGTAAATGTACTTGTAAAGCTAATTATAAAGGTACTAACAGTTGGAAAGGTACTTTTAAGGAGAAAAGTGATCTTATATTTCAAAGGAGCAAGAGCTATTAAAGATCTGATTTACTCACATTGTTTTACACTATTCTTTTGTTTAACATTTCCCATGATATACTGAAAAAGCTTAAAAAAATAATAATACCCTGAACTTCACAGTGCTAAGTCTCCTTGGAAATATTTTTCTGGAAAGAAACAAAAAAACCCAACACCTCCCCCCCGCAAAAAAAAAAAAAAAAACCAACCCGAACTCAAGATTTAAGTCTCTTCAAAATCAGCATGAGAAATGGCAAAAGTGCAAGGAATACGCATACTTTTTTCCACACGACATGAAACCTGATCTCTCTCACAAAATAATTCCAAAGTCACATAAAAAATAAAATGAGACAATGATCAAATATAAAAAAAATGGAAGATTATCTGAGCACTGCAACTGGGGTTGGCAGTAACTGGACCAAAGGCTTCAACAGCACCTGGGTGAAGCTGGAACCTCAGCTAGACCGCAACTGGAAATTCAAGCCCCCCACCCTCACACCCTTCTTGTTCTAGAGCAATTTGTCCTGTGACAAGCTCACGATCAACAGACATTCAGAATATTTTGACAAGTACCAAGGCTAACTCTGAAATCTTCTCCGATCACCCTGTCAAAAAATAAGCTCATAAGCTTACTTTTTACTGAGACACTGTGTTTTCTTTCATGCTGCATTTTCTCTAGAAATGTCACATTCGACATTATAAAAATGCTTTGCCATACAAAGGTACAGGTTTTTTTCCTGCAAAATTTTTCAGGACTGCATTTTGAAGTCCCTACTAAAGTATAAAAATGCTTTAAATATCCCCAACACACAGTACAAAGTTTACACACAAGCACATTTTGAAGGTAACGCTGCCAGGCCTTACCTTCAAACAGCACTAGCAGAGAAGCATCAACTGCCACATCTTGTTTTCCATCAGTTATCTTAATCCTTATCTTAAATCACAGTGGTCAGCTCTCACTCTAGTTTTCTTGTTAACCTCCACGCACAGACAACCCTGCTGCTTATGTAGCAGCAACCAGACTAATGTGATCTCAGAATTAGTGAATTAAAGTAAACCAAAATCATACAGTCTACAATATTCTGCTGGGCTAGCAAAATACAACAATTCAATAGCTATTACACAAATAGTAATCGCTTTTCCTCCAGCAAAGTTGGCAATCATTAAAACCACTGCACAGTAACATATTCACACACGTGATTCGGGCAGCGCTTTTTGTTTTGTTTTCCCAAGGTTTAGGGGGTCACTGTCTCACACAAAGGCACATTATGATGCAACGATCCGATCCCTTCTCAGAGGCAGAATCTCCTTGCTCCTACTGAGTTTCCGATGTGCTTAACACCTAATTTAGGAAACAAAAATATAATCTGACATACCAATGTCTGCCTTATGTCATGACACCACATTTTTCAGCTTGTAAAAAAGTTCTTAGTGGTTACACTGTCTGGGGTACTGTTTGTTTTTCTCTGGTCCCCCAGAACGCATTAACAGAGTAATCTCAGCAAATAACACGGATTATCCAAATGGTAGTTTTGTAGTCTTTCACTGGTCACAAAAATTTCTACGAAAATGCTTTTTTCCCCTTGTTTTTTTAAAAAGTGGTACAATACAAAATTCTAAGATTCAGAATAACAGCCGTTCAAGTTTGTCACTAGTGTGTAGACAGCCTCTAGTGGAGCACACCCTGGCAATATGCACTATTCACAACTTTAGGAACGTGTTTAAAATGCTTATCTGTGCTGAGAAAATTAAGAACTACCTAAACCTGACAACTTCCCTCATGACATACAACTAACTGTAAAGGACTATTTGTTTGATTTATACCGAGTTAAGTTTGTAACAGTTCTGAAGAGTTTAATCATATGTTAAATTATGCTGTGTAGCCTGACTGCCAACAGGGAACATTTTAATCTGCAATGGTAATGAAGCATTTATGAAAGGTGTCAAGAACAATCAGAAAGTTGAAGGACTTTAAATGTATTCATGTGACACAATGGTCCATGTTGCATTACTGGGAATTAAATTCACAAACAATACCATCACACAATTTAAGCAATCTCTTCATCACTACTTCCAAAAGAAAATCTCCACTACTAGCTGGTTTTCTAGTCATGATGGGAATCGAAAATGAAAATATAAATGCTACAAAACCTGATGTGGATGAAAAGCCTTATTTGGATGAAAACAGAAACGAAAGTACCTTACAATCTGGAAAAAATGGAGGTGGGATACAGTCTCTTTGTATCTTGCCCCACTTCCTCGCAATGTAACACATACAACGTAGCACAATAATTTTATGCTTAGATACATGCTCCACACCCGTGCTGAACAACTTGCAAAACAAAAGCTAACTTAATTTAGCCGCTTTATAGTTTCCTATGTTATATCAAGAAAGCTCCTGTTTTATTCAGAGGGTCTAGAAAATACCAATGCCAAAACCAAGGCTAAGCAATGTCAGAGTACCAAATGGGAGGACAATGCAAGAAGGGGATTTAGCATCTAAGCCCTAGCTTAAGGATCAATTATGCTCCAACCGATAATGGGAGGAAGCTGGCAGAGACAAGGGAAACAACCAAACCTTACATTCCTAGGTAATGTCATCCATTAACAACAGTAACTTCTATACTCTAAGCTCTTTGAAAAACGCTAGAGAAAAGGGAGCCTTTCTTCAGCGGGTTCTTTACAGGCAGATGAATACACAGAGCAAGGGAAACAAACAATACTTTTGCAACAAAAGATTACAAAGTGTCATCAGGGCACTAAGTTTCAAGCGGACCTGTTCTAAGGGATAGCTCATTTCCCCTAAATGAGTAGACAAAAGCATTAGCCAAGTCGGCTGAAGTTTATACAGACAGAAAATACACAAGACAGCTCTAGTATGCCACCTTTCAAAGCATGCATTGTTTACGTTAGAAAGATGACAAAAAAGCCCAACAGGAACTGAGTTACTCCAAGGGAACTCAATAGTATCTTCCTAAGTGTGACTTAGAAAAGCAATTCCCACAAGTTCATTTTATGCAGGCCGCTTATTACAAGTTCCTTCTACAGACCACCCACTGCTACTTCCTCGAAGATGATTCTCAGTGCTCTGTTTTACAGTTCTCTGTAAGGCTCCATATGGTGTAACACAATTGTTTGAGAATTACTGTTTTATGTGGAATCAGCACAATTTCCAGCCCTCTTTTCATCCCATCACCCCCACCTTAAACTTGACACAATTGTAGCTGACCAATGTGATTCTGAAGACTTAAAAGTACAGTTGTCGTAGCAATATCTGAATTCTGGAGGAAAGAGTACCGAGTTGCAAAACTAAAGGCTCAGTTACTCTAACCAGAAGTTGTCATCCATGCTTTCAGATAAAGGCTTGACCTGCTCATTTTTTAATCGCAAACAGAGGAAGGCAACAAATCAGAACCAGGGAAACACCTTATGAAAAGCTGTTTATTTTTACTCCTACTACAAAGACAAAAAAAGTTATGGTTTTGATGATTAAAGCACAGCAAATCCATTCATGAACAGTCTGCCAGTATTGCTTTTGATTAATTTTCTGTATCACAATCAGAAATCATGCAGATAACAGCCTGTGTTTTAACCCCATGGATTTACACAGCAGTGAAAAAATTAAAACCCCAGAGTGACTGAAAATAAAAAACCTAAAAAAATTAGGGAAAGGAGGAGGACACCATTCTGGTTTAATTCCTCAGTTCTGGATGAAGATGGAGGAGGGGAGGGGAAAAGGGAAGGGAAAGAAAAAAAAAAAAAGGACTGCACTTGGCCAACTGAGATGATGTAAGTTGTCCAACAGCACAAACAAGACTGCTAAGAGATTTCTTAAGGCTTTCAAATTACCTTGTGAACTCTGACTACCTGTAGCCTCAGAGAGAAAACTAATAACGAAACAAACAAGTTTCACACGGGATCAGATCTGTATTGTTATGTTCTACCTGCACCTTCAGACAAAGGCAACTTAACTGTGCACTTTAACGTCTGTTCCTAAATACCAGGGACAACCTATGTAAAACAGAACTCCTTAATTAACAAGTTCTTCAGTCCTTGTTCTGAAGACACTCAAAGAACAACAATTTCCACCTTCTCTCTTTTTTTTTTATCCAGTATTCTTACTTAAGTAGTTGTATAATTAAAGGCAAAACCTCTACAGTGGGCAGAACTGGCCTAATACAATACCAGAATTCCTTTTTTAATTTCTGGCCCCATAAACCACTACCACATGCATACAGTAAAAAAAAAATAAAATCATTTAGTACTTAACATTATATTTGACTCTTGAGTATGGCATGCGTGATAAAAATGATGTACCAGCATAGTGCTTTTCAGAGTTTGTATTTTTAGTAATATACTGGATGTAGCCACTTTAAGAGCCAGCAATAGCCAAGGCCACCTAAGCAACCCAGAAGCTGCTCTCCTACCTTGCTCAGCGTCAGTCTTTCTCAAGATACTAACCGACAGGGGTAATCGCTCTGACTGAGTTATACTAGATTAGCTGATTTGTCGCTTAAGAGAGGCAGGCAAGTTAAAGAAAGATGGATGCAGCAGTTAGAAGAGAAACGAAGGCCAGAAACAGCAGGGCAGAGA
The DNA here is from genome assembly GCA_013398295.1 of Chionis minor. Classification (NCBI taxonomy): domain Eukaryota; kingdom Metazoa; phylum Chordata; class Aves; order Charadriiformes; family Chionidae; genus Chionis; species Chionis minor. The sequence continues at coordinate 908,734 of VZSF01006201.1, forward strand.
GAAAAAAGGTTTTCTCAGGAAGAAAGATAATCACGGCATCCTGTCCCGACCACAGAACTTCTTTTCAATAAGGAGTTTATTATGCAGCGTGCGCCTGCAATGTCAACGTCCCATTGTCATCTCGGGGAGAACCTCGGGGGCCTGAAGAGAGAGAGGGCAGGACTGTTTCACCGAGGGCCTGGCTGACGATTAAAGATGGAACCTGGTGCTCTCCACAAGGCTGGTCAGCCTGGTCAGGGCCTCAGCGCAGCCTGGGGGCGTGCGGGGGGACGGGGGGCGCGCACCCGAGCGGGGAAGGACACAGAGG
>VZSF01006201.1:909745-935563 GCA_013398295.1 Chionis minor
GGGGGGTGGGTTTGCGGAAGCGAGCGCGGCCTGTGCCGGAGGGCGCGGGGCACGCCGGGAGCCGGCCTGCGAAAGCCGCCGCAGCGCGTGTGGCGGGGACTCGCCCCTGCTGCCCGCCCTGGGCCTCGGCCGTGACCGAGGGCCTCGGTGCCGGCCCGCTCTGCCGCCCGCCGCTCCCCGGGGGAAGGGGGGGGAAGAGGGGCTGCCCGGCGGCCGCCCACCCCCACCGGCGCGCGTACAAGCCGGCGTGTGTGGAACGGGCCCCGCAGTCACACGGCGCGAGAGGCGAAGCGGCTCACAACGCGCCCTGGAGTTGCGGGCAGCTCCGCGACTGAGGGCGGTGACTGCCGTTCGTTCGGACTAAGAACCGGAGCAGTTGGGTGCCCCTTTGCGTAACGACAGCGGAAAACGGCATCCGCAGACTAAACCGAACGTGAGCGTTGGGAGGGTAGGGAGCCCGTGCCCCCGAGGCTGCGTTTTCCTGTGAATCGGAGCTGGAACAGCCAAGGAAAGAGCCTCGGGGCGGGGTTTTATGATCAGCATAAACCCGTGTGCGTGCCTGTGCGGAGACGTGGTGGCAGGTGTGGACATCAGCGCTCCCGTGGGCTGTGGTCAGACAGATGAGGGCATTGATCCAGCTGCAAATCAGTCCTGCGACAAATGGTTAGTTTCCATCTGAGTCAGCTCCATAATCCAGCCAAGCCCGTAGTTACGAGCAGTAGTGGGACAGGTCCACCACTTGCCACGGTAGCGCCGTGGATTTAGATGGTACTAAGCCGATCAGGAAACCACGCCTTGAGAAATGGTACTTGTGCAGCCTCAAGATAAGTGAGGAGAAAGCTTTCTGAACTCTGTACTGCTTAGAAGTGTGCTTTGGAATTCAGAAATCAAAATTGCCTCTTGGAAATTGTTCTCAGTACGGCTGCAGAAAGAGGCCTTTGAATATGCATTTTGTAAGTAATTTATAAAGCTGTTCTGTAAACAGTTTTTATGTACACTGTGTTTCTTGATACAGACACGTGCAACACCATCCAAAGTACTGACTTACTACTCGGGTCAAGAGAACTAAAAATACTTTACAAGATACTGAGAAAGAGTATGTGACCTCTGTTTAAACTGTCGTGCTGAAAGTGTAAAGACAAAGTCACACAGGAAACTGATTTTGGGGGGTTCAACTCCATGGGTTTTCCTCCTGTTCTGTGCACAGTGAGCTCAGTACCCCACCACTCACTCCACCTAGCAAACATCTATTTTTCTGGAAAAGCTAAAATCGGTGAGAGAATGAGCTTTTCCTTCTTTTTTTTTTTTTTTTAAGTTTATTGTTAATGCATTCATGTAGGCCCAAAGAACCCAAGTCAAAGAGTTGAGAAGAAGCTTCACAAGTAATAAAGAGACAACTACCTCTTCCAGGGGGAAGCTAAGTAGTCCAGCGGGCATCCAACAGGATGACCATCTCAGGTGCACCTACAAAAAAGTGAGGTTATTTGGCTTTCCAGTGTGGCTCCGGGAGCAGTTCAGTCATGTTTTGGACAGCACGGAGGCTCGGGAGGAACATATCCTAAGACAACAGCTGTACTGTGGCTCTAAAGGTGCTCTGTACCAAATGATACCAAAACTGCTAAGCAGCAATACTATCCATGATACTAATCTTCCATCCTGCCAAAACTGCTAAGGAGCAATACTATCCATGATACTAATCTTCCGCCCTGCCCTGATCAACTTATCCCAGTTCCATGTCTTGCCCTACTTTTATCCCCGTGCTCCTCCCCACTGGCACGGCAATGCTGGCTGCGTGCTGTTTCTGCTTCAGCGGCTGAGAGGCAGATCGGATATACCATGGGAACATCCTGGCTAGTCAGTGGGAGAAGAGCACTCCCTCTTCTCCATGCTCTTCCATCCAGACTCGGTTTCCTAAGTCTGCTTGAAGGCTGCAGGATCACATTCAGTCTCCTCCAACAGCTGAGCTCGCCGCACCTGAGGAGTTTCCACCTTGGCTGGTTGCACGCTCTACTCTGTGTCTACATAACAATAATAAACCAGGTCAATGGACTAAACACAACCCAGCAAAAATGAAATTACAGGTTGTAACTGAGGCAATCTGACAGCCCTTTGGTAACATCACATTCCTCCCCTCCTTCTCCACACACCTGGCTGTCTACACAGACTCCTGTCCTCAGTGGGCCCTGACTCCTGCTGACCTGTCTTACCAGTGGGGAAATTACACAGGATAAAGGAAGGGAAAACTGTTTTGATGGGCAGGTTGCATTGATAAGCTGTATGGATGGCCCAGAGGAGGATGCAGGAGTTTAGAGGCAGAAGAAAGGCAAGTCTTGGGGCTCTCAAATTACATCTTGAGAAATTATTCCCTTTACCAACAATGTCTTTTGCTCCAGGACACGTTCTGACTCAGTTGCTTATTTTTTGTCTCGTTTTTTGTCCCTATTTGCCTCATTTTTTTTTTCTTGTCTTTCTGTGTTTTGTTTTGTCTCATTTTTAGCTGCTAAACTCTTGAGTCAGGGTTCACCAGTACTCTCAGTTTACAGAGCGATAAATAGCAGGAGGGACCGATTCAGCACCAGGTAGGGGAAAATTGTTGCACTATTTGAAACGCACAGATCATCATATTTTTTTGAAAACATTTCCCTGCTAAGACTCATAATGTCAGTAGATGGTGCTATATACATATTTTTTAGGAATGCTTTTCGGCCGAGGCTCACCCAACCAGTAACGTTTCTTTTGTGTTTTTTGAGCGTGATATCCCTGTAAACACAGAAGCCACACAACTGAAGAAATATTTGGCTTTTATCAGAGAATCACTGCAGAGAACTAAAGGCTTTCCACTCCTTGACATCCTGCCACATAGTACTACCTGTACTGTATGACTAATCATGGAGTGATTCAATGAATGCAAGGATTTGATGTGTAGGTACTGTAGTTCTGATATTTCATTAGCTGATATGTATCTTAAAAAAGTGTGAGGAACTATCCTTCATGCACTTTTCTTTTTTGAGAAGTCTCTCGACTTCCCTCTCCAAACCTAATTACTCAGTTTCCTTGAAACAAGCCCGTGTATTGTTCATGTGGAGCTCAAATCCAACATCTTGCAGACAAACTCTGGTCATCAGGACCAGTTTTCCTGTGTCTCGGTGCCAGATTGATTCCTCCTGTCTTTTCATCTTTGAGATAAAAATACTTTATTCCCTTACATACTTCATTTAAATTTTCTCTACTGCTGCTAACTGAAACTGTATTGAGGAACCATATCATTAAAGCTGTATTGCAAGACTTTTTTGTGGCAGAGCAGAAAATTACATTTTAAAAAGATGAATCAATATTTACCTTTTATTTCTGTGGAAAACTAGAGCTTTTAAGTGTAGTGTTTTCAGAAGATTAAGGCTGAAGGAGAAAAAGGCTTCAAAACCTTATTATAAAACCAGACTAAAAAGCTTAGTTAGCAATAGAGGCTTTTTACCTGTTACGGAGATAGATCACTTTGCAGCAAAAAATGGCTATCAAACTGATCATGTTCCTTTAGGAACATAAAGGGAATGTGAGCTGTGGGATTAAAAGAACGGGGGGGTTGGGGGGAAGTGTAATATTCTAGAGAAGAAAGCAAAACCTAGCTTAGTACAGTATGTGCCTAGTAACTTCTAGACACTCTGAAGAACATTAATTTCCATCAGGGGGAAAAAAAAAAAAAAAAAAAAGTCTGTTTTTCAGTGTGGAATAGACTTCTGTGAATTCCAAAGCATAATGGGGCCATATGCAAATCATAAGGATGTGCGGGTTTCTATTCAGAATGCAGGGACCCTGAAAAGGCTCACTCTGCAGTTTTAAAAATCCTGGCCCCCTTGTGCCAGATGCTGACTATACGTATGTATATGCATTGTAATGCAATTCAGCACACTTCTTCGCTAGGAAAGAATCAGACTTTTTCTTTTTGCCTTTTTAAAATTCATTTGTATGGCATTATAGACACATTCTGTCTTTGTCTGCCATGAATGACTTAATGCCTGTATACAGCTACACCGATGCAGAAAGCTGAACTATCTAAAGGCTTATTTTTCACCAATGCCACGAATTAATGCCAAGAAGCTGCAAGGGGAAGAATGTATTATCCAGTAAGAAGAGATAAAAATCACTTATTTTGAGCTCTGAGCCTTTTGAAGGTTTTTTTCTTCTATGGATTGCATACTGTTATTAACCAAATCATGGTATTTCTGTAACAGATTGTAGGCAATCATTGCTCAACACAAGTACTTTATTGCAAATGAGTATACAAGGAGACTGCATCTCCCATAGCTCCTCTAGGATTGTCTAGGAAAGAGCCTATAAAGAAGGTCTCTCCTTCCCTGGCACACAGGGATGCATAGAACCATTTGTAAATAAAATCACAGACTGATCAGCGTTTCAGGTGCCTACTCTGGACTTAAAGCCATTGAACTGATCTCTTTTCTTAAACTCCAGTCCCTTCTCCTTTATAAAGTGGCTGAAACATGGAGCACTTCAAAGAATGCTCCGAGAGAACCCTTTTTTATCACTCTTCCCAATTCTTAATATGTCTTTCTTTTAAGAGAGAGTCGGAATTTCTGGCCTCACCTTTGCTCCAGACTAAGGGTTTTACCCGCGCCAAGTACTGGCACAAAATTCTTTAAATTATTGTAACAGAATTTATTATTGTAACAGAAATAGAAAAACCTTTTTTGTTGACATCACAGCTGAAACCAGGGAGATTCTTTTGCCATGTTGCTTCTCAGATTTTTAGTTTTAGAGCTGCCTGTTTTAATCCCTGGGTTGTGGAGGGCAAGAGGAATGTTTTGGGATATCAGCCTCACAGCAGAGTCTTAACTCTATCAATGAGTAACTGCAATGGTAGGAGCATTATGGGAGATTTCTCCGAAGCAGTTTTATTACCCTTTTCACGTCAGGTGTTGACGAGTCTGAGGTAGAAATACCAGAAGGCCGTTTATAGTGGTGCTTTCATCCAGGCTAGCACTGATGATTCTTGTCAGGGCTAGGGAATAGTAAAATAGATACAGAAAAAACGCTCAGTATAAATAAGGCCTTGTTGATGAAAGTGTGACCAAGGAGGATAAAAAGCAGATTTGCTACCACTGACCTCATACACGTCATTCCCCAAAGGCCAGCTCTGCCCCAGCAGGGCAGCACCAGGCGGGGCAGACAAAGCAGCTCTTGTCACGTCTTGTGGCTGGTACAATAATGGGTATCAGGAAGGACTGTACAATGCTGCTTATTTTGCCAGAACAGACCGAATGACACTTTCTGCCTAATTCAGTAGATACCTATTGTTGGGGACTACTAGTCATTATTCTTTCTCTTTTGCTTGCTGTTATCTTATTTCCTTTTCTCCTAATACTTTTTTGTTTGCTTTTCATTTTCCCCTCTTTTTTTTTCTTTTTTTTCTTTCTAATATTTGGCATTTTTCCTTCCTAATCTCTCATTCTCCTTTCAACCTGTCTCTTGCTTTCTCTTTGTTAGACCACCGGATCCATGCTCAGTTTTCCTTTGGTCTTGCCTGAGGGCAACTCTCTCTCCCACTCACTACAAAATGACACCTCTCCCCTCACTCCCAAGCCTTCACATCCTCTCTGTAAGCAGTCCCAGCTCATTCCAGTTTTGTCTCTCTTCTTACTCTCATTCTTACATTCAGTCTTCTGTTCTCCTAATGTGCTCCTCGCTGGCTTCTTGTTCTCTTGAATTTCATTGTTGCCCTCTTTCACATCTGGCAGGTAGCCACGCTCTTCCGAGTTCTCCCCTGAAAACCGGAGATGTCTCCCAGCACATCCTATGAATGCCAGTGGTATTAGAGCATCACTTGCAGCATGAGAGAATGTGATGACCACTAAGCTGATCTGCTTGAGGCCAAACAATAACTGGGTGTCCTTTGTCTTCCTACACAGATCAGGTGAACCTTGCCTGACCAGCATCCTAAAGACTTTCTGACCAAAAGGGTCTCATTCAAAATGATCAAAGATACACCAAGGAAAAAATCCCACGTTATTTCCAATATATGTTTACCAGAGAAAAGGCTGAGTTTTATAGATGCCATCAACTAGCACTAAAACAACAATCAGCTGAGGCATTATTTAATGGCCATGGGCGGCTCTTCAAACATGATCATGTCTGACTCAAAACCAAAGCCGCTTCCATCTCCAGGTGAATCTGTTGTGACACACATACTACAGCGCAGCTGGATGGGAGCAGCCACTGTAAGACACTTCCTATGTTTCAGCCACAGTCTCAAATGCCTACTTGCCTGGTGGCCCAGCCAAAAAAGAAAAAAGAATAAAAATTCTATGCTGCATCCTAATGTGTTCCTCTGACAGAGGCCTTAGGACTGACTTGAGGGGTAGTCAGAAAAAAACCCCAAACCGGACCACGTAAACATTGGCTAGCCAAGCATATCCCCCACTGGGTTCTCTTTTCCTGACCTAACAGCTACGGAGATGCAGGTGCTTGTTAGTTTTAAATTGTGCTGGACAGGCAGTTGCAATGAAGAGGCATGGGTTAAGATGCAGCCACACAGAGCACTCACTGTTAGGCTTCACTGCAGTTTTACTTCCAGCTGTCTGCTTTTGAGTTAACATCTCCTGAGACAGCTTGACTTGACTGATGGTGCTCACACTGCAAAACAGCCAAGATGTGCAGGGCGGTCGTAATAGCTGCACTGAATAACTGATTCCCACAGTGCGACTGCCGGCACTTGAGCTGCAGCCCGTGCTTCCAGACAGGCCAGCTCTGTCTGCTTCATCACACCGTCTCTCTGGGTCTGGAGATGCTGAATGCGGAACAAACACAGAGCGCAGTTTGGATTAAGCCCATCAAAGGCCATGCCGCAGCCGGAGGGGAAGTCACGCCTGCCCCTGTGCCCCGACTCCTTCTGCCATCCCAGCGTTGCCCCAGCGCAGCCCCAGGGGCAGACGGATGAGGGAGCTGACCCAATTTACCTGTGTTTCTTGCAGGATCGGTTTACAGCCGGATCACTTGAGCCAGCATGGTAGGAACATAGGGAGAATATAAAAGGTAGCGCCCCACTTTTCAGCGGCAGTGCAGTTTTAGCTTGGCTTAAGCCAATCGGGAAACCTCCTGGGGCGTTACTAATGGATTATTTCAAACCGCACTTCAGTGAAGATGAGAGTGAGAATGAGGTGCATTACAATAACACACCCTGCTGTGAACACCCAGTGGGCACACTGGGAAAAATTCATGTGACTCCTGCTATGGGGTTTTTCAGTAGTGTGGTGTTTTTCACTGAAGGACAGGACGTGCCATCGGGCAAATGCACTGAGCATGTCTCCGCACAGATTCAGCTGCGATAGCTTGCATCACCACGGAGGTCTGCACAAAGCACGCCTGGCTACAGATAACAAAAGCACTTGTACATCAGCCTCTAGCCGGCACAACTTTGTGATGTTGACCAGGCCAGGCTATAACATGGAATGAAGGCTAATGGAATAGCATTTGGATCTCCATTAGCACTTTATTGAGTTCCAATAGCCCCGCGGTCAAGGCAAAGATAATATGATACTATGGGAGGTTATATCTTTGCAGGCAGAAATTAGAACTGTAATTCTGTATTTGAGAGCAAAGAAGCCTTCTGTTGCAATGTGGGGAGCTAGAGCATTCAGTATTTTAAACACTGATACGTACTGCATGTGGTCAGAAAGAGAACTATTTGTAATGTTTGTGAGCATGTCTGGGATCAGGTCTTTAGAGAAGAACTGAGTGCTGTTAACAGGTCCTTTTTGTCCCAGCTGGTCAATGTGTGGTGAAGGAGTGGAAGAAAAGTATTGGTGCTTTGACTTTGTTTTTTCTTTTTTCCCTACTCATGCCTTTTGACTTAGGGATTTTTGCATCTGAGTGGATCTGATGGTGAACCAGCCTCACTGGGAATATGACATGTGGCCAAAGAGAATACTGGGCTACATGGGTGGTTCTGCAAAAGGCAGCTGAGCAATGGGAACCAGCCTAGCAAACGCTTCCAGTCCTCCCACTGGGATCAAGCTCTCTCCTTCCTAAGGTACAAAACCAGATCCAGAGCATTACTTTGGATTTGGGAAGGTCAGCTGTGTTACCATAACTGCTGTGTTCGAGTCGGTCCACAATTATCACAGCAACCGTGATTTATAGGGCCAAATCCTGCTGATACATGGAGTAACACGAGCACCAAAAATTCTTCTATATCGGGGCAGTTTTTGACTCCGTGCAAAAGGCAGGGGGTTCAGTGTCCCGTGCATTGCTGCTGCGTTCCCAGGCCTCCCTGTTAGCTCCCTGCCCCTGTGGAAAACACTGTACAAGTTCACAGAGTAATACATACCAGGGGTGGAGCAGGGAGCTGTGCCTCAAGATTCCTGAGGCGTCCTCATCCAGGCCAGAAAAAAAGGGAATTAATTCAGACCCTCCTCTGGAGTGGGTTCCTTGCACTTTGTGCACTACGGCTGTTAAAGACAGCTTTGACAGCATAAGGCCCTGCAGAATGGAGCTACAAAAGAAACAAAAACCCTTAATAATCTTTATTTTTGAGAATTATTTCAGGGAGATTACGCTCATGAACAAGATAGTCAAGAATGCACCTCCTTCCACTCAGCTCTTCTGCTAGTGCAAATCAATGCTTTTTTCCATTAAAGTCAATGGAGCTTTGCTGATTCCATGAAGTCAGGATCATTATGTACAATTTATTGGCTCTAGTCATTTGATAATACTCCACAACAGGAAATCTTTTACCTCTGCTTCTTTTATAAAACACAAAGGACCCATACAGTTTCAGATCATTATATTTTGCTCCAGTCCCACCTTCTCAAAAAAAATCCTTTTGTTATTTCTCACTTGAGGGGGCAGCTATGACTAAGTGTCTGAACAAAACCTTTAGATTTACCAAACCTGCAATGCAGCTCTTTTCCCGCCATTTAAGGCAATGCTATTCTTGGAATTTGCACTTTGAAATCTCCCCACCCAGAGAATCAGTGCTTTAGGACAAAGGTAGGCACCAGTGTAAAGCCCAATTGCAAATGCGCCAAAGGAAAGTTTTAGGTTCAATTTTGCCTTTCACGTCTCATAAAAAAAAGAGTTTCTTTGCTGTATTTCTTATTTTACATCTCCATATAATCACCCAGCTGTAGCACTGAACACCCAGGAGTTCCAGAAATATGTTCTGGCAATGGATTCCCCCTCTGATCTGGGCTGACCTTTTTTAGCTCTGGACTTCATGTAACCCTGTCTCCCAGTCATACAGTCACAAAATCAGCTCTGTGACACTGACAGCTAAGACTTTTGCTTAATCATGACGACTTTATGTTAGAATGTACATTAGTTTCTGCTCCATAAAACACCCCAGTGTGCTGTCGTGATGCAGTACTATATCAAGTCCTGCAAGCACAAGAGGATTGACTCACACCAAGTTAGTACCTGTGGGACAAGCTTATGGGAGAGGACAGCAAAAAGTGTCACATTGGTGATTCATTTGGTGATGCTCTTCCCTCGGCAATGATTCTGAATCAATGCCCTAAGGTACAGGGAGCCCTGACTTCCACATGAAGCATAAGATGTTTTGGCTGCTTGAGATGTGACATGCACAATCTTTATGATGATCTAAAGCAAATACCTAGAGCAAGCAAGGTTCAATAAGGCTCTCTGTTAAATCTACACATTTTCAGCTCAAGTCCCTTCCTAGGATTCTAAGAAGTCTTCTAACTCCCTCCTCTTTGGGTCACCTGCAGTTCACATCTGGTTCTGAATCTAAAACACATCAGCGCTGGAATTTATCGTAAGGATGTGTAATGTCACAGTTTGGTCTGAAGTGCTACCAGCAATTGATTCATATTGGGCAAGAAGACTGTCATGTGGGGCTCTAGGGTATGGATAACAGCACACCCCACAGCTGAAAATTGCCTAAATGATGCTTACAGAGCTTGTGAATGCCACCCACAATAAAGTTCATAGCTGCTTCATTGATGTTGTATTTCCCCTCTTTTGTACATTTCTGAGACGCTGTTTCATAATTTCTAATAGAATATTAGAAAATAACTTAGTTCTAATTTTTAGCATTTTTATTTCAAATGAAGTACCAAATATCTGAGTCATAGTTTATTAACAATAGAAGTGAGATACTGATCTCTTACTATTAATTTTTACATGTACTCAAGAAAGGGAATGAGTGAACTAGGCAGCAGCCAAAGCATGTATGTCTGAGCTGAATAACGATCAGGATTTTATGACACATTTGAAAGGGAAACATAATAAAAGATAGAGGGATATGGAAGTGGGATAAAAATACCACTTATCGTCGATACGTTATTCTAGACTTGCTTGATACATTTATTTGATAAAAAGATTGCATATTCTTTATGGATGGACACGAGACCTAATCTTGCTGAACTTTCTAAATGTATTTTGTATAACATTAATTACGATGAAAATTGAGACTAACATATGAACTGTAAAGCATACAAGGAACTGACTGAAAAGGAGTTTTCTGTCAGGAGGAAGGGGAACTATTAATGGAGTTTCCTAGATTCACTCTGTGAAGAATCTTATTTAATCTTCTTATTACTGACCTTGGCACAAAAAATAGGAAGTAAATGAGCTAATGAAATCTGCTGACAACAGCAGACTAGAAGGTACTACTGGTACAGAAGAGGACTGGAGTATCATGCAGGAAGACCTTCATGACCTTGAGGACTGCAGTAACAGAAACAGGATGGAATTTCATAGCGAATAATGCAGTGATGATCTTAGGGGCCAGAAGAGATTTCTATAAGCATGAGGAAAGAGCAGAGGAGAAAGAAGTAGGTATATCAGTCACATGATATATATCAGACTTTAATGGAAGAAGGTATAGGATCCTATGATGCAGAGAAAGGAACGCATTCATATTTTCATTACATGTAGTGATAAAGCACAGACAAACATGTTCGGGAAAGATAGATTCAAACTAAACCAGGTATCAAGAAGTGCTGCTAAGACAATTAAGAAAGCTATGAAGAAGGCTATCTTACTGTAAATATCTTGGTGTGAACAAATAAAATAAGAGAATATAATATCAGGGGATAAAAAAAAAAAAGGCAAGGGAAGACTCTTCAAAGAAAAGAACATAAAACATGTACAAAATAAAATGCCCATGAATATATTTAGGCTGAAATTAAAATAAGGCTTCAAAATGTCAAAGCAGGATTATGAAACACCATGTCCACCGCAGTAGGAAGAAAAAAAAATTCTCTAATTTTAAGGTGAACTTGCTAAATTAAAAAAAAAAAAAAAAGTGGGTGGGAAGAGCACTATATGGCTTGATTGCTGGCAATAGCAGGTGGGTGGGATGAAAGCCCCATCGGGTGGCGTCAGGCTCTCCAATCCCAGTCAGCCGATTTGTCATAGAAAAATGATGTGCAAACTTTTCTGTGTGCAGCATAGAGTCCTGACCTGTACCATCTCTGCTAACGGCAGGTTTGGAGGTCTGTGTCAGACCTGCAGATATTTCAGGTGGTCGAAATATTCCAACCATCATATGGCCAGAATGTGGGTAAGGAAACTTTGTGTTCCTGTGGCTGTGGTGACCCTACGCTTCAGCAATGCACAAGCCCAAACAATTCCCTCACGGGAAGAACTGAACAAAATTGTTTTGGCCCTTTCGGTTAAGTCCACTCCGCAAGCTCTGGCAGCAGGGGTAGTGCTGTATTTGCAGCAGGAACTGATTTTTATGGAAGTAGCTTACAGGGCCGCCTCTCTCTCTGCCCAGACTGTGAGCGTGTGGAAGTATTTCTTGGCATCTCATCATTGATTGGAGCTTAGGCTGAGAAACACACATTCACCTCTGATCAAAGACAGCGATCGAGAGATGATTTCTGGAAGAAGTAAATTACACACACAGCGATGTTATGCCATAAAAATAAAGAAAGAATTCTTCCCGACAACTGAACCTGATTCTTCAAAAAAAATCACCAGGCTTATTAAAAAGAAGTACTAAACAGACAAGAAACATGAGTATGGCGTGTGTTAGACGTGGAGACGTTCATGTTATACTCTGCAAGACCTGAATCTACAGAGTGCAAAGTGAGCTGGGTGTGATGATACATCATCGCTGTGATGATACAGACATCACCATGGCTGATTTCTAGCGACTTCTTCATACAAAACATTTGTACAGTTCTGGAGGCAGAAACCAGGTGAACAAGACCCTAACCAGTAACCGGTGTCCTTCAAGACGTAAAGTTCTGCTGCATTCAGTGTGAGGGTGACTGCGCGTCAAAGCACTTGAGAGGGTGATGTTTGTACCTCGGCAGCATCGAAAGATGCATTTTGGCCACCAGGCCAGGCTGACAGACAGAAATACCGGTGAAGCCCCTACGCTGCAGTCCAAGCAGAGACTGGAGTCCACAGACCTGGTTAGGCGGCTAACCTGTGAATTAGAACCACATCCAGTCAAGACAAAAGTGAATTCAGGCCTCTTCCAGAATGGGTGGATTACTTAATGTTTTTGTATAAAAAATGGAGAGGACTCACCTGTTTTCTAATGACTATGGCAATAAGGCTGGGCTGTGCAATGTTTGTGCTGAATCTGGTGCTGTCAGTGTATGCTATAGTCACCTTTAAAGTACCCTTACTACACTGGGCCACCAGGGAGACTCAGACAGGAGAGCCCAGCGTCTGACTTGCAAATGGGCCACCATCTCAATGCTGTTTTCTGAACATAAGCTCATAAAAAATTAGGTGGGGTTTTGAGCAGGTACAGAACACAAGTAGACAGTACATGGATGCTGATCCAAGAAGGTCGTAATAGGCCACATGATAATAATATGGCCTCATAATAAATGGCCACATGATAAATCAACAGCATTTATAATTGCATTTTGTGCATTTAAAAAGTGAGCACTATTAGATTAAATTAATAATGCATATGTAAAACATCCTTTTAATTAACAGATTCGTGGCTCCATTTCTTTCATATATTGAGACCCATAACGTTTCAGTCTGATTATCTTTGATTATCTTTGTTGTCTAAAGCTACAAATCTGTGATGCCCGCTCTGAAATACCTATAATGCTGGTAAAATATTAGTCTTCATCTACTGTACACCCAGAGCATTTCCCTGCTGCCATTACATCACTCCATACTGTTCTAATGATACCAGACAATAATGAACTGATAATAAGCATTTCTACCTTCCAGATTTTAATGGCGCTACCTCTGGTTGTGCCTGGATTACATCAATCCTGACAAAAAAAACCCCAGCTTCATATATACTTAGCACATGTGTGCACCAGTTGAATTCCAAATATACATCAGGTGAGCTGTTTTGCCTCTTACTCTTGTTTTCTAACTAGTCTGTAGTAGACTCATAATTTACTTCTCCACTCAAAACACCGCTAGATACTATTCACCTGGAATGCCAACAGCTGAATCTTGATAAACAAAGTTTGTCTCACGAAGAACTAAAGGAACAAAGCAAAACCCAATGTCTCTAGAAGTGCTGGCCCTTGGATATTCAAAGCTCTGTGATGTGCTGTACATGGAGCGTGCTTGCCTACACCCTCAGGAATACTATGGCATGGCAGGACTCCCAGTCTCTGAAATGCTTGTAGTCAGCGCTTCAGAATCTGAGGAATTCAGTTAATTCATATCACTGATCTTCATGGGGGAAGGGTGGCCAAAATACTGTGAAAAGGAGTGAAGTCAGGAAGTAAAAGCTGAAGTCAGGCATGCACACGTCTGATATAGCGCAACTCTCAACTTTCACCTGCAGTTAAACATTAAAATGCCTTTACACATCTTGTGCAGTGTTAGCAGCAGCCAAGATTGGACAGACCAAATTTCAGCACTGCTGTATATATGTACAGGAATCAGAGCACTGGAGAATATGCAGTTTAAAGTACGTGCGTGACAAGAAGTTGAGATGCAAGCAACCGTCAGGCTTTCCAGATTTGCCAGCAGAGACACGTATGACTATGTCAGAATTATTTACTGTCTACCACAGACCCAAACATAGGATGTTTCTGATCTGTCCTAAACATACTGAGGATTTACGTATCTGCTGTGTTATATACAGACAGAGAACGACCTATTCTTCCTGGAAGAGCTGGACTTACCGTACAAGATGTACGTAATACAATAGCCTGGCATTGCCTGGACATGCACAGAGCAACACGCAGGAGCGCAGCGGCTGTCACGAACGCAAAGGAAGTTTAGCTCCTCCAGAGACACCCTGCACACCATATACACTGAATTACCCAGACCGAGGCAATTCTCAGAAACATCTGAAACATTTCAGGCATCGTGCCTTCCTAAACAAGCGAAAAAACAGCCTTTCCAAAATAAGCCAGAAGTGTGGATTCCTAAATTCACTGCGTGGTGAGGCAGGGTTAAGCACCAGTAGAGAAGAGGGGGAGCATTCAGCCCAGCTTCTGCAGGAATCCCCTTCTCATCCCACACGTGTCGTTAGATTGCCTTCGCTATGTTGTCGAACAGCACCCTCAGATGGCCCTACTTCATATATCTCTTCATCACAGACTTTTTTTTCCTTCTCTTTTTGAGATCAGGAAAAGGAAATAAATCCTCACTGCGATGCTGTCGCTTTCTAGGGCTCGTGGCTGCAGAGAAAATCCTGAGGAGACAAATTAAGCATAATACAAGGTTTCTGAAAAAGAAGCAGATTAAAACTCTTAAAAGATATAATATTAATATAACTTCTGATTGTATACAAGGTTACTTCTTGCCTTTTTTTAAAATTTCTGAACATATAAAGTTGGTAATATGGCCTGTAATCCTTGTGGCAGTTTTCTACACATTTTATAATACAGAGATTTTCTTGATTTGACTATTAAGTCTTAACCAATGAGCCATGCAATAAAATTCCAGGTTTCTATGTTAATACACAGTTTATTTCACACTATTTCTACAGCTTTAGTTTTTGATGTAACATAAAACCATGCATCCGTAGCATCTCCCCACACTGTAAGTACTTCTCACTTTTGTGGAAATTAACAGCTGAAACCAGATGCTTTAATGATTGCAAAGAAGGACAGTTTAGGCTTCTGGCACCAAGGAAAGCATAAAATAACCCAATATGGCAATTCCCCATCTCAGTGGTGGAGTGTGGATTTCAGAATAAAACTCCAGCAGTGGAACAGAACTGTTCAAACATCTGGAGAGATTATTTCAAACTCTTTGCCACTTTGGTAAACCATAGCCAAGTTTACTCTTCGACCAATTTCTTTGCAAGTAAAAGGTTACATATTTTTAATAAGATAAATCGGTAAATGGATCAAAAGTGGTTGGGTTTTTTTTCCCTTTGTTTGCTCTATGTCTATGACAAAGAATAAAGCACACTGCTAATATATGAGGCACCAGGACCAGAGGAGAATTGGAGTGAGCAGGGAGCGAAAAGGATGGTGATGAGAGGAGAAAGTGAGGTAACTGAGATAAACAGGAGGATTGGAGGAAGCAGGTGAGCAATTTCTGCATGTAGGCTGGAGGAGGGAAAAATGCTTTGGAGGAAAGGGACAAAGAAAGCAAGTCAAAGGGAGGGGAAAGGCTCAGTTTTGTCATTTTCTTCTTCATGGAAAGAAAGACACGCAGGAGACACACACAAAGGGAACAAAATGTTACTGCCTATGAAAATTATGATATGAGAATATTTTTTATTCCTTTTGCATGCAGCATGACTTGTAACTTCACTACCATTAAATGTATTTAACCCCAGTGATAACAGATACCATGTCACCACAACACCCTTTCTATGCACTCTTTCACACTGTGCCCAACAGATGGAAAAGCAAGCCTGATAACATTATAGCAATTCCCCAAAATAGATTAAGTGAACCGGTTGTTTCTATAACCTTTGCTTTAATTTTCAGCCCCTTAAAAGACATTGAAGAACTACATTTCCACTAGTTATGAATCATCTTTTTAAAAACAAAACATATGTGAAAACATCAAAGCATTCATCACAGGTATAAATATTCTATTCTATATTTATCTGGAGAGCTCCAAGTTTGTAACAAAGGAAAATTATCTCAGACTAATATCATAAAGTAGCTAGAATATTCATCTCTTTCAAATGCTGGAGCAAGGTTGATGAGATGGTTTATGATTATTTCAGGATTAAGCACCACAATAATAATCTCATTCCCACTGAGTGCTCCTAAATACTCTCAGCAAACCCATGCATCCCTTTTCCTTAACTTCCCTCTAGAAAGAAATAGCTCCATAAAACTGGGTCAAGCAAACAGTTTATTCTTTCCTACATTAACTATATATTTTATATACATAATACCTCCTTTCTTTAATAACAATTTAATCCAGGCCGTATTAGACTGAAACACAATGCAGTGTGGGAAAAGTGAGAAGACCAAAACCAAGTAACTAACAAAACAGAAAGAACAGATCTGCATGGGCAACTCAGAGCATGAAAAACTTTTTAGCAGAGAAAAATAGAAGCTTTAAAAAGTTACTGATTTTTCCCCCAAAATATGCCCTTTGGTAATTAAAAGTTTTTCTCTTATAGCTCAAAAACATGTGCATGTTCATATTAATACTGTAAAATGTGACTTACAAAAATCCTACGTTCTTGTCCATTAGCCACGGAATGTGATCCAAACACTATTTTAAGAAGAAACTGAGAGGAGCTGTATTTGCACACAACGTAAGATGGTGATGCAAAGAGAAATAACTCTTCTCATCTTCCCACAGTTTGCTATTACAGCGGAAAGACTGGTTATTAACACCATTTCTTAAAAAAAAAAAAAAAAAAGAAGAGGTAAAAGCAGGAAATTCCAGGTTCCTTAAATATCTAGGTAAATAATATTTTAAGCACAAATGTGAAAGCATATTAATCCATTTCCTGAGTATTAATGAGTAAATATTTGGTAAAATCTTATTCTCACTATTTTCCAAAGAAAACAGCTGTTAAATTGAAGAAGGATTCTGAATTACTGCTGGTGTTAAATATATTTTTATGTGTCATTATTACTTTGTGCACAGGATAACTGCAGATAAACAGAGACACGTGCTTCTTGAACCTGGTGTGCACAAAGCTATTATTGGAAACATCTCAGCTTTGTAGTTCACTATTAGCAGCAGCAGCAGCAGCAGCAGCAGCAGCAGCAGCAGAAGTCCTGGTGTTCTTGGAGACAGATGTCTTGAGTCACTCTGACTTCTGAAGCAGGGTAGAGGAGCAATGTTAAGATTCCTGAAAAATAAAGTCTAGAGCAGCCATGGCCTCATGATGTTACAGAGATGTAGCGGGGACAGAGCTAGAGTGCCAGATACTCAGACTCTTGCCACAGCTCTTTTCTGGGCTCCACCAAGACACGTGCACAACTCAAGATCACGTTTTGTATCTGCTGGAACAGCCACAATAGCTGATAAGGGTTATGATGGCCACATGTAATCCTGGTGCTGTATTTTGGCCTTATGCTGCGCGGCGCTATGGGAAGCATTCTTTTCTCCCTTCAGGTAATCATGACAAAAATAAAATTCGTAGCTGAGGTGGCTGACTGTATTACCGTAAGAAAAAGTTATAATTGCAGCCTGTCCATTCTATTCAGAATGAAAAAGGAGGTGAGATGCTTTAGACATTGATGCCACAGTAACCTCAACGTAACCCAGGACAGGAAATTTACCCAGCTATGCAAGAAAGCAAAGCAAACTGCTCCGACATGAAAGCTCCAACGCTTCTTCAGCCCTATCCTGAAGATCTAGGGCAGGTGTTCAGTCAGGAGCTCACGGGAAGACCACCCGACTTTTAAAAGAGTCGTCATCCTCTCGTCTTCCTCCTTGCAAAACTGACATCTGGCTACAGAAATGAAATTGATTTGAATTATTACTAATTCTGGCCATGATGACTTTTAGGTGTTGTTTATGCTGTGTTGTTAGCATGGTATCGGCACTGCGGAACTCCGTCCGCACGCACTTAAAATTGTAATGGAGCTGAAGTGACTGCATTAAAACAATATTGAGACCAAAGCAACTACTGGAATTATCGAAAGGTTATATATCTAAATATAGCTTGTCCTGAAGATACTTCCAACCATCACACCTGTCAAAGTAAATCTATAAAACCGGCCAGAATGAAAGCCAGGTGGTTTTGTCAGAACAGGTTAAAAAATTCTTAGAGAAAGTGGTTGTCAGTCTTACCCTGACGGCTGTTCCACTCAGCCTTACCAGTGAACAAGACATTCAGCCAGCTTGCAAAGTCTTTGACTGAGAAAAAATTAAGACATTATTTTCTGTTTCCACCAGCTTTCTGGCTTGGTCTGTTGCACACAAACCTAAACGGGCTTTCTGATTTCTCATCAGAATAACCCAACAGTCGGGGATGGCACGCAGGGCCAAACGTGTTCAGTGGCCACGCAGGCTAATGCCACGCATTTGTCCCCTATGGGCATTCTACAAGATGCCTTTCTACTTCAGTCACACGGAACAAATATTGTTTAGGAATTCTGGTTACTTGGAAGGAGAGTTCTGGGAACTGATTTTGAAGTGTGGATGCAGAGAAATAATGCAGCACTACAAAGGGAATTCACCAACGCAGAAGAATAAAAACCTTCAGGTGACAGATTCTGCATCAGTATAGTCAACAAGGAGCTAAAATTATGCTACTGCTTCTTAAAAGAATTTATGCAGGCAATGAATTCTGTGGACCAGGAAGTGTTTCATCTCTAAGTCATGCTTAAATAACAGGGCTAAGACTCTAAAATATGACTATAAATTATATTTGTCACTTGCAGTCACCTAATTAAGAACTACACCGGTTCATCCTCACTCCCAATGTAATAGATTAATTATTGCATTTGGTATAATCAAAAAAATACATGTTTTGAAAGGGTTTTTCAAATGCAGCTCAGGTGCATCACCTATATGGTATCGCTAACCAAAAGCCCCATTATAGCATGGCTTCATATTTAGAGGATTAAAACAAATTTCACCGATACGAGCTGTATGTTCCCATTTCATTGCTTAAAAAGCATTGAGACAGCTGAGACTGTGGAAGCAGCATGTTCGGGCAGACCAAAAGATAACATAAGCTCAGTCTTTACAGTTGCAAGCGCATGCTGAAATTAAAAAGAAACAAATCCTGTGCTGTAACCCTTTCCCTCCTCCTCTTTCTCCCCCTCACCCCCAAGACGTACAGGTCTCTATGAAAAACTGCTTCTTCTCAACCTTCCTCTGCTTCTCCGCACCTCGTTTGCTACATGCACATTCAATTTTCTGTTGAAACAGCTAAAATGGAAGAAAAGCTTAGCTCTCACATTAGCCTTAATAGAAGGTCACAGATGAAAGCAGCGCTGCCACTAAGAGGAAGCAGACACAAATAATGCTCTCTAAACCGGTTCTCAAAATCACATCTCTTTTTTTCAAGCCCATGTATACCCTGCAGCTGTGCTCACCAGAGAGTAACTGATGCTTTTAACTTTCTGCATAATAGAAAAGCTTTTGAGGAGCATAATATTACAGCGTTTTTTTTTTTTTCTAAATCAAATCCCTACAATCACAAACAAGACAGGGGAAAAATAGATACTAAAAGGTACAAGTGGAGATTGTCCGTAAAGCTTTACAGAAGATGGTGGGCAGATGGTGGGGATTTGCAGTGACACAGCTGTTTTTAAAAATAAAGAGATGGAAGAGGAGAAGGCTACACACACATTCCTAAGCCTGGTCACACAAGAATAAAAATTAAGCTAACAGCGGGAAATTGAAGTTGGTGTGTATTTTTTTTTTATCATCCGAATTGACATTTAGAAACTTTTTAAAATAAACAGCAGCACCTTCAAGTTTCTTTTCCAATCATTAGTTTTCTAAGTAACTACAAAGCAAAGCTGACAACAGAAATACTAACCTACAATGAGATACTAAAAAGACAATGTCAAAATTACTTTCAGTACCTCCAAACAGCACACATTTTTGCTGTAAGCCTTACAATATAAAAAGAAGATTTGACCGTATCATCAAATAAGCAACATATATTACCTGTTTGAATTTCCTATGAAAGGCTTTAATTTTTCACTGTTGGGTTTTTTTTTCAGGTATTATTAGTAGATGGCAGAGATAAGCAATGCAAGGAATAGTAAGATGTACTTATTACATTAATGTACTTATTACACAAGGGGTTATTGCAGATTTAACAGCATGGGGGATGAGGCAGGGAAATGCCCAAATTCAACAGGGTATCAAGCACTGGATATGAATATAGTAAGAATAGAACATTTTTTAATCAAGTAGTAATTTGTATAGATACTTAGCATCATAGAGACCTTTCACTCATTTTTAATGCGTATTCTCATATACGTCCCCAACAGAGAAAGCTTATGTTAGGCAAACACTGAAAAGATTGCTAGTCTACAGTGTAAAAGCCCATCTTCTCCAGAAAATCCAATGAAGCTGTTTCTTGACAGCTTTGTTTACAAAATTAACTCTCTTCCAGCTAAGCTATTCCTAGATCTGAGAAATTTTACATTAACAGGAGAGATACCACTGATAACAAACACATAATCTTTTGATCGTTCCTCATGGAGTCACCTTTTTCACACTGCGTCAGCTCACTTTTTTTCCGAGTATTAAAAATGACTTCTCAGTGTAAACATACTTTTTGCAACCTTTTTAAAAAAACCCCACCTAATTATCTGAACGTAAGAGCTGGGACCCATCACAAGAAGGTTATCCAGCACCAACCCAGTAAAAACTTCTTTATCCCTGTCTCCAGAGCCACTGGTGATGGCTTTTGCTCCAGCTGGGTATTGAGCTGAAGGGGCTGTAGGTGCAACCCATTACAAAAACGCACACATTCCACACATTTACCCCAGGATCCCTCCTTTCCCAGCGTCTGGGCCGCTCCCAATCCAAAGACAACAGCAAAGTGATTAGCACAGGTGCTGCTTAGCACACAAACATACTCAACATCTGAAGACATTTAAATTAATTTTATTTATACCAGGTTTTCAAAATCAGAAATATTTCAAAGAAATTCAACACTTATAGACAGGTGCTACATTGATGATCTTTCATCCACGATTAGTGCCGTGTTTTCACTCTACAATCATTAACTTGCCACCACAAACTAAGGGGAACTTACAGAAGTTTATAAAAAAAATAGGCAGACATGAAAATTTGGTTTATACTGGAATTGGCATAAGAGAGTAAAGCTTATTATCAGATTGTGGCAATTGCTGTATTCCATCACTCGTCCCGAGGGAATGGTACAGCAAAAACTCTTCCGCCTAGAGAAACGCTTTAGGTTTTAACAGAACATGCTCAAAATTCATTTAGTGACCTGACTAGGAGCGATTCTTACGCTCGAGTCTGTACAAATTTAAGCTTTGCATTCTAAAATTGCCACAAGTATAAACCTCACCTATGCACACTAGCCTTGGACCGATTTCTCTTTTTCAGAGAAATCAAACCCGTATGTCTATACCTCTTCCACGTATCAAACCAAATCAAACAAAACAACTGTTGGTTTTGAAGTCTTTTTTTTTTTTTTAGAAGAAAAATGCCATTTCTGCACAAGCTACTCTCATGAAAATTTTATTTAACATTTCTTTATCAATAAAATAACTGAAGCCAAGATACCCAAAAGTCACCTCTACATGGAGATACACAGAAGGTATTAAACTTGAGAGGATTTTCCTCCATTTCTCCATCACAATGAGGCCCTCACCATTTTGCATAATGACAGAAAACAACAGCTGACAAACCATTTTGGAACAGATGCCAGCTGTCTCTCATTTGTTTTATAATTCAAACATTAACAGTTCTGTAGCACTTTATTGGGTTTTTTGGGTTTTTTTTTGTTTTTTTTTTTTTTTTAAAAGCAAGCCATCTGAATTGGACCTCGCATCAGTCAGTCAGTCATTTCAAGAACAAACTGAAGGCAGGTTGATCCTTTTGGATCCAAAACTTGTTTTGGTAGGAATCTTACATAAATACAGTTTGTGCTTCAATTTTATATCTGCTTGGACTGAGTGAATATACACCTAAGCTAGTTTTAAAAAAAAAAAAAAAAAAAAGCAACCTTTTATATTCAACTTAGAAGCCACATACATCTTTCCAGACTGTTTGCAGCAGAGACAAACAATAAATTTAAACACAGTACTGCTTAAAAAAGTTTACTGTCTAAAATGAAATTCAAATGGTTTATTAAAATTTAACATTTTCAGTTTTGGCTTTTTCAAAAGAAACCATTTATACCTTGTGAAAATCAGTTAAAAGATCATTTCATTATGCTGTACTGAACTCAAGTCAAACATAAAGCACAAAGTAGATCTTTACATTAAACTGGGCTTTGCACACAACGTGAATAATCAGAAATAAAGAGACTATTTTGAGGAATAAAAAGATTTTTTTTTTTTAATCTAGACAACATGCATACCATCAGTTACTTCTCAACTTTAAAAGGTACCTGAAAGGAGTTTTGCAGAACAAAACCAAGACTCATTAATACACTTAGTAAGTCAGTGGTCATCATGCCTTTTCAGTTAAATTCTAGCAAAGTTTAGTCTACGTAGAACAGCTAACACAATGAGGTGTGCAAGTCATAGGGACAGCCAGAAGCCTGAAACAAAGTCTTAAAGTTCTACAGGACAAGAGAGAGCCCAAACACAGTACAACTAGGTTATCTCATTAAAAAAAAAAAAGGAAAAAAAGATTTTATGATCTGCTTCCTTGTTGAAAAATGGCCACGGACTGAACATATAAGGGCCCCGTATGTAAAAGCTCCTCAGTTCTACTCTACCAACTTTTTAAAATAAGGTAATGATAAAGAGCATTCCTCCTAGCAGCACGTACAGCTCAGCTGCGCGCGGCTGCCTAACAGCGCTCCTTTACGCATACCAGGAGAATCATGTCCAGTTTTGCCATTTGTGGATAACGATGACAAGATACAAAAGCATGTGTTTGCCATAAATAGCTCTGGCTAGCGGAGGATTGCTCACAGAGAGCAGATCAAATTCTCTATAAGGAGAGCATTATTTGGCTCCCAGCCAAAACATGTCCCCGAGGCAAGCCTCGGTAGTGGCAAACACTTTCCAGTTCTATTTACATAGAAGCTAACAAGTAGAACGGTTCATTTTGGCTACTTCTTGTACCAAGCCCGTCCTAATCGCAACACTTCAAGAAACAGAAATTATTTACCGTGTTCATATTTGCGTATCATGTAACAGCCATTACACATCATCTTACCGAAAAAGACGGCGAGCTGCAAGGTTTCGTGCAAGGTTTTTACTCTGACATGTAGAACTTTAAGAACATTCAGGTACGAAACACACTGCGTGGTTAATTACTTCGTATTTTTACGTTTCTGACACAAGTGTTTCATGGAACTAATGGTCTCTAGTAGTGGTAGCTTCTTTAACGGTAAACTAGGATCAGGTCCTTTATCGAATGATCGGAACAGAGCCACAAAGTATTGTAAAGCAGTGCCTAAACCATGATTAGGAATGAAAAACTTGCATTATTTAAGATGAGATTAACAACTGTTTATCTTTACAATACTTTCCACAGAAGTTATTTGAAATATGCTTAAATTAAACATACTTAAAAACTATATTTTCCAATGAAAACAAGGCAACATTCTGTAATAAGCCACAAGTTTTATTGCAACGTGGCCAGTTTTTGATCTCAAAAAACAATGTTCCATTTAAGGCTCTTTTTAATACAGAAATTGCCACCATGACTGATGTTTTACAAAACTTTAGTGTTTCAAGACTCACACGGTAAACAGATAACTTCTACTCCTGTTCAGTAGTGTACATTCAATGGAAAACAAAAGGCATCGTAACAGCTACTTCATTTATAAAGATATGCATGTAACAGGAATGAAACTGAGGTACTACAATAATTTGATGACACAGTTACAGCAAGGCGGGTCAAACATATTACAAAAAAAGTGCTTTAAATGCATAGTGTTGTGTGCTGCCATGTCACAAAAATAGGCTTGTCAAGGCAGGTGAGGTGTATGAATGCACAAGAGCCTCATGGAACTGCAATCAAGTGCAACTGTAAGTAATACTGTATAGAGTCTACCATCCGACCAGTGGACAATACTTTCAAGGCATTCAATTAGCTTACCCTTTGCTGTCTGCTAGACTATTCACATTAACTATCACATTCATTGTACGTGTTGCAAGGAATGCCTGCAACGTCAGTTTTGGCTAAGAGTATGACGTGAAAGCATTCCTTGGATCCTACATAAAACTACCAGGATTAAACAGTCTAATGGCAATCACTGGTAGACTGCTTAACAATGACATCTCCTTCAGGGGCGTTAGGGAAGGGACTTATTTTTTGAGGAGGGAAGGGGACGGGGACACTAATACTATTCCAATTGAACGAGCTGCAGAAATGGAAGCTCCTTAGATCCAGATGGCACTTGTCTGTCTTTTTATAAGGGTTTTCCTTCAAGTGAAACTACCACGTTGCCTCCCAATTTCTCTCCAAGTGTTGAACGGTCCTTAATATCATCCAAACCATTTACTTGCCACTCATGTTTAATACCTGAAAGACAGACGGACAACAACGTACTTGTGAGAACCTCAACATCTAAACAGCGTTATAGTTAATGTTAATATTTTTTTTTAGGTTTGTACCTGTAAATTTCTTTTTAATGGCATCTTTAGAGCTTGCGTAGATCATCTTGCTTTTTAAAGGTGCACTTTCAGGAGCCCTTTAAAGGAAAGAAGAAAACCACAACACAGCAGTTATTCAATCGTCCCATGTTAACTACAGAATATTCAATTTTAACAGCAAGCTTTGCCTTTACGCACCAGAATATAAATACCAGGTCTTCTTTCTTAGACTCCTTTGTCTCGTATGTGGCATCATACAAAGCGTATCGGCAATCATTCAAAGGTAGCAACTTCACAAAGGCTGTATAGGGGTCCTCCACAGTATCTCCAATGTCACCGACCAGTATCTGCTTTGACTCCTCTACAATTATTTGTTTTTTGTCATCACTTAAGCAGAAGAGAACGGCTTTCTTTCTTTTTTTAATCTCTTCTGGGGTTGAAGATTTCCTTACTTTCATGTCATTAAAAACCTTTATGACTTCATCATTCACTGTTACTCCAGAAGCCTGTAAAATGAGATCAAAGGGATAATTTAAACAGCAAAAATCAGCACTCACTAGAAAAGATGATAGCCCACAGTGCTAGATAAAGAAGTCTGCCTGCCCCCGTAGGAATAAAAATACTATACTCAACCTGAACACGCTATGAATTTAGTAATCTTTGCAAGGCTGGAGCAGAAGATATAGAGGAGGTGTAAATTCCATACTCTCTTGTTGCAGACCTCAGCATCTTCAGCTGTGATTCTGCATAGCACTTTTATACAACTAGGCACACAACTGTACTACTCCAGCAGTTTTTCCATTACCTTATCACGCATTTGGCTTATTTGGAGGAAGGGGGAGGGGGGCGGGAACCGAGGACAGGAGAGGAGTTTGTAGTTTTGGGTTGGCGTGGATTTTTTGTTCGGGTGGTGGGTTGAGGGTTGGTGGGGTTTTTTTGTTTGGCTTGGTTTGTTTAGCGGAACAAACGCCACAGCAGCGGTTGGCACCCAACAAAACGAGAGTCATGACAGGGCCGGCTGAGGTAAGGCTCTACAAGCAGCAGAGATGTTTTCTGCATTGTGTCAGCCTCGACACCGCGCGTGAACAACTCCCCGCGTCTCACTCGGTGCCGCACGGCCGGTGCCGCCCCGCCGCTCCCCCGGCCTACAAAACCACCGCTTCACCAGGCCTACGAGCCCCCCGGCCGGCCGCTCAAAGCCCCGGCCTCAAACCGCAGCAAAACCAAACCCGGGGGGGGGGGGGGG
>VZSF01006202.1:3517-18365 GCA_013398295.1 Chionis minor
TTTTTTTTTTTTTTTTGCATATTTGTGAGTAATTAACAGCGTGGCTATTAAGATTTAAAGACAATCCCCCCCCCTCTTCTCCTTTCCCTCCTTGTCTAAAAGGGTGCAAACCTGGTTCACCTCTGCCACGACACCCACCAGGATGGAGGTGAAGTGAAAAGTACCAACGCCACGGTGTGTTTGGGGAGGCAGGGAAACAGCTTAAACCCCCCAGATCTACGAATTAAAATAAATATTATTTTTTGTCATGGTTATTTTTGGTTGTTCTTCCCCCCCCAACTTTGTCTTGCCTGCAGTAGATGCTTTTTTTTTTCCCCTTTTTTTTTTTTAAACGGAGCCCAGATGCTGCTCAGGATTAAGGTTACACCAAACACATTCTACATTGCCATTTTCCAAACAGAATGAAGCAGATGGAAAAGATGGAAGAGGATACAAGCAGGAACGGAGCACGGCTGAAAACTGCAAGCCCTGCACTAAGGAGCGAGCTGGGATGCCAGGGGAGACGGTGAGAGAAAGCAGGCGTTGCAGCGCTACGCAACGCCTTCCTTCACGTGGAAATTCAGTATTTTTTACTTAAACAGCTGCCAGAATTTGGGCTTTAAACCTTGACTTTAAAACGGGACAAGAAAATTCAGCTGCAGCCCTTCACTGTAGTCTCCTTAGGGCTCCGTCCTAGAAGATGGAAAAGCCACTGGCCCCAGGCCATCGGAGTACTTAACTATATGCGTAATTTTAAACATCAGCAGTCCCGGTGATTTTAAGCATATACTCCCTTAAAGTTAACCACGTACTCAGCACTTTGCAGGATCCGCCCAGAATACTCATACCAGCTCTTAGCTCCAGAAAATGAGTATGTCTACCTCTGAGAAAACAAAGAAAAATCTTCTTTTGAAAAGGACCAAAGATTTTTTTTATCGATTTCTAAAATACACCGGTTCCCCAGTACTGGGAACTCAGACCACACTGAAATAAAACCTCCCAGGGAAGTCAGCCGCATCCGTGCTTATTTATAAAATACCACCATTTGGCAAATCTGTATTTGAGGTGAAATCCTACAATAGCGTAGTTTACTCAGCACTGTGACTCAATCGTACGGCACGCTTGGAAAAAGCTCTCGCAAAAGTTGATTTTGAGAGATTTTGTTGATATTGTATAAGCACACACGCGGTACGGGGAAAGAACACACAAACTATTAAATATTCATGCTGTGGGGAGAACAGTTGGTAACGTCCCTTCATTTCAGATGTACAAAGGCAGGCACAAATAACTGCTAGAAATTTTTACAAAACAATCGCAACGTTCCACATAAACAAGGTGTTGACCGGCTTTGAAACATTTGATCCCGAAAGGCTCAGACAGAAATTCTGCTTATCTACCTTTCAACAGTCACCCGTAAATGTGTATTTCAGAACCTTAATTCCGTAATCTAACCCACATGGGGAGCTTTAGGACTTTACGCTCGCACAGAAGTCTGCGTGCAGGGATGTGACTGATTTTCTGCTCTTAAGGCCTCCATCCTATAACCTTGCTCAAATGTCCGTGGCCTGAAAGTAAGATCCTTAACGAGTACGTACCTCGGGGAAATATCCTTGCATTAGAAACAAAAATTTAAGCACATTCAGACCAGCTTTGCTTGGACTTTAAGAATTCGGTACTGGAACTGTGAAACAAGGTCATTTTTATCCAACGGTTACCAATGGTTTTGAAGAGGCCCCTACTCAAACCTTCGCAATGTGACTTCTTTATAAAGGCTGATGCTATCACATGTGCTTTCCCTAAAAAATAAAAGGCATCGGTCCAAACTGTTCACTTTCTCTGTTAAACAGAATCCTGAGCTCCAGACATACTGAAGAATCATTAAAAAGGCACGGTTTCCAAATATTTATAAAAATATTGAGTATATCTGAGAGAAAACCCCCAAACAACAACAAAAAAAACCCCCAAATCCAAACATTTAGTGGTTGCTGCTCACATTCCTATCTTTATAATCAGGTACCTGAGCGAAATTCCTATTTGTTGTATGTATTGGTAAAGGGTGTAACTACATACATTATGCAACAAAGTATTTAAAAATATTATTTTTTTTCCTACCTTCAGGAAACGAAGGTAATGACCCGGGTTTTCCAGTGGCGCGGGTTCATGGAATCATCAAGAGCACTGCAGCCTTTCCTACAAAATCCTGACCCACCGGATTCGCTACCTTCCTACTGCAGTGGTTTACTTATTTTGTCTATTCTTGGACTGTATTTTCTTAAGGACTGTTTTATACATCTGCGTAGAGTAGCCAGCACGCTTTACTTTCTGCTTAAACACAGGAATTATAGCAGTAAATAACGCCGAAGCAGCACAAGGAACGTAACTTGTGGATGTCAGTGATTAGTGTCGCCGAGGGCTGTGATGATCCACTGGTCGTTATCAACAGTTACAAGGATAATGGAGTCCTGCATTCAGCCATCATCAGTTGGGAAGCTTCTCCTTACGTTTTTTTTCTTTTAAAGGACTTTGCAATACTTCAAAATTCATTACATCTTCCTGTATCAATAGCTATGACATCGCCTCTTTCTTTAAAAATACAAAAAACCCCAAACCCAAAAAGAAACCACCACCAACCGAAACCCAAACAAAACATGAATCGCTAAATTTGAGTTGTGAAGCAAATGACTGAATTCTTTTCTACCACCTCTAGGGGTACAAAATAACCTAGAATTGACATCCTACTACAGGGAGAAAGTAAAAAACAAACCAACCCAAAATCAAGCCAAAGGCTCGGAAAGTAATGTCCAGCCAACTAGAGGCTAATTAGCCTGACCTCAGTGAGATGTAAAACTGAAGTTATTTTTCCCTTGGAGAGGGAAAAGATGTGGAGGAAAATAAACAGATAAAATGCAACATAGGTCTAACAAAGGCAATCATGCCAGACAGATCTGATCTCTCTCTCTGATAAGAAAGCAGATTTTTCTTGGTAAAGGAAAACACAGTTGATCTCACCCACATAAAATTCAGTAAAGCATTTGATCTGGTGCCACATATGAAAATACAAGTTCAACTGGAAAATATGAAGATTAGTGCAAGAAAAGTTTTGTGGGTAAAAAATGACTAAACACCCTGTGCTGAATTTTGTTAAAATGGCAACTTTTGGGCTAGAGAGTGAGTGCTTTAAAAGCTCTTCCAGCACTGGTCTTAGAACTGGTGCTATTTATTGCTTTTAAGTGACATTAGTACAAGGAATTGAAAGCAGAATGTTAATATAGCTAGTTATGGGCAAAATTAAAAAGCATCACTACAGAAGACTGGAATATCCTAAGTGAAGAACCAGATGAGGTTCTGGAACAGCACAGGAATCCTGAGGAATGGACTGGTGGAATGCAGTAATAAGATTAATGCAAAGCACAAGGCTGTTCACACAGGGACTAACAGCCAAAATTCTTGTAAACTGGGAATTCATTACAGTTAATAGAGAAGGATAAAGACTCAGAAACATTATTTAGCCACAGAAATTACAGAACATCACAAAATCAAAGATGGCAAATGGGATCTAAAGACCAGGTAAGGCACATCCAGATATTATGGTAACAGAATGGATGAATTGCAGAATTTTGGGTACGGTTTATAGTCAAGAATGATACGTAGAAATTAGGATAGTCATAGAAAAGGCTTCCTAAGATGGTTATAAGAGCAAAGAATCTATCATGAGAAAAGATTAAGTTTTATTTCAGCTACTTCCAACAAAAGAAAGGCTGAGATAGGACAGGGCGAGTTGGTATACGTAGGTTATGGCTTGAACACAGGTATTTAAACTGAAGGGTTACGCTGGCACCAAATATATATAAAGGCCCGAGTACATTTAAGATGACAGCTGGAATAGAATATTTTATTAGTAGTAAAATTAGAGTTTAAAAAAAATCCTTTCAGTGGAGCTACCAGAGCCAAGGGCTAACTGTTTTTATATTGGAGCCTGATGTTCTTACAGACAAAATGAGATAGAATTGCCCCAAAAGCCTGGCCTAAGGCAGCTAAGGGAGGCTCCTCACGCCAGCATTAGGAATGTCCAGAGGGGCTACCCATGACGGCAGCCCCCTCTGAAAGCTCACCTGCAACCCGGGGGACAAATAATGAAGATATTTACAATTAGTTTACCGGGGCAAGTTAGAAATTTGTTTATTGTCACTGTGGAACATGCAGATACGGTGGAGAACTTTGATAGCTTTGCCATTAATTTCCCCGCTTTGCATCAGTGAAAGGAGAGGAGAATCCCTTTGCAAATATTGTGAAGACTTGTTTATGGTGGTTAAAAAGTATTCAGATACTATAGTGAAAAGCATAACGAAAATCCGTTACAATTAGTAATTCTGTATTTGCTGCAGCACTTGAATTATGTGCAATAAATAAAATATGCAAGCAAACATCAAATAACAAGGATAAAAGAAAAATCTGAAAAAAACATTCACCGAACGAGACAGGAGTTTGAGAAGGCAGGTTGTACGATTTCATTTATAATTGGCGACTGCATCGCGGTGCAAAAGAACTGGATTAAGATGGGCAAAAGCGTAAGAACGGCGCGCAGGAAAACTGAACACGCTGCTCAGTTCCCTGTTAAATTCATCCGGGTCACAGGAGCGTAAAGCAGCATGAAATACAGAGAGTAACATGTAGGCTGACCTGGCCCTGGAGTACGCACAAGCTCAGCAAATTCTCCGTGTCAGATGGCGCTTGGAGAACTGAGCAGTGATCCTTTTTGTAGTCCAGCCTACACGGTGTCACCTCTGCAGCGCAACGGTCCTCTCCTCCTCCAGAGAGCTGCGGACAGAACAAGTTTGTCCAAGGGCAAAGCTTTCCAAAAAACCCCAGTATTGCACCTCCCCAGAAGGCCAGAAAAGGCCCCGCGCCACATTTCTAGTTTTTGCTAATGGCTTTTTGTTTCCACCATAAATAACATCACCGGTATCACCTACTTCTTTCCATCTAAGGTCTCTTCATCTCTCCCGACAAAATGTACCTGCTTTAGCAATACTTTTCTTCAGCAAACAAACCATGGCTGCTCTTCTTGGGATCTTCTGTTCTTAACTGTTTGATCACTGGAGATGTTTTTCATAATTTCAAAGACTCCTTCTTTCTATCTGACACCTCTTCATGCTTCTACAAACAGTAACAGGCAGGGGCATGGAACCAAAAAGCATCTTCAATTTTGGGGGTATTTTATTTTTCCTTCTCCTCCCACCCNGCCAGATAACTGCACGAGAGAACAAGAGGACACCTCACATCCTTAAATCGTATCTTCATGTCATCAATCTTTTGGATAAAACCAGAATTCTGTAACTTTTCTGTTGCTGTTTTCTTCTTTCTTTAAATACCTTTCAGGTTTAACTTTGGTTCGTCTCAACTCTAGCAACTACGTCTATTATTTTTTAAAAGGGACATTAACGAAGTTATTCAGCTCATCTTGCAAATAGCAGGAGAGTGAAACAGCTTAGCAAGAAAATGACAATTTAAGACTCATAACTATGTTCTTTTCCCATTTGCAAGCAATCATTCCTATCCCAGCTCATATTAGAACTTCCACGAAATCAACACTTTCTGAGTAATAATAAGGCAAAACATATCACAGAATCACAGAAAGTTAAGGGTTGGAAGGGACCTCTAGAGATCATCTGGTCCATCCGCCTGCCAGAGCAAGTCTGCCCAGAGCAGGTTGCTCAGGATGGTGTCCAGGCGGGTTGGGAATGTCTCCAGAGTCGGAGACTCCACCACCTCTCTGGGCAGCCTCTGCCAGTGCTCTGCCACCCTCAAAGGAAAGAAGTTTCTCCTCACATTGAGATGGAACTTCCTATATTCGATTTTATACCCATTGCCCCTTGTCCTATCACTGGGTACCACTGAAAAAAGCCTGGCCCCCTCCTCCTGGCCCCCTCCTTTTAAGTATTTGTAAACATTTATGAGCTCCCTCCTCAGTCTTCTCTTCTCCAGACTAAAAAGACCCAACTCCCTCAGCCTTTCCTCATAAGAAAGATGCTCCAGTCCCCTCATCATCCTCGTGGCCCTACGGAAATATTATAATTTCCATTCAATATGAAAATTAACATTATCTCTCAATTCCTTTTCCATTGGCAAGGCTGACCCACTTGGAGTTCACAAGAATAGTGCATTTGAAAAGCCGCCTCAGATCTTATTGTCTCCCTTGTTATCAGGCACGACATTTTCAAGTAGAGTTTTTCCGTAGCCAAAGGATCAAGATGTGAGCATGCCCAAGGAGGGGAGTCACTGGCTGGGCAGCAGTGCTGCACTAACGAAGACAGTGGTTATAATGGATCACAAACTGAATTTGAGTCAACACAATCAAGATAATACATCACAGAAAGATTTAATAAGGCTGCTTTACGTAGGACACCCATGACAATTATCTCGCTCAACTCAACGTTGGTGAAATCTCAGATGGAATATTTTATCCATTTCCAGGTACCACATAAAAAAAATAAAACCAGATATAAACCAAGTGGAAAGAGCGCGGAGAGCGCAACAACGATGCTGGGAGGCTGAGGAAGTCTTACCCCAGAAAACAAACTGAAATACTGGATTTGCTTAATCAAGAGAAAGAAAAAAAAAAGAAAGAGAAAGGAAAGAAAAAGGAGAGTGCACCTGTGAGAACTGAGGGGACAAAATACCAACAGTCCATTTTGTTCCAGTAAAGGTCAGCAATCAAATGTTCATGTTCATGGAAAGTCGACTCGGTAACAGACTTAATTCACAGTAAGGTCTGGTAAAGTAACACAAGGGACATGTAAACGATGAAAACACTTGCATGGGAACTTGCAGAATGCCCCGTGTTCCAGCGGTTTTTAAGGACAGAATACACCAACATCTCTGTGGGATACAGGGAAGCATCTCTCTTGTCTCAGAGTCCGGATGGGACCTAAGGGCCTCCCGATGCCTCTGTGACAGCTATATTCATTCTTATAGCAAATACAGGAAGAAAAATACTGCTGAGAAATGAGTATTTCAACTAGAAAATGAGACATTTAGATGAAGAACATACCATTCTGGGCCACTGTCTCAGGCCACCATTTCACTAAATCACTTGGAGGACTTTCTCACAACTTCCAGTTCCAAAAGAGATGAGTGAGTCCGTTAAGTGCATCGGTTATGCAAATACATACGTTCTCCGGGTTTGAAGTCTACAAGGCATTTCAGATTAAACGTTTCTTGGTTTATTAATTTTATTTTGCTAAGTCAAACTACTTTGATACACTTTTGTTGAAAATCTTCACTGAGCTCCACCTCAGCCCACAGCAGCACCACCTGTAGTAATTGTTAATAAAAATCAAACACTGTTTCTTTTATTAATTTGCTGTGTTAACTCTTGTTAATAAAACCGTAGTGCAGTTTTTCCTTATAAAATGGCTATTTCAGAGGCTTTTTCACTGGATGTCCATAACACTGAAAATGTTCTTTCCATTCCTTGCTTCTACCCACTTTTTGGTACCCTTCCCTGCCTCTAACAGACACTGTACAAATCAGGGCAAGCTCAAGTTTCTAACGAGCCTGTTCTGAAGAACTTTCATAATGCCACGCTACATCCATGCTACATCCATTCAATGGTAAATCCCCAATATCGACGAGCAAGGCTGTATACAACCATTAAGTTGTTCTCTGTGTTCATAAATTCCTTCTCCTGGCTCGGCAAACCACGTTTATGCCTTGAATCACCACAACCCTTATTTGAGTCACGGACTGTACTTGGAAAAAAACACCAGGTAATTTCTTACGCATTGCCAAGCTTTATGACACAGAAGATCAGCACCTTCTCCAGATATATACATTTTAAAAAAATAAAAAAAAAATCCCATGACAACATCCCTGATGCAAAACTGGCTGGTTTTCAGCTGGAAGTAATCAGAAACGATGCTCTTCCACAGACAGCAATGGGCTTCCACATGTTAAGGGAAGTCTTTGTTTTGCATTCTGCCTCTGCAGCGGAGATCTGCACAGCTTTCTAGGAACGCAATTTTGCCACAACCTGCTGTTTGGCCGCCGCTCCTGGCCATCCCAGTTCTGGACCAGTACCCTGCGCCATCAGTCACTGCCAGCTGAGTACACCCCAAACAGCGCACCATGGGGCAACCTGCTCCGGACAAACCCTGTACAGAAGGGTTTATTGCATCTGGTTACACCTCGCTGTTTCTCTTTGCGCATTTCTTCCCTCATCAAGGCAGCAAAAGCTCTGCGAAGCCACAGAACTAAATCCTTCCACCGGTGCAACCTCACAGGAACACGCACCGTAATGGATTTACCAGTTTCTTCTTCATACAACCTTGCAGCATTTCGAAAAACAAGTGGCGTAGGCAAAAAACAATCGACAGAAGCCAAGAGAAAAGGAATAGCAATTTGTCAGGTTGACCCACGGAATTCCCAGATTCCTGAGAATTCCCTGTCAGCACGCTGCACAAGTAAACCATACAGCTGTGTAGCAGAACACCACTCCATGGGATAACTGCCCAGAATATTTCGAGAGGTAAATTAATACAAGAAAGAACCGTGCACTCGATTAACAGTGAAAATACCTTAAATCAGCATAACAAAGTGGGGTGAGTGCACTTGTGCTCAGTATAGTTAAATAGCTGTAATTAGATCAAACAAACTAGATTGATGTATCATCCCTTTGTAGACATGCCCTCGGAAGGTAGGTCAGGAGCTAAGTTCAGTAAAACAGTTTTAGTACTGCAGCTTTTATCTAGCAAGGCACAGCCACACACTCACTCAAAAGTAAATACTACTTAGAAGAATTGCTGAATTCCAAAGAAAGACTTTATAGAAAAGACGGCATTTTTTAATAATAACCTTACCTTTTTTCCCCGAAATAAAACTCTCCTAGTTGATTTGATAAGATGCCTTTTGGATAAACAAAGTACAAAATTTTGGTTACAAATCCATTTGCGTCAAGGCATTTGAAAGTCTTTGAATTGTTCCTTCATCAGTTAAGGTGTCTACGCGGAAAGGGCACATTCTAATTTGCTTTGTTCTTCCAGAACCTTTTAATTAAATTTTAAAAAAAATAACGTAGAACAGCGTTGCATGAAATCTGGTTACTACATTTCAGAGATGAGCAAAACATAAGGTAGCAGATGGTATGAAGAGGATATATGTGAAGAAATGTAAATAGTAGGGCAGCTCACAAAATCAAAAACGTAAGGCAGAACTGAAAGCGCGCGCAAGACCCCTGGGAGAGCAGAGGAGATGAAGCAACAACTGAGCTGAAAGATACCAGGCGTTCCTGACAGAGCACCAACAGGAAGCTCCCATCGAGCAGAAGGAAAGACCCATCGTAACTCGGGGAGTCGAGATTGTTGGGAAGGGGCCTTAAAGTAAACATGGAAGGAGTGGAGGAAACAAGGACAGAGTTTGCAGGTGCCGGCGAATATATTCATCAAAGACTCTCTGAATCAAAAAGAACCCCCCCTCAACCCCCAACTATTTCAGAACTGTAATCAATAAGTAATGAAGACATTATGAAAGAGCTAAGAGTAGAAAATAACCTTGTATTGAATAAAGACAAGATGAATTGTTTAAATTAGGCAGAAGACCAAACAAAGAGTCGCTCAGTAACTAATCGGAAGAGTTCTCACCATCGGAAAGAGCCGCAGTGTTACTAAGGGGTTAGGAGGAGGCGTAGCCTGCACATTAGCATCATTTGGTACAGAATCTGCACTCCAAATTAATTATTGTGGCTGCACAGACTGCTCCCTGGTAGCCCCGTCTTCTATGATACAGCCTGACAGATCAGCAAGTAGATTATGATGGATCTGCATATTGTAGCAGAGTTTGGGTGAAGACCAAGAAGGTCTTTCTAATCTTTTGATTAAAAAGTTGTCAATAACGGACCAATACTGTTAAACGGAAGCCACCAAACACTATAATGTAGAGGGTATTTAAGGGTGAAGGGAGACACACTTGAGAAGTGGAGCTTCATTGACAACTGCAATTCAGTTGAATAGTCAGGAAACAGTAACTATCCTGAACATTTATATTGCAAAAAGTTGTTAGAAACTAGGAAAAAAAAGCAGTTGTTTCCCCTTTCCCTGCAGGACTTTCTCTAGCCACCAACAGGCCTGCGAAATACATCACTAATTCATTAATTTGTCAGAATTAATCTCCATGAATATTCTACCAAATACGGGAGGCGGGAGCAAGGAGTGACCTGGTGTTACAATGCACCGAGCACCCACGTTCAAAAGTTGAAGAGCGTTTTCTTTCCTGGCTTGCACCAAAAATCTTGCCATCTTAAAGATGTCTTTGCACACCTCCATCTCCAACAGACAACTGCAGTAAGATGAGAGGGACAGCGAAATATAGACGGGTCAGGGTGCAGAGTTTGGCTGACAATCTCAGGAACTGCAAAGAGGGCAGTGCTGGGCCATGGATTTTCTTAACAGGTCTCTTTGCTAATCACCAAAGGTTAAACTCAGTTAATAAAACCCGGGAAGCTGAAGATTTGTGAAGTGGCCCTTCCATGCGGCTGCAGAGAATACTGCGACAGTGGCAGGAAGCGACAGACCTTGCTGCGCGACGGGAGGGAGCGCACCGAGAAGACATCCAACTGCCCCACCACCTGTCTGCAGCCCGCGACAAATACCGTTGCATTCTGAGCGTCGGAAAAGGCACAACAGAGAGCAAAACGGCAGCGCTGCACGCAAGCGACAGCATCAAAGAACCACTACGTGGATGCGCTGTGTGATCAGTGAGCCCACTGAAGTCACCCCCATGGTGCTCCCTCCACCACGAAGACGCGGTGGGTGCCCGGCGGCTGGCTCTGCCTGTCTCGTGCCGAGCACATCGCCACGGCAGAGCACCACGAAGTTCATCGAGTCTAAACCACAACTCTTCCCGTCCTGCATCTTCTTCCGCCCCGAGTTCAATTCCTCTAGGTGATTTATGAGGTGAACTCTGGCTAGGCAAGGCTTCTCTCCTTCTGAGTGGAGGAACAATTCAGATAAGAAACAAATCTCTTTTGAGTTAATAGGAGAAACTGGACTTAATCGCATTTACTAAGGTATTTATTACACATATAGGCCAGATGAAGCTTTAATACATATTAAAGCTTCAGATGAAGCATTTAATACATATAAAACTGCAGGTAGCTGCTCACAAGAGCAGAAAACAAACAAAACATTCACAAGTTTTTGAGAAATTTAAATTAAGCCACTAAAGTAAGAGAAAACCAAGAGCTGCTGGCAACAACAGCAACAGATATCTATCAATTGCAGCTCGTTGCTTACAGCACCACCCGCGAATTGAGAAGCAGTTGGCTCCAAGTCCCCTCAGATACCCTCAGGCTGAGGGACTGCTAAATTGTACTCGATGTGGCTACACAACCCCCAACAGGCAGCAACTGGCTGTTGATTTCATGAATCGTCTTGAGGTTCTTGGTCCTGAAAGACATTGTATACAGGAAAAAAAAGAAAAGAACACTGCAACTTACGGGCCTGGTCCCGTGAAAGCCGCGTGTTGATGACTCAGCAGTGCACAGGCGGGTCATCGGCACTTTGTTAGATGGGAGCCCAATGCTAAGAGATAATTTGCAAGGAATAAATCTTTACGGTATAACTTCAGCTTATCGGTTTGGAAAAGACCCCGCGCAGAATTCTTAAGGCGCAATGAAATCACAGAATTAAAAAGTTTAAGCGTAAGACCCATTATTAAGTCATCCAAGTCCATTTACAATTATTGATGGTAAATCCATCTACTCCAGATGGGAAGAGGTCACTCTCTTCTTTTTCCAGGGCAAGTCTATGAATAATTTGAGTGATTAAAGCTCAAAGCAGGTGTGAAAATGAAAAAGACCAGGAAAGCACATGGGAAAGAAACCACACTCACAGGAAGGTACTTAGCTTTCATTCTGGAATCAAAGGCGGCACCCTCCATTCCCCTCAGTCCATACAGCCACAAAGTACAGATGATTTTTTTCCCAAAGAGTTGTCACATTTTAAAGGCACACTGAAATCTTATTTTTACTTTTTAGGTCTTCCTTCCTCCATCGGAGATGACCTAAATTTTGAGCTGAAGCATTCACAGCATCCTTGCTTGGAATATAAAACAACAGCAAAAACATCAGGCTGCGAAAGAGGCAAAATAATAGGAGGGAAAATTACAGTGAAGACCTCCCTGAATAACAGGAGGTCACAAACACGGCAGAAATAGACGCTGGAGTAGTACTATCCAGAGACAGTGGACACAAAGCGACGGCATTTACAGAAACCCAGCAGAAGACAGGTGGGCAGGATGTGAATCTAAGCAAACGGCTGCAGTTCTGGGAATACCCAACTGTTCTCAAAATTTCCCCTCGCATACACCGCTGTATTCTTTGAGCAAAAAATGTCAGACACACCAAAATCCAAGAGCCTCCTGTGACAAAAAAAACCCCAAACCCAAACTTGAAAACTTACCAGGGAAGTATTCAAATGGAATGAAACAGCTAGAGAAAGGGATGGAGGATATATTTTATATGCCAAAGAGAAAAATGTATGGAAAACACATTTACAACCAGGTAATCAGTAGTATAGACTACTGAACATTCATGCAGCTCATTATTAAAA
Source organism: Chionis minor (assembly GCA_013398295.1). Classification (NCBI taxonomy): domain Eukaryota; kingdom Metazoa; phylum Chordata; class Aves; order Charadriiformes; family Chionidae; genus Chionis; species Chionis minor. The sequence continues at coordinate 16,102 of VZSF01006202.1, forward strand.
AAAAAAACAAACCCACAAAACAAACCGTACTTGCAGATACATTTATTTTGTTTTATTTTATCATCCTAAACAGTCAACAGAAACTAAGATTATAATCTGTGCCTTTTTAAAATTCCATTCAACAGATGTTCATAAACAGACTGGAGCCAAATTTCAGTTCCCCAAAAGGATATTCAGCCAGAGAACTTTTACAAATGGATGATAAAGTCCCGCTTTTCCCCTAGTAATGATTGCTTTTCTGAGACATCAAATCCTCTCTTAGCCTCATTACAAGTTCCCACCAGCATAAAACATATTTTTAATTTCCATTTCCTATAGTATTGTTTTCCAAAAATGGCACTGACGTTCCCAGCACAAGACAAATCTCCTTCACTCCTTTTTTATGTCATCTCCTCGATATGGTATGAAGTGATTGTCTCAGTGACAAGGCTCAGTTCTTTTAAAAAGATGAAAAAGAAATCCAACTGGTACTAATAAATATTTACTTAATGTAAAGAAAAAGGAATTCAACAATTAAGTATGAAAATTACAGAAAAAAATATGCCTTTGTAAAGGCAACACTATAAGAAGTTCAGCCTTTTTTTATAAGAACGATTGCTCAATAGCTCCTTTTGGGACATGGCGAGATGACTTCTTAAAAAGTATGGTCTAGAAATACCCCCAAATCACAGAAATTATAAGTCACTCGAGGATTTAAGAAGCAATACAGAATTAAGAAATATCAGGACCCATAACGAAAATGGTGGAATGAAAACAGTGTTGCACTTACTTGTCTATGTTAAAAGGGGAAGGGGGGGGCTGAAGTGAAAGGTTTTATTTTTACTTAATTACTCCCAGTGTTCACTGGGGACTCCTTCCAAAGTGGATCTTACATTTGGACCTAAAAGCAAGCAGAATTCAGCCTTGATCTTATTCCTTATGACAATACGTTTCTTAAATTAGAAGTCCCGCAACTAGAATGTTGACACCACCTCGAATGTTCCTCCAGCACCAGAGAGTCTCTTCTGTGTTACCGATCTATTAATCCAGGAAGCAGTTAGCATGGGGGCGGGGGGGAGAAAGAGATTGTTTAAAATAAAAAAAAAACAATCCAGAAAATACTACTTTGTAGGCTTGTAGCATCTTTCCTCCAAGGATTTAAATGCACTTTGAAATACGAAGCCTCAAAATGCTTTAAAAAAAAAACCCCAAACCCACCCAACTTTAAGGTATTTTGAAAATGATAATACATTAATTGAGTGCGCATCCACCTGTGATGCAATTACAAGAGTCTCCTACTGCAGCATTTCACACATATTCAATCCACCTTCTGGTTACAGCTTACAAGTTTGTGGTATGTAGAAGGAACAGCAGAGCTGGTTAAAGATTTTCTCTTGCTTCACATACTCTGCAAGCTTCTCATTAACTCATACATGACTTTAATCAGTGCTGAAGCACACGCTTCTTTCAGCGTGCATCAGGACTGGCCTGAGAAAAAAAAAAAACCTCAATAAAATATTATAAACCTGAATTAGTAAAGAGAAGGGCAATCTTTTTCTAAAGTGACTGCTGATTTTCATCTATGAAGGGTTAAACCGACCTTCACCGATCCAGAAGAGGTAATAAAATAGAACTTTAAGGACAAAAATGGAGCACTTCAAGAGATGATTCTGAAGAGCTACATTCGAGAGGACAGAAGACAAAACCTTATAGCACAGATGCTTCTAAAACAAGAGCTCACACGTTTTAAAAAAGCACCCTATCAACCCCTTATAATGAATAAGCAAAACGAGGGGAATCAGTTGGGTTTTTCTCCCCGCTCCCCTTTTTTTTTTTCTTTTTCCTCCTCGCAGGGCTGTGGAGCTCAGAGGAAAGGGGGCATTCAGCCGATGTGTTCGCAGAGCCAGATGCGTGCTTTGCACTTTGCAGGGCTGTGGAGCTGGTATTGGTTGGTTGGGGGGTGGAAAACAGAGTAAGCCTGAGAAAAACCCATCAGAGCTCCTGTCCTCCCCTTTCAGCGTTAATGGGAGGGATACAAGTCTATGGGAGCTGCAGTGGGGGATGGGGCCGGCGGAGGGGGTGGGGAGAAGCCGAGCGAGGCCTTACAATCATCAGCAGCTCTTGTTCTCCGCTCCTTTCAGCGTTAACAGGAGGATGTGAAGCTCATGTAGCTGGGGACGGGATGGGGGAAGCGGAGCAGGATCATAGTTTAGCTTTTGTCCTCTCTCCACAGGGTTAATAGGAGGACATGCAGCCTGTGTAACTGGGATAGGGGGAGGGGAACT
>VZSF01006202.1:19767-73643 GCA_013398295.1 Chionis minor
AGTGAAAAGCCTCCCTTTGCTGCCCTCTGCCTGCCGCTGCGCTTGGCGAGGCAGCCGGGTCCTCCTTCGTGCACAGGGCTCCTGGCTTTCGAAAGCGAAAACTGGCATGTCTTTTTCTTGGGTGAAGAAACTGAGGAAATGGGGCCGGCTCTCACAGCGGTGTTGCTCTTCTTGCTCTGGCGGCGATAGGTTTTCCTTCCTGCCGGCTGCTCGTGAAGCCCGTCTTCCCCCTCGCTCCCAAACTACAGGCTTTCCTGAGGGGCTAAAACTCGTTCCCGCTCGGCTAAAGGAGACCCGCCAGTTGGGAGAGCTTCGGGGGCTACGCCTTAGAAATTACGTTATTTAACGCGGCAAGAGTGAAGGTGCGCAGTGTGTGCAAGCCACAAAAAGAAGTGGAAAAAACCCAGGAAGGGAAAGCAAGTCCGCTGATAAATGCCCGTGATACACAAACAAGGACACCCAGCGTCAGTAAATACCGTATGGTTCGTTAGATATGGGCTTTAGTGATTCTGCCTAACGGCCAAAGACCTTCCTCCCTCTGCCTTCTCTAGCCTGGTGCCTTTTACAAGCGGATCTCTCCAGCTCTGCCAGCTCCCGGAGTTTGCCACCCTTTAAAAGCGGAGTTGCTCATCCTCTCTCGGGTGTTGCAATGCGACTCTTTGACACAAAAAAACCCAACCCTTTCCTCCACTGAATCCATGAGTTTCGGGGATGCTAGGACTAATCAGGAAAAGCAGGCAATGTAATGAAATTATGTGGAAGAGAAAGATCCATTACAGCAAGTAGATACCCCTAAATCCTGTTAGCGACCAAGCATTTCCATAGAAATTTCCTGATTCCTGATGCCCGGCACCTTTCGTACGCTTCCATTTCCTTAACACCATTCCCTAAATCTGTACGTGGCTTCGTTTAACAAACCTAAAATCCAAATGGGAATTGAGGGTGAAGGTTGTCCTCCACCTCCTGATCTCTTTGAAGTCGCCGTCTTGTTCGTTGGTTTTTAGCTCTAAATTATGTAGTTCAGGGTCTACTGGAAAGAGCAGCCTCCAGCTCTTGCGGACAAAGAGAGAAACATCTATTGGCTTTACGCTCCTCCAGCCCCAGTTGATTAAAGGTGATCTGCGCTCTGTTTTAGGCCTCGGCTCCCTTTTAATATCTTTTAGTTAGTTGCTCTCCGTGTTGCACTTTTATTATTTTGGTCTTTGTACACCAATCAGCACAGAATGTCTTGTAAATATATGTATTTACTCTGTAGGTCTTGTGCTGCTTCCCTTCTACCATCAAAATATTAAACCACAAAAGCTCGCTGATTACTCGTCAGCAGATCGGCGAATTTACACACAGACAGCTTTCTTTGGAGCAAGTCAGCAAATTAAAAACAACGCCTTCAAAAAACTTTGGCTGAGAATCGATTGTTTCCAGATCCTTTTTTTTTCCCCCCTCTTAATAAAAAAGGCAGGTCCTGGGCAAAGCCAATAAACAGCTGCTATTGAAAAGCCGATAGCGCACCACATTCTGATGCGAGTTGTTTTGGAGTAATTGCAATCTTGTGTGTAGATAGCAGGAGATAGGAAAATGTCACTTTGTCTACAAGTCCCGAAAGAATAAATCATCCTGGATACTTCAAGGGGATAAAGTGTCTACCAACAAAGAGCTGATTCAATAGTCTGGAGTGAAAAGCTTTACGTTGCTTGGTAGATAGTTTAAATTATCGTGGAAGGATTATCAAAAAGCCTGAACCCCCCCCCCCCCAACACATTAAAACGAGGAACTCGAATTCTTCTTGTCCGACTGCAGGAAATTCAAGTGTTGGTGAGGAAAAAAAAAAGCTCCCTGATTTCACGAACTCCTAATTGAGGAAAAGTGGTTTATTCCTAAACGTCCTTTTAGTGTGCTATAGTCTGAGCAAGTTATTGTTTGTCCTCTTGTTTTTATGGCAACCACTCCAGTATTGACCACTTTAATATTAACCACTTGAGCGTTTTCAGTGATTCCTGAGAGCCGTGTGAGTGATAAAGTGCCTCCCGCGCCCGCAGCCCAGCCCAGGCATCCTCAGCACGACCCGGTAAGATGCAGAGATGCACCTTGGAAAGTTTCAGGTTCTGTAATTAAGTATAAATCAATTACTCTGGCTGAATTTTGCTCAATTAATGATGTTAATTGCCTGGCCGGCAGACAATTTAGAATTTGAAACCGTTTCATAACTGATACGTAAAGATTTTGCAGTTGGAAGTGGTTTAACAGTGTAGTTGATAATAGACCCGATACGAATCCCTCTCCTGCTGTTACGTTAGCTCCCCAGTGCCGCGTAGAAGGGCAGTCCTGCTTGGGTACGGGAAAAAAACCAGATAATCTGGTTGAGAATTATCCTTTCTTTGCAGTAATTACCAGATCCGATGTAGTTGTTACACCTGTATTTTTAATGTTCCGGCCGACAACGTTTTTTACTTTTACAGTTACTCGAGTGAGCAAAGATCACTCCGAATCCGGACTTAGCAGAATGTAGTAAAAAAAGGTGTTAGTTTTATATAGCTGCTGTTGCAGCGCCAAGCGCATATTAAAGAGGGAAAGCTGTGGTTATCAGACCGGAGTACTTGATACTCGGTACTCCCACGTGGTACGTCTGAAGTGATGTTACTGAAACGTGCTGCAGGAGATCCCGCTCTTCATCTTTCAAACCTCCTGCTAGGCCTCTGGCAGAGGATGAGGGAAGTTTACAGGAGCTTCCCAAATGGGGGAAAAAAAAAAAAAAGTCAGTTAAATGATGTATTTGTGAATCAGCAGCTGAAGAAACATTGTCTTGTGAAGGGAATCCCACTATTCAGGAAAGAAATGTTTCCCTGCCTGCGTGCTGAAGTGAAAGCCTGTGCAACGCCGCGGTCCAGTGACGGCTCCTAAACTGTGCAAACTCCCACCGTTTCCGTGCTCCAAGCGCAGGCGGCACAGACACGGGCAACAGCGAGCGGAGGCACCGTTGGTTCGAGTGAGCGGCCGTTGGCGGTGCCTGTGTTCACCTTCCCCAGCTTCTCACCGCAGCCAGCGCTGCGGGTCACCGAAACTGTAGTCACGAGGATGAAGAGAGGTGGAGATCACCGAGCCAAAGCAAACACGTTAGAGAAGTCAGGGAAGTGCCGTTGGAGGAGGGAATTTCGAGCACGCTTTTCAACCCGTCGCACGACCTGTTTGGGATCTGGCAAGGCTGTTAGTCCCAATGCTGAAGAAGTAAAATGCAGGTAGAACGTAGAGGTGTCTCCTCTCAGCGGCTGCCAAGGAGAGGCAGCGAGAAGGTAGCGCAAGAACAAAAACTGCCAAGACAGCATGCTCATTTTTCAGAAAACACCCATTAGTGGAATTGTTTTCTTTGCTCAAATTTGACAAATCAGTTCAAGCCCACACACATCCTGCAGGATACGTGACACTCGAGTATCTAGCCTTTCTTATTTCCCAAACAGCTCTGTCACCCTGCTAGTGATCAGCTGTCGAAGGCACCTCACGGCAAGTTGTAGTCCCTCAAAATAATTCAAAATATTTATATCCTTTTTTTTAAATGAATCACTGTATAAGCTGAAGACACAATAAGCATCAACAGAAGGGGCTGAACTTGTTTTACATTTCCCGGTGGTGTGGAGTTGCCCTCTTACAAATTTTTCTGCTGTTCTTCTGGCCTCAACAGATCTAGAAGGATATTTCGAAGACCACTGATTATGCCATGCAGTAACTGGAAAGAGAAGGAAGCCGTGGATGGAGTTAAGAAGAGAGATAAAAGCAGTCTGTGCCCCAAACCCTACATTTTCACAACGCGCATGGGGTGGTTGTGTGAACGAGCTGCAGAGAGCGGCAGGGATGTTACGCTGCAATCCGACAACTCTTATTTTTGCGCATTTAAGGCTGTATCTGATGATGCATTTCTGTATTTTCTGAGCATGCGATTACCTAGCACAGGACGTGCGGGTTGTGGAGTAAACCCAGTTGGGAGTGGTGCGCTGAGAAGGGGAGAAAAGGTCTGCATGTGGGTGGGTGGGTTTGTCTGTATTGGTGATTGCAACAATGGGTGAGTGTAGTGAGGAGAAAAGTCTTGTCTGGGAAGAAACGGAGATAAAAATCACGGCTTTGTGCTGCGAGCAGTTCTTGCCTCCCTGTAGACTACAGGGCACCTGCTCAGGCATAGTCCCAACCAGGTTGTGGTCGAGGAAATAAAAGTTTCAGGCTTCTCAGAGTTGAGGAGTTAAAGAAATCTAAGTGTCCTTGCTGTAAATGCAAGGTAAATTATTCATTCTCTCTCCCCCCCATCCCTTCCCTCCCTCTAGTTCAGTTTGTCTTTTCATGCTTTAATCGTTTTGACACCAAGCTGTACAAAAGTAATTTAAAATTAACGTGATTGACACTCGGTAGATAGCAGGACCTAGCATAGGGCTCCACCTTCTACTCGGGACTGCGGAGAGGGGCTCTGGATTGGCTGCAGGTCCTCGGGCAGCTGATGGGGACTAAGGAAAAACACGGCAAACAATTAATTTGCTAATTTAGTTTTCTGTTTAATTTGAAACCAGAAAATTGTCAGGCGCTCATCAGCCCACGAGCAAGGCGGAGTGGACTCAGGGCAGTGCTGCGCGGCAAGGAGGGGACATTTGATCAGCCAGCAAAGCAATTTCTTCTGCCGGTACCAACAGCATTTCGTAGGCTCGCTGGAGTGTTTTAGCACTGAAGTTCTGCAGCACGGGGTTTTGTGTCACCTCTCCTCCAACCGGGGCACTTTGTGCCTGTGACAACAGCCTCTTTCACTGGGAAAGAGGTAACGCGCACATGCGTGTCGCAAAACCGCTGTGAAAATTTCATTTCAAAAAATGAAAAATTTCCCACCTGAAGCGCAGAACGCGCTGTAGCCTGTCATTAACCTCCAAACGATGCCTCGGTCAACCGGAATTCTTACAGGGATAACTCCTGTGCATGATAAACGATGGCGAGGCGTAACGAGCCTGTATCAGGACTAATGTCCTTTGATGGAGAAAGAAATGCTCTAATTTGATTTCCTCCCTTCAGCTGTGAAGGGGAGTGTGTAATTTCAGATCTGCGTAGAGTGGGCCCTTTACGCTCGGTTTTGGGCCTATTTTTGATTTAGTAAATTGAATTGCATCGTATTTATTTCACACGTCCGACTCAGGATTTCACGAGTGGCTCATCAGAGCAAAAATTCACTGGCACTGGGACACCACCGCAGCCCTGTATTTTGCCTCGTACATTTACGAGGATTTGCTGTTGTGCGTGCGAGCGGGTGTGTGAGAAGTTGCGAATGCATTAAATCAATTAGTTGATTACCAGCAGAGGGAGCGTGGGTCAGGGCTGGGTTCAGCGGGGAGGCAGCAGGCTAAAAATGGGACTGTCTCCTACGGAAGCGTCGCAGCACGGCTCTCTCAAAGAAAGGCTCTTGCAGCTTCAGCGCAATTTGTTTCCTAAATCCAAACGAACCGAGAGATAGGATCTCATTTGCAAATCTGGGACCTTGCTTGGCCTCCCTAATTCCCAGATTTCCTCTTCCCCTTCTGCGTGACGCTCTCTGTAAACCCAAGTCACTAGATGGTACTGTTGCTGCTTAATATTGATGCCTCTGTGGGCCAGCTATTTGGGAAACTCACATTTCTACTGAGAGCTGAAGAAGGGCCGTGTAATTTGTCAGGGAGACGCAAGCGAGGAGCCAGGGAGAAGAAGTAGGTCAGCTCTGGTTCCTGGGATTCAGTGGTTGGAGGGGGAGCGGAGCCATGGCAAAGATTTCCTCTGAGCTGGTTTGCTTACAGGTCCGCTGCCCCGAGGGAACGCGGGGTCAGGCCCTTGTGTAAACCCCGTGACACCCAGGTCTTGGTCAACCTCGCTCGTGGCCGAGCGCTGCGGGGGGTGGCTGGTGCTCCCGGGGGAGGATGAGGCCCCTGCGGCTGCCGGCGGTGGAAGTTGCGTTGCTCCTTGCCCCCGGCGCACGCGGAATCAGCCTCCTGGCAGGAGGAACCGCCGGCTCGGGCGGCAAATCTCAACCTCTGCAGCACGCTAAAAGCCAACGCGCGGCGAGCCACCGGTTGCCCCATCCCCTTAACGGCTCAGAAACGTCCCCAAGCTTTTCAAAGGACACCGTTGCCCGCGTCCCACCCCCGGCAGGAGGTCACCAAGCTCGCCATGGCGGATGGTAACAAACAGGTTATTGTGCTCTGCAAACCAGCCCCAGCCGCGAGGGAGACTCCGTCCCCGGTCAGGCAGCCTGCGGAGAGCCGCCCGCCTGCCCTGCCTTCGCTTGGGTTTCTATTAGAGGGGAAAGTCAGGCCAATTAAATCAGGCAGCATTGAATCTCTAATTGACATAAATGAGACAGACAGACAGCTGGGAAGACTTAGTGGGGGGGGGTTGGGATGGGTAGGGGAGCAGGTGCCCTGGATGAGAAAGAGCTGGAAATCCAACCTAATAGCGCTGCAGCTTTTCTTACTCTGTGTGTTTATATTAGCGACCTCTTGAAAAGTGGCTGAGCTCCTGCTGGAGAGAAATTAGTGACAGAAATACGAGTTACAACATCAGGTAGTTGATTAGGATGTTCCCCAAAACCTCCGAACAAACCCAAAGCAAAAAAAAAAAAGAAACCCAGCCAACAACCCACCCTCAAAAAAGCCTTTTTAGTAGTGTAGTTAAATTAAAAAAAAAAAAAATCTGTTTTTTCTCCATGCAGTTTGAGCATAAGGCCTCGCAGCTGACCAATTCCAAAATAATTTTAAATTATATTTGTTTAATTTTCCACTCCTGAGCAGTGCACGACTAGGTCTTTCCCCCTTTTTTTTTTTTTTAACCAGGGAGTGCTCTTATTCCTTGCACAGACCCTTCGGATATTAATTTGTACAGAAACAAGTTATTCAAATTCATGCATTTCAGAAGAATGAGGCATAAAGGGGAGGAACTCGCCCAGGTCCCACACACCGGCACGGCGGCAGGAACCGGAATTACCAGCCCTTGGGCGGGCGCCTCGCCGGGAAGAGGGTGCTGCCTCACCCAGGGTGTTGTCCTTACGGAAGCACAAACTCTTGGCCGTTTTCTGGAAACGCGGCGAGCGGGGGTACAGAAGCCAGGGTGGAAAATCAGTCCCCAGCGGATGCAGGCAACAAGGAGGGGGCAAATTTGGTAAATCCTCCAGTAGCACAAAAAAGCAGCGACTCTGGATTCGCTCTCACAAAGCGGAACAAAAACAACCTGCATCTTATTTTCAAAACAACGAAGATTTGCACGTTGGGGTGCAAGAACGCCAGAAATGTTTTTCACTTCCATTTCCAGAAACTTTTGAAGTCTCTTCCCGAATATTTCAACACATTTTTCTTCACCATTTTCCCAGCTGGGATCATTTTTGCCAGTACAGACAATTCTTGGTATCCATGGGAATTGCCTCCATAATTAGACGTGCACCCAGTGCACAGATCAGAGCGTTCAAACCCAGCAGCTGGAACTAGGAGGCGGGTCTGATTAAATCTGCTCTGCCACAAGGAGAAAAGCCAGCTTTAATGAAACATCAGAAGAGCTCCCTACCCCTTCTTTAAACAGCGCAGGAAAAGGGTTTCACTTGGCGAGTCGCTGCTCGTCACGAGCTCACAACTCACTGAACAGAGAGCGAGTGCAGCGGCAACTCATCTGGGGCCTTGAAATCGGGGACCTCTCTCGTTAAAAAGGGTCTAATTGCCAGCAGTGGCATTTATTAATGGGGGCTCACAATATGCCTTCGGAATTACGGCAAAGCCTGGAAACGCGAGCGTTGCAGCCCTCGGTTTTCTCCTCGATAACCCTCAGCCAGCGAGAGCGGGGTCAACTCATATGTGTCTCGCAGAGGAACAACTTCTCCCCTGGGCTTCCTGCTCTGCCCAGAAACGATCGTTTCTGCGCATCCACCAAAATACGTGCGCAGCCAGCCCATAACTCTTCATGTTTTACCATGGGAAGTAAATGATTTCTCTTACTGCGCACCCAGGCTGCATTTAACAACCTGCTGCACGGAAAAGGGAGCTGCTGAAAAGAGGCAGATGGTTGGATGGAAATTATTAATCCCATACAAGGTTTTTTACCTGTATTTGCCGCTTCCACTTGGTGTGATGAACCCCAGCGCTGCTGGGGGCTTCCCCGCAGGCCACCGCCGAGCTGAGCGAGGAGGGTGGGCTGCGCCTGTGCTGGTGGCCCAGCACAAACCCCACGCCCTAACCCCGCATTTCTCTACCTTTTTTTCAAAAAACAGAGCTGGGAATCGGGGTGGAGAAGACATGTTAAAATTACAAGTAGTTTGGGGGTGGGAAGCGACTTTTAACAAATAACGATTTTCCTGCTGCTTACGGCAGGGGACTGGGGATCAAACACGCTCCAGTCTAGACAGGGCTGCAATCCCCGCCTGCCTTAGAAGTTGGTGCAGCACGCGCCAAGGAGCATTTAGCATATCGTTTCCCTAATATGATTAAAATGCAGCTCCCTGTCCTGGGGTGCTGACAAATCCTCAAATCTATAGGCGTTCAAAACCATGTCACCGTTTCCGCTGCGGAAGGAGTCGCTCGCTCTGGGAAGGCGGCAGCGGAGGCGAGCGATGCTCACAGATCCCAGCTAACGGAGGTCTCCTTCAGTGAAGTTTGAACCCAGCCCTTCTTGTAATTCTGTAATTTGAATCTCATTTTCACAGACCTTGCAAGATGCCGATGAATGAGAGATTCCTGGCTTTGAGTCAAAAGCTGCGGTAATTAAATGTTTATAAAACACTTTAAGCATGCAAAGTGCTATTATCGTAGACAAGAAACCAACAGACTATGGCAGATTGGAGCCGGATTTTGAGGCACAGCAGCAAACACAGCTCATTTCTCCCGCTACATCTCTCTCTCAGAGTTGCTAACGAAGGATTATGAAGAACATTACCAGGTTCCTTTTATTATAACCAGAATAAGTCAAACCCGAATTGCTGTCTTTCATATGAACGTGCGTGATTCAAAAGTTATTCCCTCTGTAATAAATATCCAAGTAGAGGGCCAGCTTGCTGCTTATCTTGTGAAGAAACTACCCCTAGGGAAACAAGAAATTGCTGCTACTTCTGGTCTCTCACATAAAAGTGAAGAGGTTCCACCTGTTACAGGTTTCTAACACCATCTGCTGTTTAAAAATAAGACAGCATTTGAGCTCGGCAGCACAGGAGAGTTTGCACTTGTTTGATAAACCAGAAGTGACATCGGCTCATCTAGAAGGTTTGTGTCACTGGCACATTTCACTTTTGTTTTTCCGAGCTCTGAACATATTTCGACTTGATCTTAATTACAAAGTGAATTATTTGTTCCCTAGAAGACCCAGAAACCCAGCAAGCAGCAGCTGAAAGCCAGGCCCGCGCCACAAAGCTTCAATCTTCATCCACAGTCGGGCGACCTTCAGTATCGAAGCGTCTTTGAAGTGGCATCACTCGGCTCCACAGCCTGGCCCAAAGAACCCACTGAAAAACTTCACCTTAGCAGAGCACCACAGCCTCCACCGGGTATGAGGAGCTCAAAGAACAGTGTTCTTTCCATTAAAAATAAAAATACTTACCTTTTGCTGTCTCACACTGCCGCCTGTACGACACAATAAATACTTCAACCAAGGAGTCTTTTACTGCTTCCTAAGTGAAAGCGATTCAAACTTTTGTCCCAGGAAAAACAAGAGAGCTCCGGAGTTCACTATGTATCTAAATCAAAGGACTCGCCACCAATGCACTTAGTTTTTGTTGCATGTGTTAAAAGGCAAGGAGGAGGTATTCTTACCACTTTTTCTAAGAAAAAAAGTGTTTTCTCCGAACGGGTCCCCGTGGAGCCCAGCCATTCCCCCTGAGACACCACAGCAGTTTTATCGCCGCGGGTTTAGACAAAAATCACCGCAAATCCTAAAAGTCTAATACCAAGCCGCGGACGCAGCTCTGCAATCCTTCTCCAGCCGTATCGCGGCAGCCCGTTTACGGCGTCACCCTCCGTATTTCCCATTTAGAGCCCCCTCCGCATGCAGCGTCTAAAGAGTCAGTGGCTCCTTTTGAAAGTGATCAGCTTCTTACCCCAGCACTTTACATGCACTTCTCCACAAAAGGGACCTTTTACATGTCAATTTATTTTCAGACAAGCATATCTGAAAGGGAGTTTCTCTCCAGAGCAGAATTAGTATTAATGGCAGGTGTTCCAGTGGAGCACAAAAGGAGGAAGGCAGCAAGTTAGCTGAGCTTAAGTAGTAAGACAGCTTGATGTTTTAATAACCAGAGGCAAGAAAATGGAGTGGCAGCGGACCTCCAGCTTTCATAGCATGAATGAAGGTTTTATTCACAGCCCCCTATGTACTTGCAAAAGGAGACCTTGAAATATTTTAACTGTTTTCTTCGCGTTAAAAGAGGGATTAAATTGTTGAATATTCCATGAAAGCGCAGCAGCTGCCCCACATACCGTCGAACATGCTTGCGGTCACCGAGTATTTCCGAAGCCTCCTGTGTTCCTGGGAAGGCGGCAGTGGCCACCACGAGGAGGTGGTGGCACCCAGGAGGCCACCGGCTGCACAGTTTACCGTCCACAAATGCCTGAACATGCAGGGAAAAACCCTACGTGACCTAACTTGATGGTGGGGATCTGAAGAGGGTATTGCCATTAGTTGGAGGGAAGGTTACAAAGCAGGTCGGGTTGCTCGGTGAAGTTTCACTAAGGGAAAGGAAAAAAAAAAAAAAAAAAGATGATTGCTGAGAAAGTTACCGGCCTCTGGTTTTAAAGACAGCCTAAATAATCACGGTGGGAATATGTATCAGGCCAAAATACATTTATTTATACTCCGGTTCATTTGACAGAGGTCAGTACCACATCATTAGGAGGAAGGCACGACTACTTCACGCAGTGGGAAGAAGGAAAACAGCCTCTCAGCTGGGTCAACCTCTTTTACAACAGAAAAATTGCTGATTTACACCCCAAAATAGGAAAGTTTAACCTTTCTCATACAGAAGCTGTATTATATAGAGCTGTTCAGTATTATTTTCAGCTCTTTGTCTAAGGATTAACACGCTATTTCCACACAGGTTAATGCCTGGTAGATTCAGCTATTCGAGGCTGGATTCCGGGATTTCTGCTCCCTTGAGCTTTTGTAGAGACGTACAGGACAAAATCTTAAAGGTCAAGTCGACTATTAAACACCTGAAATAACACAAGCAGTTTTCCTTGTAAGGGTTTCCTTAAGTACGAAAGTCAGATACATTTTTGTCCCTTTTCAAACCACGACAAAGCTAAGCTGTAGATCCTCTGCCCCACGTTAAAGCCAAATGACCTCAAACTCTTGCGGGAGCAGATCATTTGGTCTTCTCCGAGACACCCAGTGGCTCCCCCCAACAGGCATTAGAGACCCAGCCTGCCGCAGGCCCAACTTTCACCTCAAATAATGCACTTTCAGTTCAGATGACAGCAGTTGGCCCCAACTGTATTTTGGCAAATGTTTAATACCGTCAGGACATAACCAAAAGAGGAATGAGGGGGCTCACCCCACCCGTTACAAATACCTACTCTTCTCATACGCAGAAAGATCAACAAGTCCATTTTTATTGAGCACTGGAATTTAAAAAGTAACAGCACTTGGTTGATTTCGAACTAAAAAATCAAGACTAATTTTTACTTATGGAAGGATTGCTCCAAACAACTTGGTTAAAAGCCAGGTGTAGCCCTTGTTCACTCTCTCCTTCAAAGTGATGGAGGTCCCAGAAGCTGCAGCTGCACCGAACAAAAAGTTCCTCCGACTGAGGAGCCCGGTGAGGCGGAGGGGTTTGACGCTCCAGGTAGCGGGGTCTGACGCTCTGGGTATCGTCCCAGGGGCAGGCAGAATCTGCGGTGACCATGGGCTGCTCTCCCCGTGCCCGCAGAGCTCTGCCCCTCGCTGTCCTACGCACCTTGGAGTTGTCCCTAGTTGGCTTCGCACCAGCACCATTACAGGAAGGATTAAGCAAAGGTTGTAATGTTCTTCCTGACTGATCCTTGAAAACATTCACAATTCCATACAAACGAGGCAGCTGCCATCCAAGCAGGAAGAACGTTTGGTTAAGACCCATCCTGACGCTCCGCACCATTGCGAGGCTCACCCTGAGCGCTGATCACCACCAACGCGTCCAACCCCATCCGCCGTTTCTGCCCCTCCCCTTGAAGCGCAACGGAGGAAACACTCTGAAAAACCGACTGTCTGCATCGATCCCACCAGTGCCCAACGGGACGGACCCAGCTCCAGAAAGCAGCTGCTCATAATTATTGTATTTGTTTCAAGTACCTAAAATTCACACACCTTTTCACTGGCACGAGAGTTACCGCACAGTTGTAGGAAACATAAGGCAAGTTCACCAGCACCGACGCAAACGTTGTGCCAGAGGAGAAAGCAAGTATTTTTCAGGAAGGCATTTTGTGTGGCGGCGTGTCCCCCTCCCCAGCTATCAGCCAAACATTAAATCCAGCTCCGCTGGGGGTCTGTGGCAAAACCAGTGAGAAGATCCAGTGTGCACTGGCACCGGCCTCCTCCTCTCAGCGGCACTGGACACTAGGGCAGTACTTGGAATAAATATAGAAAAAAACCATGACTATTTCAGCTTCTCGCTGGCTGCTCCAGGGAGTAAAACAGGACCTGCCCGGATGAGGGTAGAGGAGGAGAGAGCTGTATGTCTGAGAAAATAGTTTTTAGGGAATTCTCCATTTTAGAGTCAACTGGGACTAAGCAAAAGGGAAAAGGAAAAAAGAAAGTTTCCCCTCTCGTTAGATGATCAGCCAAAAGTAGCAGAAATTCACATGAGAACCTTTGCTGGCTTCACTCAGGTCCTTGAGCATGTAAGCGTCTGCAGTCCCTGCAGCTCTCCTGCTCCTCCTGAGAAACAGCCACCAGGGAGCTCCAGCAACTCCCTGCAAGTCAGAATGGGTCAGGAATTTATTTCGAGCACAGTTTGCCTCTGAGTGTTGGTTTCTATTAGCACTAAAATGTCCTGAGTAAGAAGTTCCCTTCCACAGCCCACGTCCTACCACCTTTCCTGTTGGTGACTGCCTTAGTCCATCACTGGTTCTAACGACTTCCCACGGCAAAGTGAGGTATTGCACCGGAGAGAAGGTGGCATAATATGCAGCCCTACTACAGTACTGCTGGTTTTCCCATCATAGGGCCAGAATGAAAAAGCTTTGGAGATCTCCCAAAAGGCAGGCGAGAATCATTATCCCCGTACAATGTGGGGAAATGACCAGGGTCGCTTATTCTGCAGCTTAAAGTCAGTCAGTAAAAAAACCATCAAGTGAACGACACATTTATTGTATAATTCAGAAAGAAACCCTGAGTTACCAGCTGTAGAACAAAGTTAAATTAAAAAAAAAAAAAAAAAAAGGATGGTTTGTTTCATAGGTTCCTGCTGAAGGAAAGGAAACCCAAAAAATGGTAAAATCAGCAGCCAGAGCCAGCCCGAAGCCTCAGCTTTGCCGAGGAGAAGGTTCCTTTGTCATCCCCACCTGCGCGGGTGACAAACTCCCCAGGGAGTGGTGGGAGAACACGAAGATGAGAGCGCAGAGGGAAGAACGAGTCAAACGTAGCAGGTGTCCTGAACAGCCGAGCACCCGAGGGGCTCTTTGGGAATCCCATGGTTTATGTTGTTCAGAGCTGCTGTCGGGGCTGGGGCAGGGCAGGAGAGAGGAAGAAATGGGAGTCTGAAAAATCGACCTTACACTCTGAAAACATGCACACAAAAGTGAAGGGGAGGGAAGTCCTTTACAAACATGGGTGCTGCTGGCTAGGGAGTCTGCAGGGTTGGCTTTGGGAAGAGCATCCAAAGGCTGAAGGGCGGAAAACCCCCAAAGCTTAAACCCCAACTCTTCTGGCTGCAATGGCGTTGGAGAGGATCAATTCCAAGAAATGATGTAGCTACAACAAATACCTGGGCCTACACAGAAACAGGTGAATCAGAGCTGCTTTTTAGTGCCACTTGACATCAGTTATACATCCTAGTTCCCATATACACAGATGGATGTCTTTAAAAATTGACAATTTACACTTCAAAAAAGTTTTACAGTGAAGTTCTCTCAGCAAAGATCAGTCCACACGAGGAGGAGCCAGTCTTTCAGAAGCAGAAAGGCACTTGGCCTTTTGAGAAGAAGTCCTCAAGGGAGCTCCTACGCGGGCACTGACCGCCCAATCTGCACCCCCCGTCTTCAGTAGGTGCGCAGGGTCTGCTGCGCCTGCACCGCCCCGTGCGGCCGCAGACTGACCCTCCCAGCTTCACAGTGTGGTGGAAGGAAGTTTCTTCCCCCGCCTCTGTGCCAGAATGGAGGATTCGATGGGCTTCAGCTGGGGGCTTGGCTTGGAGCTGTTCAGGGCAGAGTAGGTCGCAGCCATCGCCCCCTTGGAGAGAAGGCAGGAGAAGTCATTAAGGTGTAGAAGGAAGCATTTCAGACTCACAGCTTTACAAGATGAGGGACCAGAGTAACCAGACCCACAAACAAAGCCAGAAGCATCTTTCTTTTTTCTTTAAACCACCCTCCCATACTGACATATGCCAGTATAGAACCTCCCTAGGTTTTCCTGCCAAAAAAATAGCTTGGCTTGTATTGCCTCCCCTGGCCCGCTGTTCTCCAACCGTCCACCCTGCTTTGCCCACGCCACCATCACCCCCCTGGAGCGCTGCTTTCCAGACCGCTCAAGGTACATCTCTGGTTTCAGCCCTTCTCTGGAGCGTGTCCAGGGAATGGCAACGGAGCTGGGGAGGGGTCTGGAGCACACGTCTCCTGAGGAGCGGCTGAGGGAGCTGGGGTTGTTCAGGCTGGAGAAGAGCAGGCTGAGGGGAGACCTTCTCACTCTCTACAGCTCCCTGAAAGGAGGTTCTAGCCAGGTGGGGTCAATCTCTTCTCCCAGGTGACAAGCGGTGGGACAAGAGGTAATGGCCTCAAGTTGCACCAGGGGAGGTTTAGGTTGGATATTAGGAAAAATTTCTTCACTCAGAGGGTTATCAAACATTGCCACAGGCTGCCCAGGGCCGTGGTGGAGTTGCCATCCCTGGAGGTGTTTCACCAGCCGGGCAGACGCAGTGCTGAGGGACATGGGTGGTTTGGGCAGTGTCGGGTTGATGGTTGGACTTGATATCTTAAAGATCCCTTCCAGCCCAGGGGATTCTGTGATTCTACATTCCAGCTGAAGGCCCAGCCCAGCCCTTGTACCTTCACAAGCTGAACATCCTGGTGATTCAGCTGGCTCTGGGGCAAGCTGTCCTTCTGCGTTATCCACGGATGCTGCAGGACCTGTTTGGCTGTTAGACGCTGGTGAGGATCTACGTGAAGCATCTTTGATACCAGATCCTAAGGGCATCATTTGGAAAGCTAGACTTTAGAAGATTTTATACTTTAAATGCAAAAATACCACCTGTCCGGCCCCAAATTAGGATTTAAATTCAGAGGCCAAGTTTAAAGTCCCCAGACATCAATCTCCTTTTGTACAAAATGGTTTTGGTAGGCTTGGGAGGCGTAATGGCAGCAAACCCCGCATGGGTCAAGCACGAGGTTGGTGCTGCACGCAAATATTCACAGCCAGAGCTAAAACAAAGTGGGGAGAATAAAGGTGCTGTGGGGGAGACGAGCACGGGGTAGAAGCTACGCTGCTGGTTTTCTCCTCTCGCTTCTGCCCTCCCTCCCCAACCGGCTTTAAACCTGCCTCACAGCAACTGCCCGTGTCCAACCTCGGCCCTGCAACGTAACATGGATGAGTATCACCCCGTACCTTGGCCATGTCAGAAATAGTGTCCCAATTGCCTCCGCTGATGGAGAACTTCCCCCTGCCTATCCGGGTCAGGATCTCTTCTGGAGTGTCACTGGGACCATTTGCAAACGGAGTGGAGCTGAGGACAGAAGAGACAGTGTTTGATTTACTGTCCTGTTACCCAGCCAGGGAGCACCTCCAGGTGGCAGCGACCGACGAGGAGAGGTGCAACGGCCACCACAGAGCGTGTCTGGGAGCCAGGCGGGGGGTGGGCACGGCCCCAGCGGTTGCCTTCCAGGGAGACAGAGGCGCTTACCCCGCCAGCATGGTGTACAGGAGAACCCCCAGGCTCCAGATGTCGCAGCCCTCGTCGTAGCCTTGGCGTTTTAGTACCTGAGCAGAATAAGCAAAAGAAACAAAAAGAGTGTTGGGTCCTTGTCACTGAGCTCATTTCCGCTCTTGAAGAGCGCACAGTCTGTACGCGAAGCTCCTAGAGCAAAACCTTGCACTAAAGAGCAGGATTCGAATCAGATTTTGGTTTCATGGAACAGAGGAACCTCCCAGGCATATCAAAATGACAAGTGAGAAAGGAGCCACGTTCCAGTGTGGTGACACCGCCCACATGCTCCATTGCGTGCCTGCTCTTGTTGCACCAAGACAGCTGAGAGGAAAATCATCCCACCTCCTTTAACGGGTCCGTTAATGAGGAGGAAAAGCAGCCTAGAAAATCACTGGGATTTTAAAGTCTCAGTACGCTACGCAGAGCCCCCCTTCAGGGCAGTACAAATGGGAGGACTGCACTTGAGATCCCCTGTTTGTTCATCACTACAAGTGGTGTTT
The DNA here is from genome assembly GCA_013398295.1 of Chionis minor. Classification (NCBI taxonomy): domain Eukaryota; kingdom Metazoa; phylum Chordata; class Aves; order Charadriiformes; family Chionidae; genus Chionis; species Chionis minor. The sequence continues at coordinate 36,334 of VZSF01006202.1, forward strand.
CTGTAATTACCTAGTCCGAATGGAATTCCTACGCCAGAGCAGGCTGGAGTTAGGAACGGGCCAGACCCACCTGTGCCGAGTGAGAGCGCAGGCTCGGGGAGGGCCGTGGGAGCTACGGAAGGGTCTCAGGTCGGTAAGGCGCTTACCTCGGGTGCCACAAAGTTTGCCGTGTAACACGGAGTCATGAGCAGGCCGTTCTCAGCCCTCAGCTGCTTGGCAAAGCCGAAGTCACAAATGTGAATGCTCTCGGGGTTTCCCGACTCATCCACGTAGAGAATGTTGCTGGGCTTCAAGTCCCTGTGAACCACCTGCGGGACAAGGAAAGCGCCGTTCTCACATCTCTGGAAGTCAAAGGTCTGAAGCTGCATTGGGACACTCAGCCCCTGATCTGGGCCCCCATCTGGTTTGCCAGGACAGCAACACCAGCAAGAAATAATAGTCCTGACAGGCAGAGTTACTCCCCGGAGGAGAGGGAGCACAGTGCAATGCCAGAGAGCTTCCCAGGAAAACAGATGTAACCGTACTCACCCCTTGGGAATGCAGATACTCCACCGTTTTACAGATCGTGTGCAGGACCGAGCTGGCTTCCCTTTCAGAGAAAAATTTCTGTTTGAGGATTTTATCCAGCAGCTCCCCTCCCCTCATCAGCTCCGTCACCAGATACACGTACTTCCCATCGTCGTACACCTGCCAAAGCAAATACGGAGGCGTTAACCAAAAAGTGCTACCAGAGCTTCCCTTCTGTGCTTCTGCCACCAAGAAGCAGACAGAAATCAGCAACGCAGAAGTGGATCCGGGGATGTTTCCCCACCCCAGAGCGACACACCGAGCCGGGGCATGGGGCTGCCTGTGCTGGAGCAGCGCTGTTCCCCCCATAGACCAGTCTGCGCTTCCCAAACCAAAACGCAGGCGAAGTCATTCCAGTCACACTCACGTCTTTCAAGGTGATGATGTTTGGATGCTGCCCGTATCGCAGGAGGATTTCTATTTCCTCAGAAGGGTCTCGCTTGCTCTTTTCAATAACCTGCAAGAGTTTGGATAAGCATTAGCCACAACGGGGTGGGAAAGGGGCCAGGACAAAACAAACAAGTGTTGGAGCGTTTGGAGCCCCGCAGGGATCCTGCACCGTATCCGTTCCCTGTCCCCTGCCCTCTTTAGCAATAAGCTCCTGGTTGCTTCATCAGTTCTGCATCCCCAAACCCCAAAGTTTTATGTCTGGCTTATCTGATAAGAACTGACACAGCCACAGCAAGCTCTGCAAAGAAAGGCCAGACGCTGTCCTCTCTCTGCGAGAGGAGAACACCGCTTTCCCGCTACCCTAGATAAGAAAGCTGGAGCAGTTACGTGCACAGCAGCACAGAAATTGCCCGTTTGGGCCTTATGCAAACGAGGAAAGCAATTTCATTCCTGGCCATTATTTTGGTCATCGTGGGGATGAACAGAAATCTAACAAGGGCGTTCCATTTAGATGGTAAATCTCAGACCTTGACTGCATATTCCATGTTGGTTGCTTTATGAATGCAGCGTTTGCAGACTGAGTAGGAGCCGACGCCGATCGTCTCCTTCACCACGTAGCCGTCGTTGAACTGGATGTTCTTGCCGTGCAGCTGCTGCAAGAGGAGAGCAGAGAGTTGATGAGCTGGGAGGGTTCAGGGAAGGGTTTGCGCGACGCAATGAGTTAACTGCAACACAGAGCGAGCTGACAGACGGCTGTCTGCTACATCCCACAGCTTCTCCTCCGGGCTGGGAAGAGGCAGGGGAAGGAAACAAGGCAGATATAGGTCAGTGGGCTAACGCTATCCGCATCCAGCGTGGTGCGTTTTGGCGGCACCTATCAACCCCCAGACCTCCCGCCAGCACGGGTCCACCTGGGGAGAGGAAAGCAAACAGACTCGCATTGCCCTGCCAAGCTTCGCACGTGACAGTCAATAGAAATGAAAGAACAACAGGATGAAAGAATTCAAAACAGAACGACGCTGCCTCGGGCTTCCCGTTAGCTCTGCTCCAGATGGTCCCGCAGACCCACGTTGGATTATTATTACTGCAGCTTCAACCCCTTGTTCCTCTGTCCCCACTTTTTACCTGTACCACCGAATGGAGAGGCGACTGGGTGGGTTTCACCTTGCCGTCCTCCATCAATCCCGTCGCCACAAAACTGAAGCCTCGGAAGAGCTGATGGGCCCCTGCGCTAGGGGGGATGCCGGGGGAATCTGTGACAGGAGGGGAGAGACAACTTGAAGAGGGCTAGCCCTGCGGAACCAGGAGCCTTCCCCTCGCTCCCCGGAAGCTATGGCTCCTCTTTAGGATATTCGAGACAAGAGCCACACCACGCAGCACCGCGCTTACCCGAAACACCCCACGTATCTATGGCTGGGCCGCCGCCTCAGTGCTGCGAGCACGCGGAGCTGACAGCACGCGCGGGAGGCAAACCTTGCCCTCCTGGCACCGGCAAACCGCTATTAAACCGTACAGTACCATTTCCCACAGGGAACTTTGGCTTTGCGTGAATTCATACAAACCTTTTGGTGTACGTGACGTAAACTCTGTGTCGAAATAAAAGGTGTCATCAGGCTGGCCCACTGCAGGCTTGAAGGGCGGTTTGATTTCCCTGCGGTACAGCTTCTGCAAAACAAAGACAACTCGAAAGGGCTCCCACAGGTCGACGCTCTCATACGCGCTCAGAAGGGTGCAAAGGCTGGCTGGGAACGAGAGGCCGAGAAGAGATTTTGTGAAACTAGCAACAGCTCTGTGGCTTAGCGTTTAACTGCAGCTCAGCAGTCGGAGGGAAGACTCCTTGGCCAGTGGGGTGCTTTTGAGTCAGTCTGCGGATAAATTCCACAAGTTCTACCTTATAATAAATCAAAAAAAAGAAAGTGTTCCAAATGTAACTTGGCCCTGCTGCAAAACCAGTATCCATAAAGTATTTACCTCACCAGGCTCTTCTGCCTCTTAACTCCCGTTAGGGCTTTGCTGACACGTCTCCCCAGGGACAGCCAGAGGAGGTGCCCTAGGAGGACACTCGTATCCCAGCATTCCCACAAGAAGCCTTTTTAAATTGCTTCTTGAAGCAAAAACTTGCAATAAGCTTTACTAGCATTGCCAGAGGTTCAGTCGAGCAGCTTGCTGGGTGCCTCGAAAGCCCTGAAAGACTGATCTTCAAAATCCCTTACCAAGGGAAAACAGGGAAAAACCAAAATTATGTGGTAAAGGAGAGAGTTGCAGAAGCAATTGGGAAATTGGCCAGAAGCAATTGGGAAATGCCGGTTCAGTTCTCGCCCCGCTTCTCTCTACAAAACAAGGTATTTCCTTGCCAGAAATGTTTCCCTGAGTCCTTCCCACTTTGTGCAAGACAACCCGTGTTGTGCCAAACCCCAATTAAAACCTGCACCTTGCTGCTGAGAGATGAGTAAATTCAAAGCAAGGTGAGGTCACAGGCAACTCGGGTTCAGAACAGTTATTCACATAACAAACAGAATTTTAGTTTCAGGAAGCATCGTTGGAGGAGATGGAAACCCGGAGTGGCAGCTCTCCCGCAGCTGGTCACGCATCACAACTGTGCTAATTACCGCAGAACGGCATTACGGGTGCTGAGCTGCGTAAAAGTTGGCTCTGGTATTTCTGATACTCACATTCCAGTCAATGGTGGAGTAGAAAGGATGGCGCTTGATCTCTTCTGCCCCATCTGGTCCAGAACCTGAAAGAGGCACCCGAGGAGTGTGTTGCATTAAATCAGGCCCTCCGAAAAAGCGAAGGCTACTCCCGTGTGTGCTGGACAGCCAGGTGTTACGGGGAACCTGGCCGCAACGAAATGAGCCCATTAACCGAGCGCAAGCGGGAACACGCTGCTGACCCAGGAGGATGTGAGAGGCCCCAGTACAGCATCAGGTGTACTCAGAAACCAAAAAAAGAGATGTCTTACCTAATCGGTTGGCTGGATTCCTTTTGAAAAGGGCTCGCAGGAGGCTCTGTGCTTCAGAGCTCAGGAACTGCGGCATGCCCAGCTTTGCTCTGCGGAGGAAGTTAAGCAATCTGTTGCAGGTTTAAAGAAGTCAACCCACAAGCCGACTGCAGCACCTCCACCCCTGAAAGTACAATCATCTGTTTGGCATTTGCACTGCACCCTTCAAACTAACTGTTGATACAAAACCGCTTGCCAAATAACGCCATTAAGTTGCGAGAACCCCCAAATTGCAACACGCTCGGACAAAGAGCAGAAGCTCTTTTCCTGTACATACATGAAAGAGAAACTCCTCTTACTTGAGGATGAGGGTCATCGTCTCCTTACGATCCTTGCCCTGGAAGGGCAGCGAGCCAGTGAGCATTTCAAACTGGGAATGAAAGAGAAGGGGAGGTCACGTTTGGACAAGTCTGAGGGTTGCCCAGATCCCACTGCACCTTCATCTGTGAGCTCGCCAAAGCTAGCGAGAAGCTTGCGAGGGATTAAAAGCCTTGCTCTAAAAAAGGCCGCAGACACCCGTGTTTTCTCGGAAGGAGCTCGGTTCACAAGGTTTGCAGTGGGAACGTGTTCCAGCCAGCGCCTGCTCCTGCGGGAGCCCTCAGATTCAGCAACCACCAGATGGTGGCACCAAATCTGCACAGACACCGACATCCCAGCGCCGGGGTGAACACGGACACCCGCAGGCACCCCCCACCCCACGCTCACTGCGACCACAGCCTCGGGAGCTCTGCCTCCCCCAGGAAACCAGGCTGGGTGCCTGACAGCCTGCGACCGAGCCCTTTTGGGAGGCTTGGAGAACATCCCCAGGTCAGCACATCTGGTAGACATGCAGAATCACGGCCAGGTGTCTCAGAGCTACCACTGGAGCAGCTGCTGAGCCAGGTCCCCCAGCCCACTAGCTGGGTACGTACCATTAACACCCCGTACGACCACCAGTCAGCACTGTGGGAATGGCCCTGGCGGTTCACGACTTCTGGTGCCATGTACTCCACTGTCCCACAGAAGGAGTAGGCTTTCTTCTCGTGGTCTATAGCCTCCTTACTCAAGCCAAAATCTACGTCAGAGAACACCAGTCAGCTTCCGCCTGTGCGCTCTGAGCAATCCCACAGAGCAGAGAGGCCCAAGAGAAGCTCCATATTTCAAGACCCAAGCTTGCTGGAGCACCAGGCTTTTGTGGAGTCCCTTACCTGTGAGTTTGATGTGGCCTTCTTCATCCAGGAGGATGCTATGGCATGAATGACAAAAACAAGTTGTTACTGTCTGCAACAAGGGCTGGTGAGAACAAGCACACGCAGCAGAGGCTGGTCTGAGACGCTCCCAGAATCCAGAGGAGGAAAGTTATCTGTCCCTTCCCCCAGGGCTTTAAGCTCCATCATCAAGACACGAGTGGGACAAAGAGCAGGTCTTAGAATCATAGAATCATTTAGGTTGGAAAAGGCCTTTAAGATCATCTAGTCCAACCATTGACCCTACTCTACTAGGTCCGCCACTAAACCATGTCTCTAAGCGAGGTCCCTTCTCTCTATGCCCTCAACTTCACAATGAATGGGTGACCCACACGGGTGACACCACCTCTGATCCCCCACATCCCCCAGGTGAGAATACCCAGCTCATCCAGCTGGTCCACGTCCCTGCGGAGGCCCAGCCTGGTGCCTTCTGCCTCCAAAGGCTCTCAAGTGCTTAAAGCTGGCACCCGGAGACCAGCGGAGGATTGCTGCTCGGACACGTGGTGCACACACGCTGCCTCCACAGAGCTCCTGGCCCTAACTGCTGCTCTGAGGAGCCGGAAGGAGCCTGGTCGGTTGGCAGCACCGCCTTCCATCTGGCTGGCCTCGGGGCACCATTCGGCTTTGCCTTTGTGGAAGAAGGCTGCGCCGTTGGGGACTGAAGGACCCTGTTCCCTGCCTCAGCTGTGCCGCACGTACTTCTCTGGTTTGAGATCCCTGTATATGATTCCCAGGCTGTGCAAATGGTCGAGCCCCAGAGCCAGCTCTGCTAGGTAGAACTTCACGTCCTCCTCGGTGAACATGACCTGCAGGAAGGCAGAGGAAGCAGACAGGCGCTGGGGTTACACCGCCGGCAGCAGGACCATCTCCGCTGCACCCGTGCAAGACCTTTCACATCCATGTTGCTCCCTCCTGCCCTTCCACACCCAGGTTTCCCAGGCTTCACCCACCATCCTAAAGTATTAATTAAGCATCAACGCCAAAAAAACCAAACCAGGTTGCTCAGCAGCAGACAGGTTTTTAAAAAACTCTCCATTTACGTTCACCAGGTTACGTTCCAGGTTGTCGTCACCTGGCACAACTTCTTGTTATCCCTCCCATTCCCTGCCCTCGTCCCGTCCCCGTGAGGCGACACAACCAGCCAACACTGCAGCAGAACATGGTTCTCGCCCGTTTTTGTTCCCAACGTGATGCTCAGCAGAGGTGAGACCTGCCTGCTCTGCTGCTGCTTTTCTGCCAGAGGACAGGGCTCCTGAGATGTCCTCTCCTGGTGCCAGCTCTGGGCTAGCTGCAGGTTGGAGGTTCTTTCCACCCCTCTCAAGACTTCACAAGGCTCCATCGCTTCTCCGGGCAATTAAGCCCAGACGAACCGAGAGCCTCAGCGAGCCACCAAGATGCCAGAGCGTACCCACCTCTTTGGAAAGCCGAGTGAAAAGGTCACCTCCTCTGAGGAAATCCAAGATGAGATACAGCTTCCCCTCTGTCTGGAATGCTGAAACACAAGCCGGAGCAGGAATCAGACCCCTCTGCTGAGGGAAAGCTCCATGGTGTTACATTAATCACTTAAATCCCAATGGCTCCAGTTGTGCAGATGCCCTGCGTGGTTACTAGGTTAAACACAGGTAGGGCTAATTATCTGGGGTAAATGAGACAGACTGTCCGTGACGCTGAAATGGGAGCTCACCAGCAGCACTCCGGCGCTGCAGAAAATCCTCATTTTATGGGGGGCTGGTTCCCTTTCAGCCAGTGATGCCCTACTGAAAGGGCAGACTTCCCGAGAGAGGCACTGGTTTCCAGGGAAAGAAGCTGTCCTCGCCTTCCTCAGCGTCAGCAGTAATCCTGCCAAACTCCGGCTTGACTAGTTAACTCTGCTTTCTCAGTTTCTCCTGATTTAATGTTTTAATCCCGAGGATTTGATGTTTAAACTTCTTCTCCTGGTCTACGCTCTGCTCCCCATTCAACAGCTAGAGCGGACGTGGGACCAAAGACCTTTCCAGGAAAGGATTTGTGGTAAGGGGATTGTGAAGGCTCCAGAGCAGCACAGCCGTTGGGGGACACCGACTGATCCAGGCCTCTGCTCCATTTCAGGTATCTCCAGAAGCCCGTTAGGAACCATGACAGGCTCTCGGCATCCTCCAAGCAGCCGCTGCTGGATGCCCCACGCTCATCTACCGGCTCCTGGCAGGCGTGCCTGCAGCAGCATCTTTCTTTATTGTGCTTAAAAGCAGTCAGTGACTCTTTGAGGCTGCAGCCCCTCTCCCAGTGTCCCAACTAGCTCCACACTCACCGTAGTGGAGTTTCACCACAAAGGGATGGTTCACATCGGCCAGGATGTCCCTCTCTATCTTTGTCCTTACTCGATCACGCACTGTGGGAAGAGAGAGGAACAGCTCAGACACAGTACCCCGGGGTCAGCCTTGTTCCCAGCCTCAAGCCCTCTAGTCCCAGCCAGCTTGAGCTGGATCTTTTCCCAGCTCCATCACCGCAACAAGGATTTTTTACAGATGAAGAGAAAAGGAGGTTGTTTGTCTGAGATAAAGATACTTCTCTTTCACCCAGACCACCCCGGGGCCAGCAGTGACTGCTGTGATGTTTCCCCAGTGCTCTTTAAGACGTGGAGGACAAGAGCATCACAGTAGGAGTCCCCTACCTTTCAACGTCGCCTTCTTGAGCACTTTCATGGCATAGAGGTGGTTGCTGTCCGGCGGTGTTATTTTTCTCACCAAGAAAACCTGAGGCAGAAGCGCACCACATTAGCCAAGCGTTATAAACATCAGCAGCAGGAGCTGGATGCCTCCCGAAGTGGCAAACCTCACGGTAACTCTGAGAAGCAGGTGGCCACAGGACTGCTAAGTTGTACCTCAAGCTCTCCATGGGAAACCCCATGACGTTTTCAGGACAGTGCTGTGTGTAGACTCCTCTCGCCCCCTATCTCCAGCCACTGCAGCGCTCCTGCTTTTATACTGCACTTCCCAGCTCTCCTATCTTCCACACCTCTTGCTCACTCCTGCAGCTCCTGCGGGGCTGCGGCTGATACTTGGGAGCTGCAACTTGAAGCACCGCACCGATGCTCCAATGCACCACGAAGCCTCCTGATCACTTGCTGGTTTGACAGCCAGATCAACTCCTTACTGTTCAGGTCCTGCATCCTCTCTGGATTTTTAACTCCTTCCCTTCCCTGATGTCCCAGACATCAGGTTTTAGGCAGCTTCAAAAAGACGCCACTTTTCTTTTGCGTAAAGCCACTGCTGCGTTTGCCCAGGCAACAGCACACAGTCCTCTACGAGCCCCCACCGTTAGCGCTGGTAACTGATTGACACGAAGTTGATTTAATGTGCGAGCAGATGGTCTGTAAGAGACCTGGATTATTTACACGTTGAAATAGATAAGAGTTACAGGCTACTTCCTTCCCTCTTCACAGAAGAGAAACTGGACCATAAACAGGGGCCAAAACCAGACGCACACAGCATCATTTCTGAGAAGAGAGGAACATGCCCGAGTCCTCAATTCAACTGCCAGCCTGGCAGCCAGCTGGAGAGCTGCGGGAGGTCTCTCTGCTCTGCACAACACCTGCATTCCCAAGCAGGATCCTTTCCTCCTGATTGCCTGAAAAAAGCATGGCAGGGGAGCTTTGGAGATACAGGCTGGCCCTCAGGAGAAGGCATCGCTACAGCTACCTTTCAAGTTTGAAGCAGTCACTTGCAAAGTGGGCTCATCACAGATCATGATCTGGTGGGAATCAGGAAAGTGGCTTCACTGGGGACAGTCCCTTTTGTCATCAGTTTATCTGGCATGACACGTGGGGAGAAGTGAACTCACCTTGCCGAAAGAGCCCTGTCCCAGCACCTTCAGGAGCTCAAACTGCGAAGGATCGGCTTTCTCGGAGCCTTCCTTCACATGGTGCGTGATGTTGATTTCTTTCACAACACCTTCACCCTGAAAAAGAGGGGACACGGTTAACTGGGAATACACACCCTGAACAAGGAAAAGCGAGCCTTATGGGATCAAGGAACAAGGATTGCAGCTACAGACTGACAGGAACCACATCTGAGAGAACCATAAAAGCTGGTGCTTGTCACAGGTACCTCCTGGCTTCAACATCTGGAATAAGTAAGTGAGCAGTGGGCTTGCACCGGGCGGCCGTGTTAAACACCCAGCGCTCTCCCTAAAGGCTCCGCTCCTGGCACCGCAGGCGTTGCGTTTCTTTGAACTGCATTTCAGAAGAGTGCGTGAAAAGCACCTTCTTTTTTAAGGCACTGGTGGCAAAACCAGGAGTGTTTATGCCACTAAAAATCCCACAACACAAAAATACGGCTCTGTTGTCAAAACATGGCCAGGGCTGGCAAAAATCAGACATGTTGGAGCCCATCTGCTCAGCAATCTGAGCAACTCTGCAACATAAGTCTTAGTGCATCTTCAGCACATACAGATGATGCTTTAACAGACTCAAGCCTTCAAGAAGATTGAGGGGAAGCCAAGGTCTCTGGCACATGTTTTGTTTAAAACACATTCTTTTATTTAAAAAAAAATAAAGACGAAAAAGAGATTTAATCAGCAGTATCTAGAATAAACTCACCAACGAAGCACACGAGAACAGCCCCAGACCCCGAGGTGATGCCGAAACACCTCCTTTCCCCAGCAAACCTTGTCTGTACCTCTGGTGCGCAAAGCCCAGAGCTCAGCTCAACAGAAACACCTTGTGCAGCTTTTTGTTTGCATCCCACAGACTTTTTATACTACCAGCCTTTCAGCTGCGCCTTTCCCTCTGCTTCTCTTGATCATACCTAGCAAGTATACCTGTGCTAAGGTTTCCTCTGAACTTGAGCTGTTCCAGCCCCTCTCCCAGCTGCTCGCAGGGCAGGCTGGACTCAACTTCCCACTTTTACAGGCACGAATCTTACTCAGGCCAGAAATCCCCTGTGGCTGTACGTCTTCTAAGGACAAGTCCAGGCTTCTTAGCACTTCGGCCCCACATTATCCAGCCCCAGACATGGTCTGGTTGCTATTTGGACCTGAAGGCCAGCAATTACGTTCTGAAGGGCATTAAACTCGGTTGCTCTCTGACCCTGTGGCAGGTGTGGCCACCAGAGGCTGCCAGAAAGCTGGAACTACTATTTAGTTTTTCCCCTTGCAGAGCTGGGGAAAAAAATAGTTACGTTTTGTTTTCTAAAACTATTCAGACACTCGGTCTGGAAGCCACTTAATCAAAGCAGCTTTTGAAAATAACAGGAACCAGGTTTGAGGCTCTGCCTCTCCTCTGCACCCCGGCCCCCTCCCCACCCTCCCCGCACCTTCTCAGGGAGGGTGGCCTTGCCAAGCGCCCGCGGATGTGGTTGCCTACCTGCACCCAGCACCCTTCCCTTCCCGCTCTCACGCCTGGCTTTTCTCTAGATTAGGAAGTGGCTTCGCTTCCATGTTGGTAGCTTTGCTCTCTCCAATTCCTGCATTATTCAGACATTATTCTCACAGAGAAGCCCCCAGTCTCAGCAGCACAGCAGGGGGACAGGAGCTCCCCTTGCGTTACCCTGCCTTTTGCTGGTCTCAGTGATCACAGATGAGAAAGATCTTATAATCCCTGGAACAACAAGTTTCCATGTTCCATGGGATCTCCCAGCTTAAAGCAGCCACCTTACACTTCTGGTTTCATCTGGAGGCTGAGCCCACGGCAAACAGCTGTTGGCTATGAACAGCTTCCCACTTCTGGCCAAGAGCCTGAGTGGAGTCAGCCAAGAGGTCTCCTCCTGCTAGTCCTTCCACGTTGTTCAGCTCCCCAGGGACAGACCCCACAGCAGGGAGAGACCAGGGGATGGGACCAGTGGAAGTTGCAGGCTCTTTCCCTCCCCCTCATCTTCACGAAAACACCAGAAACCAGGTCCACAGAGCATCACCACTAGTACAACCGTGCACGTTTCCCCTGTAGCACCACACACCTCAGCAGAGAGGAGCCCTGAAAACAAACTCCATCTCGACCCATCCTCCTCCCACAGCTCTTCAAGGAGCTGCCGAGCGACGTATTTTCCCAGCTGTGGGAATTCTTCGCCTCGGCCAGTACCAAGACCCAGGGTGTTTAACTGTGAGCGGTTTCAGCAGCCCGAGCTGGATCCCAAGGCAGGCAGAGATTTGCATACGCAGCCTGCCAGCCAGCCTGTACCGGCAAACATGCGTACGTGCCAACTAGATCAAAAGTGGCATCAGCAGAGACAACATTGTTGACAGGTTTCTGAGAAAAGCCTTGAGATGCCATTTAGCATCTTGCTGACACCAAGGGAGGTTTCCTCCCATGGATTCATCCAGTAACTTGCGATTCAACAGTTCGGACTCCGCAGACCAGCTCTGCCATAGCCTCTTCTAACCTTCCTGCATTGCGTTTCTGGGTCTGCCTGCCATCTGAGTACCTCATCCCCGGTCAAACTTAGGCTGTGGGTATCATAGGGAACTCAAAGGAAACATTTTTAAAAACCTCAACAATGAGGACTTTACCTCACGTTACTTTTTACAAGGAAGTATGATCTTTTAGAGTGATTCTGATGACTTCTCCTGCAAAATTAGGTGGTCAGGAGAGAGAGGACTTTCCTTTTACCTTTTACAGCCATTTATCAGCACAGCAGAACAAGTCTCCAGCACAAACACCTGCGTGCCACCGGGCTGCAGCGCAAACGGGCTTTGCTTGCACCGAGGTAAATTTTTTTCCACTGGCACCGCTAAGCAAAGCATCCCACAAGGCAGAAAAAGACAAGCAAACCAGGCTGCTCCCAATATCCACCTGAAGCGTCGGTCCGGCTGGATGAGCAACCAGGAATAGCATGGGAAGCAAAGCGAGCGAGCGGCACGGCAGTACTGACCGGGCTGGAGAGCTGGCTGGGGGCAGGCAGCTGCAGGCTGCAGGGCTTGGCTCGCTGTTTCCTCTGCAGCCAGACCGTGAGGAAAGCCCAGAGGCGAGGAAGTTTAGGGTCCCTCTCCATTCTCCCGTCCCCATCACCATTGCGCAGCCTCAGTAACCGCCGCCCCCGTGAGCTTCCAGGGAAGCGCGGCCGGCTCCCGGGGATGCGGGAGGCTCCCGCAGCGCTGCATGGACGCCCCACGCTTGAGGTTGCCGGATGGAGGAGATACAGGTGGTTAAAGCCCAGCTGGCAGATGCGCAGTGGAGACAAGTGACTCGGTCGCACGGAGGCAGGTTCACGCTCCCACTCCCCAGCAACAGCGCTTGTGGTTGGGGTTTTTTTTTTTTTTTGTATTTTTTTGGTTTTGCTTTTTAAAAAATTAAAAAAAATACATAAACTCACAGCTCCCCGTTCACTTTGGGTTCCTCAGTTCAGACAAGATGCTGCCAGAAAACACACATGGTACAGCTAAAGTGACTTCCACCTCGTGCCACATAATCTCGCGCCAGGCTGTGATATTTGGGGGTATTTCCATAACAGGGGAATATTCTGGGAAGCCATTTACTCTTTAAAAAGGAAGAGAAATACAAAACCCCACAGAGAAGTCTGGCACCATCTCAGAAAGCTGCACATCTCTCTGCTCTCACCCCGGCGCAGGGATGATGGGTCACCCGTGGTGGGACTCGGGGTGCCTCGATCCCATGGGCAAATCCTCTGGCATCGCTAGGATTTGCATCTAGTCCTTCATGTGCTTTAGGCTGCACAAGAGTCCTTGCTGTGGATGTTGGATTTATCTAAAAGCCACCCTGGGAAGTTCCATGCGAGGTATTTTTACGGGCATTTCTGATGCAGACAGCTTCTGAACCCACTGCTGCTTGCACTTATTGGCAGGACAGAGGAGAGGCGTTTAGATCCCTTGGTGTGCCTCCTTCCCCCTCCAAGCCTGTTCCCCTTTGACCTTTCCAACTGGGTCAGGACAGACAGATGTTCTCTGCAGCAAGACCCCAGAGAGGGCAGGTAAGAAAGAAACCCCTTGAAATGAGTAAAAAGACACCCACGCACCTTTGCAAATAGAAATAACCCCGTGTCAGTGTTGATTTCTGAATTTCTCCAGAGAGTGCAGAGTATGAAAAGAGGATCTTGGTTTGGACCCAGAGAGACTGCTTATGACTGTCTTGCCTCCTCCGCCCCCATAACTACTCTTTGAGAACCAATAATGAAAGAAACAAATGACTTAATACCAGCAAGGCAACTGGTCCCAGCTCCACAGACCTCCTCAACGGCGGATGAGGTCCAAAGCAAGGGAGCTGCGAGCAGGTGCCAGAGAACAGCCCTGTGCGGCTGCGGAGCGCGAGTTCGGAGTTGGTTCATACCGACACCTCCTTCGTTCTGCCACCACCCCAGTGAAGCAGAAACGGTGTCCGCAGTGCGCGCTCCAAAGATGAGCATCACCGCTTCCAAGGAAGCTTTACGTCGCCCAGCGGAGCCGTGTGGGTGCTGCAGCCAGCCAGCTCTCAGTGTGTGGGCACGGCAAGATCTGATAAATCTTGTCCCGACCAAGAGAGTTTTACATGTTGTGTTATCGGGCACTCGGCGTGGGGAGAGGAGCCTCGGGAAAGCCATCAAAAACCCCCACCGTACGTCCATGCAATTGCAACGCCAGGGCGCCCGCCCCAGCAAGCTGACAAGATCAGAAAGCCACAGGAGCCATAAATGACAGCACGGAAAGGGGTTTGGTGTGGGGAGGAAGGAGGAGGAGGATGAAGTCAAGTCCAGGATGTCATGTGAGCCAGTGAGTAAGAGCTGTTTTCTGTATTAGTAGTCCCACCTAGCTGAGACGGGCTGGCAGGGGCGTGCTGCAGGGATGGGTCTGGTTTTCAGAGAGCTCCTCGCGAGCTCTGCTTATGCCCTCGCATAGGTGGGACGACCCGCCATGAGACAAAATGTGAATAAAATGCAGGAGCCTCCTCGCGGTGTGCGCTGCAGCAGGCGCTCTTACCTTGTCTGCCGAGTCCACAAGGTCCTTCTCTATCCAAGTGATGTCTGATTTTGCCTGCGGGACAATAAATGAGTGTCAGTACAGAAGGGCTGTGATAAAGTTTTCCCAAGAAACTTGTTTAGCAAGACCAGGGGAGCTGTCTGCAGTCAGCGGTGGTGTCCCACCGGACATCGCTCCTCGGGATGCAGTTCCGAGCTGCGTTGGTGGCTCCAGGAGAGCGGCAGGAGCCAGCTCCTGTTAAAGGCTTCGATAAACACTGATGGTGGGTGGAGAAGGACACAGGGTCAGTATGTGGTTACTCATGTTCCCCAAGAATCAGCGCAGCACCCCCAAGGAGAGAGAATGAACGTCTGGCAGGTTGATGAAAGTCTAGATCAGATTTTACTCTCGGCTACACCTGGACAAACTCCAGAAGCAGCTGTTCTGGTAGGGGTGTCCTGGGTCTGCAGGGAAGTTTGGCACCCCCACGGCAAAGAGAGGGCTTCTCTTCTCTCCAGGGGCACGCTCAGCCTTTCTGGAGCAGCCAACAGGAACATATTCAAATACCAAAACTCACCACATCCCTCGAGGGCAGGGCAGGGCCGGCCCAGCTGCTCTGACAGGTCCCTGAGCAGCCTTAGAAATGTCAGTTTGCACTGCCTCTGGGGCAGAGGCAACTCTGTGAACCTTTACTGGGAGGGATGCAGGAGCATTTAAAAGGAGCTCAGAAAAGAACTGCTTCTCAGCTAGGATATGGCCCCTTCTCCCCCAAAAATTCAGACTTAAGGGAAGAAGGAAGTTTTTCCAAGGTCAGGAAGTTTTTGAAAGGTCAGTCCCCAAGCCTGCTGTATTTTAATGACTGCACATAGATCTGTTTTCGCATCTAGGTGCTCTTTCACCTGTTTTTGAGAGGACGAGCTAAATTTGAATAGAAAAATCACCCCCTCAAAAAACCAAATCAGAGTTTTAACATTTCCTCCGAGAGGTTCAAGTCTTTGGCTGCGGATGAGAGAAAACTCATGTTACTGCAGACAGAAGGGATCTAAGAGAGACTCGGGCTGCAACTTCTCTTGTGTCTTTTCAAGCAGTTTGTCAGCATGACGGAACCCGCGGCGCTGGCAGGGCTCTTTGGCGCCAGCAACGTCAACTGGGTGGGCGCAGCGTGAGGCAGAGCGACCTGAAAGTAGGACAGGAGCTATCGAGAGGCAGGAGAAGAAAAAGCGAGCCTTGAGGGAAGGGAGGAGCCACACGAAAACAGCGAGATTAAAGTTAAGAATTAACTGATTTTTAGCTCCGGAAGGACTGAATCAGACCGGAGGGGGGCCCCTGCAGTCACCCTTTTCCTCTCCTCCCCTCCATCGCTCTGCCCTTGCTGCAGGGGCAGCCAAGATGTCTTTGGGTTTGGGAGAAGGTGGCTGTCCCGCTGCCACCGTGGGAAGCAGATGCCCAGGGCAGCCAGCTGACAAACCTACCGCACCCACAACTAAACCCCTTCCCCAGCGCCCAAAAGCGATCACAAAAACCTCAGCAGCCCCTCCCCAGGGATCACACCCACCCACAGGGAAACCAGCTCCTTCACGGCTCCGACCGGCGAGCGGACACCGACCCCTGCCTCGGACGGGGATGGATTGATTTCTCTCCCACACGCACGGATCCCCCTGCAGGTCTGCCCTCCCCGCACAAGACACTGCTCCTCTGAGCTACCAAGCCATCTTGACACCCACAGCCTCCGGGCCATTTTACACGGATTCCTGCGCCACTGGGAAATAGTATTTGCCGCTCCTGGAAAATAAAAGGACACCCTCAGCCACTGGCCAGGTCTGAGCCCAGGAGGTCGCTCAAATCAGAGGAGGAGACAACTTCTTCTGAACTTCCCAGTGCCACTTCCGAACTGCACAGAGGGCTTAGTCATCCTAGATCAGGGGCTGGGGACATACATATGGGTTTGTTTTTTTCCCAACACCACGTTCAAAATACAAGTCCTCTTTCCTGCTTTCCCCTTTTTTTGAGGAAGGATTTTACAAGCCAGAAGCCAAGAGACAGGTTTGTTTTTGCTCGCGTTTTGTCACTTTGCTGGTTGAGACAGTGACATCTAAATGCAAGAAAAAAAAAAAGCCCTGCAAGAGCTAGAAACAGATTACGTTTTTGGCATTTCGCTTCCTATTCATCAACAACTAACCAGAAGCTGTTTTAATTTCTGTTGCTTCAACACATGCTCTGGTCCCCAAACACTCCCAAATTCTGGCAGCACCTAGGAAAGACGCTTCTTAGAAAGCAGTTTTTACCACGAGAAATGCCTTTTCCAAAAGAGAAGTTGTTAATTAAAACTCGGTAAGGTCTGGCTCCCTAAGGTCTCCGACATCTCGTGTCCTGCAGAAGAGACAGAGTGCAACACTGAACGCAGAGCAGATATTTTATCAGCTAGAACACTTGCCTCCTGGATCCTCGGCTTGCTGCGGAAGAGGAGCCTCAGCATCTCCAAAGCTTTAGGCTGCTATTCGCCCATACTTTGCAAGCTGCCTTCTGAACTTAGAGCGCTCTGCAGCACCCAGACCAGCACGAGAACCCCGAGTGTAGTAGTTACGTCACTGGGATGTATTTTGGGAGTTTTTGCTGAAAGGAAACTGTGGTTTCGTATGGGGAAACTGCATTGTGTGGCGATGGCTGCACAATACCAGCAGCCAAATGAAAACACTGGATGGCTTTACGGGTGCTTAGGCATGGCTCTTTCCATCAGCAAATCTCAGCAGGCTTTTCAAGAGGATCACTGTAGTCCCCGTGTCACAGACAGGAAAACAGGCATAGAAAGAGCAATTTCAGCCACGACACGAGGCAGCAACAAGAACTGGGAGTCTGTGTAGCTTTCTTCCCCAAAGTCAGGCTGCCCCTGCTCTGAGCAGCACAATGCTGACTGCAGCACAAACGCTCTCCCTGCGGGGTTGGCTGAATCGCAGGTCTCCAGGGAAGGGGCCGGGAGGAGGAAGCTCCTGCTGCCTCC
The DNA here is from genome assembly GCA_013398295.1 of Chionis minor. Classification (NCBI taxonomy): domain Eukaryota; kingdom Metazoa; phylum Chordata; class Aves; order Charadriiformes; family Chionidae; genus Chionis; species Chionis minor. Next base: position 53,375 of record VZSF01006202.1, read on the forward strand.
CCTTGTTTGTCTCTGCCCCGTGTCAGCATCGCTGCTTGGTCGTCTGCTGTGTCAGGTCTTCGGACGCTGCTGCAAAGCCCCAGGCGAGGTTTGCACACTGACACCTTCTGGCAGGGCTGCACAATCCTGCCCGCCTGCTCAGGGGTCCTGCGCCGTGACCCTGCTCTGCACCCTGCTCTTACACATCCAGGGATGCCTTACCAGGGCCGGAATGGGAAGGAGATGGGAATTGGCCAAGTCAGGCAGAGCAGACACAGGGAGTGGAGCGGAGAGGGAAGAAGGGCTTCAGCCCCATGGCTCTAAACCGGTACTCCCCCAATTTCTAGGTTTGCAAGGAAAAGAGCGAGCCGCATGCTTACTCCCAGTTCCCGTCAAGAGGCCATCTGCATTTCATCTATGCAAAACACATGCCCTAGATGGTTTCAGAAAGTCACCCAGCTGTTGCACCGGTGTCACTACAAGGTCTTTTGCTGTTTTACCGAATCCATTTAGCTGTTCCCACTCTGTACATTAAAGAAGCCACAGTTCCTGCCAAACTTCTTGCCAGATCCATGCAACTTTTGCAGCAGCTAAACTGCTTGATGCCGCCCTGGGCTGCAGCCTTCAAGCTGCTGCCAGGCTGCGGCTGTGTCTACACGGAGCATCCCAATAGCTCTTGCCCTCTCCTAGCCAGGGGGATCACTCCCTCCCCAGCGGCAGGAGGCACAAGGGATCTCCAAACAGTCCTGCAGCTGAGAAACACAGAGGCAGGAGCTTACATTCGGGCAGGGACAGCCCGTGCAAGGCATTAAAGCAGCTGCTTCAGTGCAAGACGGGATGATGCAGCACCCTGGTTTGTGGTCTGGCCTCTCTTCTGATCCGTTTTCTGACCTGTGGGTTAACGGGGACACAAAGAATCACATCCACACCCCGTCCTGCCTTGCGCTCTAAAAGAAGAAAGAAACAGCGCTCTAAATTCCTGAGGCTCTTCACAAGAAAGTATCCCATTTTGAAGCCCCTCTGCTAAACCTCGCAACCATACACCAGTCTTGGCCAGCAGCAGAAGCTGTCAGGTCCCTGCTTCGGGTGCAGTTAACAGCCACGGAGGGACAGGCTGCTGCAAAACTCCTTTGCTTCGCTGTCTCTGCTCCCAAGAGAAGGGACCAGAACCAACCAAACAATCCCAATCTAATGTGATAAATATAAAGCAAGACGCATGAACCAAAGGAAGCTGCGGTGCAGGCAGCTGCATGCGAACAGGCAGGTTGTGGGTCTAAGGGCAAGAGATGTGGGCTGAGCTGAGGCGAGCGCCTTGCTCCATCACGCTTCCAAATGACCTTACACATCCTGGGTGAGTTTGACACACTTAGGGCAGAATTAAGTCACCTCTCGACCTTATTCCGTATTTTTGAAGAGGAAAAAGCTAGTGACAGAAGTGGATTTGCCAATTCTGTTCTTTCTGCTCCTAAACCTGTCCTGGGAGAAGCGAGATGACGCTGTCGGAGCGGCGGTGGGCCAGACGCTGGTACCCCAGTGCCAAGACCCAGCTGTAAACTCTGCCCGAACCCGCTGCCGTTGGCGCACCAGTCCTAGGAAAGATGATCCCCAAATCCAGTGGTGCCAGACACAAAGGGTTCCCAGAGCACGGTTTAAAGATGCTGGAATCCAACGCTGCGTCAGCAGACAAGACTGTAGGGCCCCAGCTCCAGCAAGTCCCAGCATCAGCGCCATAAAACCTGCTAGCCTATAGATTTAAATCAGAATAACCAGGGACTGCCTCTGCCTCCTGCCAGCACCCAGCTACAGCCCGCCGAGTGCCGGGAACAGCGTCGGGGAGGGAAGGATCAGGGTTTCATAAACAGGAAGGCGATGGTGTGAAGAACTGCTGCCTGAAGAGAGACAGCTGCTGTCATGTCAATAAGCTTCAGAAGTGGGACTGGTGGTCCCCCTGCTAGACCAAAGGGGTGTCTCTGCAGAGGTCTCAGCTGCTGGCCAGGAAGCACCAGACGATGACATCTGCCGCTCGTGCAGACCCCTCCAGCGCAGACTGCTGCCGGGTGCCAGCCTCAGGACTGGGAGCTCCACGCTCCCAAAATTTCCCATTAAGTTATTTTATGCAATCTACTCCAGAGCAACAACCTCTCTGCCGAGCAGCAACTCCGGCTCTGGAGGGAGCTTGAAATAAATGGGAAGCGAGAGATGCTGCAGCTTTGCAGAGGAAGCACGTCTGCTTTCTGCTGTTGTAAAGAGCAGAGAGGCAAAGGCTGCTCTGTCTGGAACTTTTTTTAAAAGTGCTGGTTCTCAAAAAGGGGAACAAACAAAGCAGAGCAACCTCTCCAGCCACTGCCTGCCTTCCTGCAAAGGCCTTATTTGGGCAAGGCTGACGGTTGGTCTCATTTGCAACCAAAGAATTGGCCAGAACCCTGCGCTTTTGTCCGCACTTCTTTGGTGGATCACCCACAGTGCTCCTGGGAGCCTCCAGACTTGGCCCCAGCCTGAGAAATCCTGTGGGACTCTTGTCCCTGGAGCAGCACCGGTCTTTTTTGAGCAGGGACGCCCTTGGAAAGTGAAGGGCTTCAGCTTGGCGTAGCAGGGTGTGAATGGACCCACCAGCCAGCACAGGGGATGGACTGGACCTGTTTAGAGAGATGGGATGGGGAGAAGGGAGCTGTGCCTCGAGGCAGAGCCGTTTTGACGTGAGAGGAAACGCTGCCCCCAGCAACGAGATGGTCGTATCAGCAGCTGCAGATTTTAACTCGCTTTGTTGCCATCCACTGACTTCCAGGAAAGCGAGGCAGGCGATGCGAACTACCCCCACAGGAAACCTGCCCTCCGAGTGACGCCTCTCGAGATGTCTGCAACTGCTCCAGGACCTCTCAGGAGCTGAGAAATGTCACCCTGTACCTGTGGGACACGCACGTCCTGCACGTGGCAGGGTCACCACGTCAGCCCACCGCTGCTCCTGGGACTTTGCTGGGAGAGGGGAGCAAGAGCTGGGTCAGAGCAAGCAGGTGCTGCGACCCCATGTTTACCAGGAAAGAAGATGTTTCCTGGCCTGCCACTCACTGCAGCTCAGAAGAGAAGTTGAAAACAGAAGTCCAGCCAAGCAGAACATTTAGTGAGATCGTACCGATTTCATTCAATTGCTGAAGAGCAGAGAGGCAAAGGCTGCTCTGTCTGGAACTTTTTTTGAAAAAAAAAACCAACACCTGGGAGAATTCAAGAGTTTCACTCTATCTAATTAAGCGGGCATTGCAGTATCAAGGTTGTATTCAAAGATTAAACACCAAAGCCATCTCTGCCCTGCTTACGCATACCACACACACAATTAAGGAAAAAAATAGTCATTTGAAACCTCAAGCAGATTGAAAAATCTCTCTGCCCGAGAGGAGACTCTGTCCTGTTCTCGTGCACGTGTTCCAACGGGTCTAATCCCAGCCCCCGCTCACTCGGCCCCACAGCTGCCCTCCCTTCCAGGTGTGAAACCTTGTGGGCTCTGGTTTTCCCAGTCCATCCGGAACATCGCCGATCCAGCACCACCGCAGGGCTGCCTGCTCAAAGTGAAGGTCCGAGCACCGTTTTACTGCGTTTTATAAGACGGGGTTTACTTTTGCTCAGTATGTGCATGCCCACACCTGCAAAAGGTTGGGGAGACAAGACACGAGACCCCTCACTTGAGCTCCTCAGCCACTTCCACCCACACTCGGAGCAGGAAAAGCTGCGGAAGAACTCAGTCCTGGGGGGTTTATAAAAGTAGGCGGCAGATGGAGGGAAGAGGGGTGCCCACGCCCCTGTGAGACATCAGAGAATCAGCAACAGCTTTTGCAGGAGGAGGGAGAAACAGGACAGCGTAAATGCTTGGGGTCATGGACAAAGCTCAAAAGAAGAGGGAGATTCTTAGAGCAATCCAAGAGGATCTGCAGGGAAAGAGACGGCTTCGTTAGTCCTTTAAACTAAACTCACACTGAACAAGGGCATTTGCTGTTTTGACAGACAAAAGCCTTGGGAGGCAGCTGGAGCTGGGGGGAGGCAGGGCCCACTGCGGGGTGGCTTTGAAGATGGAAGGCTTGGACAAAGTCACTTCTACAAACACAGCTAAGGAGCACCAGAGACTTCGGCAACTGGAACTTCCCGATAAGTGGATAAGGACGGGGGTGGATTCCTGGCAGGAACTTTGCTGCTAGAGGTTTGCAGGAAGGAATTACTGAGAGGGAACAGCACTGCGGTGGGAGAGAGGCACGTTTCACCCTACACCATCTCTGAGGACTGTTTCATCGGTCTCCTGAAAAAACACAACAAACCAAAAACCCGGGAGGGAGAAGAGAAGAAACCCAGGAGGCACAGTCAGAGCTCTGCACAGTGAGGCTGTCGCTGACCCCGGCATCTAGAAATCCTGCTCATCGTTACCTTCGTGCACAAACACTTATGGGGCCAAGGCAGCCAGGAGAAGTGGATGATCAACTCCATCCTGGCACGGAGAACACCAGGAACCTCCCTCTGTATGGCTTAAACCAAAAGCCTTTGACTCTGAGCATCCTAGAAGCACTCTGCTGTCTTCCTCGAGGCAGTTCCTCTCCACCCAGACAGACAGCCAAGCGCTTAGTGTAAAATTAATTTGGTCACCCTTGGGAAGGACTTTGCTGCCACTCTGAGCAGCGATCTTGGCTCCCCGCAATGGGAGTTACAAGCAAATCCCTAAAAAGGGAAAAGTCAGACCAAGACAACGCAGTCTTACCCTGTTTGGTGTTTAGATGGAGCAGTTCCACCCTTTGGAACTGCTTCATGGGCCCCTTTTCTCACCAGCAAGTTCACTTCCCCCGTATGTCAGAAAGCGACCCACATCACCTTCCGTGGAGGTGGATGGAGCTGCCACAGGGAGGAAACACTGCAAAATCCTGGAGGCCACAGACACCAGCACGCTCTGGCAACGGGCAAGAGAGCAGCACTAACAGAGCACGGAACTTCCCGGCGGAGCACGGTGGGACAGCGGTGACAGGTAGCCGTGTCTGCAGCCACGGGACAGGCTGGGTCACCCCCAAAGAGGCTGAGAGCCCCAGGAGACCCTGCCGGGCTGGTTCCCCGGCCACCGCTCCCCCTTGAGCATGCTCCAGTAGGTGGCACTCAGAGCATTTTTAATGCCCAAAACGTGTTTCTGTTCTGACACAGGAGGGTGAGAGCCAAAAGGACCTATATTTCATAAACACCTTGGTGGGAAGATTCAGCACCCCTAAAACGGGGAGGATCTAGGAACTGATTAAGGGGTGAGATGTTTTCTCAACCCAAGCCTGAGGCTGGAGAAGGGAGAAGGCAGAAGGTGGCCTCGCGCAGCAGAGCTCCCGTGGCAAGACAAGTCCTTCTGCTTCACAACATCCTTTTTGCTGTGCTGTTACTGGACTCATTCGACCAGGAGCATCAAAGTGTCCGCTTTATGCCAGAACTGGGGTCGCCTGTGGGATGGAGGCAGCAGGGAGGCTCAGGCACAGGCATCCCCTTGCACTCCCCGGTCTCCTCCCTGCTCCTGGCTCTCTCCAGGGGCATTCTGGCATCAGATCCTGCAAGTTTCTTTAAAAAAAAAAAAATTAAAAAAAATACATCTCCACCCTTTCCAGGCACTACAAGCCACAGCTGGCCAGGATCAGCTGACAACGAGCAGTTTGGGCTCACGATACAAGCTCAGGCAAAAGATCTTCCCAAACCCCGCCGACACTGTCCGACAGCTCTCCGATGCCAGTGCAGCCTGCCGCAGAGCCGTGAGAGAAACGCTCACGGCCGGCAGGACTTTGCACCCGGTGAAATGAGATGCTGTAAAGGAAAACACCTTTAATTGCTAGGAGATAAGGAACTACTTAATTATGCAGCTTCTACAGAACAAATTAGTCTCCATTTAGAAAGCGCAAAGGATACTGCCTCCCCTTCCTGCAGCCCTACGCACATTTCCCAGCAAGGAGGGAAGCTCTACTCTCAGCAAATTCAGATCAGCTCATGCTTTGATGGTGGTAAAACCAGGATACCACGGCCCAGGCTTTTCTAAATGAAGAATATTACTCTTAGGAACCACAATCCTCCACCTGGGCATGACACAGGTCTGCTACTTTCAGCACAGAAGAGGAATACTCACTCTAACTGAATTGTAAAATGTAACGCTGGTTTCACAACAAGAACCGAGATGTGTTTGCTGCCCCTGGAGTTATCGTGGGATGTGGAAACTATTCTCTATCACAGGAATGCAGGAATTCCATACTCCTCCCACAGCACACATGCTGCCGGCGGTTTTCTTCTTGCAAGATACACAAAAAGTGGTCTCAGGACTTGGTAAAGCCTTTGCTTGGTACCTACCAGGTTTTGGCACGTGGAATAACCCAGCTCTCTCCCACCCTCCACAATGGATGCATGTGCAAGATACATCGCAAGAAAAGCAACTGTCACACTTTCATGGTGGCTCTGAACTTTATCAATGCTAAAAAGAAAAGAAAAAAAACCAAAACCAAAACCAACCCATGTCTAAAACACACCCTGAGCTGTGTGTTACCAGCACCCTGGTCTGAGCGTACAGGACGAGCGCCTGCCGTAGCAAAGCACGAGTCTTCATTTATTGCTTGTAAAAAAAATACGGTGGCAGCCAGCGGCCGGCCCCTCCGCGGCTCAGCCACACGCCTGCCCTGCGTGCCGGGAGCGGGGCTGTAACGTAAAGATCACCAGCCCCCCGCTTCCCAAGCATCGCAGTATGGGAATTAGTCATCCCGAACACTGGGAATAATGTGTTTTGTCCTGGCCTCTAAGATACAGAAAATGCTGTTTTAAGGAGCTTTTTTCCCCCTAGCTCTCTCCATGCGCAGACCCCAGGGCTCCCCTCACGGTGCTGCTGTACAAAAGGAGTGACCCCCCACAAAACACCACCACTGACCCCAGCCCCGGTGCTCTCCGGCTGGCCTGGTGACGGCCAGAGCCATCGCCTCCCTCTCTCTGTAAGCAGACACTGCATATTCCCAACCTGTAACCGGGCCAGCCCAAGCCGGCTGGTTAAATACACCTCTCCGACGGCGAGGAAATCAATACCGCCACGTCTCGGAGTGCTTACAGGAGCACAAAAAGATTGTGTTCGCAGTCTGCTCGGTGTTCCCAGAGCCACCACAGAAGCTTTGCTGAGACTAAGGTTTCAAGTACAAATGAGGGATAAACGCCCTCGTTTTCCGTAAGGGTGACATTTCCCGGCTGCGTACTCCAGGGCTGGCGAGGGAAGGACCCAGATTTCACGCTGCAGTTGGGAAAGCCTTTGTGCCTCAGAGCAGCGTTGCAATGAGATCAGCTGGAGTTCCTGGGACGATGCCTCTGCTTCCCTCACCGCCGAAGCAGCCCCAGCGAGTGGCTTTTCCTAAGGATGAAGGAGAAGGGCTCCGGGCGAGGCAGAAGTCCTCAGAGGACAGCTGGGACTATTCTCCTTGCATGGTCCCCAGCCCCGTGGCAGCCCCTGGCAGGCCATACAGTTCAGCCTGAGGGGGGGAAAAGTTATTGCAGCTTCACCTGGAGCTACAGAAGGAATTTACTGCTCATGTCAGAACTGGGCTTTGGCTTCCAAATAAAGCTGCGGCTTGTAAAACTGCAGGAGATTCAGGGAGACTTGCTTGTGTGCGGAGTAAAGAGTCCCGGATCGGGATCTGAGCCAGCCGTGGAGCTGGTGAACCCCCAAACAAACGCAGCCAAGGGGACTCAAAGCTGCCAGTCACCAGGGTAGCATGTTCTAGAGACACAAGCCCGCTCCGACCCCTTCAAAAATCAACGGTGAATAAGTTCTTCACTTCGAGCTCTTGAGGGTCCTCTTTGGCGCCAGCTCTCTGCTGCTGTCCCTGGCACAGAGGGCGCTGCCACCACCCCATCCCCTGCGGCCGGTGTCCATCTACCTTTCCCCCCAGCAGAGAGAGGAGCCCGTGGCTCCTCCGTCCCGTGGGGCAGGCGCCGGCAGAGCTCTGGCTTTGCCCACGCTTCCTCCTGGCTCCACAACGAACTCACTTCAGCATTCCCTTGCCCTCTGCCCCCATAGCTCGGAGAGCCAGGGGAAGCCTGGCCGAGGAGGGCTGGCAGGAGGATCCCTCGCTTTGCCGCGAGCTCAAGAACTCCTTTAACTCTGACGGGGAGAGAGATGACACAGGTTTCCTCCAGGTACAGCATACAGTAAAAGATAACTCTTTTTTTTTTTTTCCCCCCAGTAAAAGAGGCTTTCTGGAGACAGAGCTCGAGGCAGTTTATGTTAACCCATGAGGGGAGTGGAAATGGAAGAAGAGAAAGGAGAGCAGTTTTGATGGGTCGGCGTGCCGTGCGCGAGGGCTGTTTGAGTGCTGCTCACCAGTTCTGCAGACTCTGCTGCATTCCTCGTGTGCAAGTCCTGTAAACTGACCCCTCTTCAATTATTCATTAGAGTCTGCAGCTCATCAGAGACTCTGCTCCTCAAACAGGCATTTATTTGTTATTTTTTTTTTAAGAGCTCAGAAGCTTGCTATTAACCATAGCCTGGCCTTGCCAAGGACGAAGAGCAAACGCTCTGGCAGGAACAAGCCAGGCAGCTGTCAGGCATTACATTAAAAACAAACCCACTTGATTACTTCAACTGACAAGACAGAGCAGCCAGTTTAAACTAAGAGCTTTACCACTGACAGGCTGAAAAAGCCCAACGTTAAGAGAGTGGCAAAAGCTGCAGCCCAGTCCCTGCAGTGCAGTGGGAAGGCGGATTTCCAGGCAGCACCGTGCCGTGCTTGGGATGTTCTGCTCCCACCAGGTTATCCCAGGTCCTGGGGAACCAGCCTGGCCGGAGCGCTCCTGGCCGAGCAGCTGGAAGCAGCAGAAGAGGAGCAGTGGGCAGAGAAGGGATTTGCTGAGGTACCAGTCCCTTCCCACGTTCGATAGCTTTCCAGTTCTCAGAGAAAACAGCGGCAGCTGTGCAAACACGCCAGGCCTGTGTCAAAGCCGAGCATTTCACTCGTTTGTTTCAAACCCCTTCACGGTAAGAGGCCGCGATTCAAGTGGTGCCCAGCAGCGGTGAGGATCACACCACTGGACGCGTCTCCGTTGCACCCAGCCTGGAGCTGGAGCTGACGTGCGACGCTGGCAGCGTGCAGCCTACCCAGCGAGAGCCCTCTGTCCCCTGGGCTCTAAGTGGGCACACAGGACTTGCCCTTTGGTGGCCAGCAAGTCTCGGATGACTCTTTCTTCCTCCCCCACAGTGAAGAGAAAGTGCTTGAAGTTTTCTCTCTGACCACCCACTCAGTGATGCAGCTACAGAGAAGACAGGACAACTGTCAACGGATGTTCTGCCAGTCAGCGAAGCCCACAGCAAGAGGCCCAGCACGAAGTCTGGGTGAAGGAAAGAGAGGTCCTGGTGGAAAGCAGAGCTATGAGCAAGCACTGCCACAGCACGCCATGACGGAGCAGCACAAAGCCTTCCTCTTACAACCCACTGGGGGAGCACGAAGAATTCCCAGTTCGTGACTAGAGGTCAGAGCAGGATTCCTCACCAGCAGCGAAGTCCAGCCTGCAGGAAAGCTGCTCCAGCTACATCCAGTTTGCAGGCGGGAGGGAAGAGCTGGGCTCGAGCACCTTGGCAGGTGCAGGAGTGTGGCAAAACCAAGAGCCAGCCTTATGTTTAACAGCAGCCGACTGGTATTGTACCACACAGAGGACTGGCACAGGCTATCGTGGGTCAATGGCTACAACCCTGTTTCCTCCAGCTCGTCCCAAAGAATTACAATTCAGAGCTGTGACTGCAACGGTACTTTGTCGTCACGGGACTGTTACAGGAGAGTAACAGGAGAGTTGTTCGTGTCCAGAACAACATGAACTAATGTTAACGCTGGTGATGTGGGTATTTCTCTGGCCAGATGTATCCACATCCAGGGCTCCTGCCTGCAGCTTCCCTTGCTGAAGATGCTGCAGGGGAGGACCTTACTGCAAGCTTTACCTGGTCAAGACACGAGGATAAATCAGCAGGAGCTCTGCAGATCTGGGAGAGCGCCACGTCTTCCCCTTTACTGCGTTCCCACCATGGTTTGCTGCCCAACAGCGAGGCTCAGCCTGAGCAGGTGGGGCAGCTGGTGCCTGCAGCAGAGCAAAGTCCTTGCTCGGGTCTCAAAGGTCTCTTTTATGGTGCAAAGCAGAGCTGGAAGAGGTTACTTATTCACCTCCCCAGTTTTCATTGCGCACTGTGATTATCACCCAAGAACAAGTTGATCAGCACTCCCAGCCCGCGCCAGCGTTACCTCCAGAGAGAGAGTGGGCACATTCAGCACTGCAAATCCACTCCTCTGCTCTTCATTATGAAGTGATTTCACTAATTGGTTGTTGTACTTTCATGCATAATTCCTCACAGTTGGCACCTTCAGGGAGCACAAGGCTCACCCCTTAGCCAAGCTGGCTGCAGAGCAGGCTGTAAAACCCCAATTACGAGAGGTTCCATTTTTCCACTGAATTCAAGCCCTCTGTTGCTGTTCCCCGGCTGAACAAGGACCGATCTTCAGCCTACCTGACAATTAAAATCTAAAGAACACAGGAGAGAGCGAGGCTCAGCACCTAGGGACCAACACACAGCGCTGCCGATCAGCCCCTGGGGCAGAGCAGCTTTTGAGAGCAAGGCAAGAGACCTCCCGTTTTGCTCCTGACCTGCACGGAGACACCGTTGAGGTTCACCCAAGGCTGTCACAGGAGATGCTTCTCTCAGTGTCAGCCCAGGCTGTGCCAAAGGAAACAGAACAGGAAAAAAGCAAGCCCCGAGCCCTGAAGTGCAAAGGATATCAGGACAACAGTCCTGCTCTGTGAGCATTCGTCCTGCTCCTCTACCACCAACAGGAACATGAAAGAGCAGCTCTTTCTCTTCAGCAGCCTGCACACGTTTGCCGAACCCTTGCGCAAACCGCGCTGCTGCTGTCCTAAAGCCAACATCACATTTAAACAGGGGCAAAACCCACCACCAAAGAGAGGAAAACAAAAAACCCCCATCCTTGTACCTATCTTTGCCAAAGGCTCCTGGTTCAATGTAGCGTTGGATTAGCAATTTGGATTTAGGGGTGTGGCCAGGATTGCCTGGCAGATTGCAAATTCTTACAGCAGGGACACACTGGGAACATCCACATAAGCAAGGATTCAGGCACGAGCAATCTAGGATTGTGCTGGCTGTCAGGAGAGGGTTTGGCTTGGAATTCCTTACAGCCACAGAGCTGGAATGCTGTTGGGATGGCCCTGACGGCAGACCCAGGCTCCTTTCCCTGCGTCCATGCAAAGGGAGGCAGACGCTCCAGACAGCTCTCTGCCCAACCTGTAGGATCTTGCAGGCATTTCCAAGATACTCAGATAAGCACACGGAGGTGCGATGCTTGCAGGGACTTGTGTACCACAACTGCTCTTGAAAGGTGCAAATCCCCACAGGAATAAAAGCCACAAGAAGCTGTGAAATGCACCAGCTGCCCTCGGTAGGAAGCCGAGTTAGAGCTACAAACGCAGAAAGAAAATACCAGATTACAGCCAGCCTGGCCCAAAACATCCCCTCACTACCTTTGCAGTGACCGTTTCGTTGTGTTTTATGCCCAAAGACCCTAAGGTGCAAGAACAGCAGGTGCCATGATGATGGAACCATTAGACTGCATCGGTCTCGCCGCTACCAGTTGTGAAGTTCCCAACTCTTTTGAGGAACTCTTGGATTTCCTCCTTTGCAAAGTGTCTTTGGTTATTGCCCAGGCAAATAACGATTGTACTTCTGGCAGCATCCTACTTACGGGGACAGGGGGAGGGACGGCATTTCTGTGTGGGTGTTGAGTAATCGCCGCTGTCGCAGCTTCAGGCTATTTTTAGAAGAGATCACAGAATTAGCTGCAAAAGGATAGCAAGTACAAACCCAGAATAAAGGTGCCTCTTCCCCTCGCCGCTCTCCACACACAGCTAGAACAGAAGGGCATGGGAGGGATCCTGAGCAACCTTCAACTTGAGAATAGCCAATCTCAGAAGTTTACTGCCGCTCACTTCTCCTTCCTTAGTCCTTCCGGTAGGTAAAGCCAGTGCCAGAAGCTGCTGCTGGCATCTACCCCCAAAATGAACAGAAAAATACAGATAGTCAGTGCGCTGCCTGCGTCCCCCATCACCACCGGTGCAGAGCGCCAGAGTTTGCCCTGAAGTTGAAGGTATGTGTTTACAGGAGGGAATTCATTTGTCTGTGCTGGTAGGAAACGTACCTTGTACAAACTTGGAAAACGCGACCGAGGAGCGCGTAGCAGGGCTTCACGTATTCAAAAGTTACCGAAAATGGGATTGTCAGACACCGCTCACAGGCGTTTTGGCCACAGTGCAAAGAAAAAAAAAAAAAAAGTGCAAAGCAGGACACCTGCCCGCAGCACAGGGCTCTCATGGTTTCCCTGCTGTGGGATGCTGGACAACTTGCCTGCTGCTCTGTTCCAGCTGCCCAGCTGCTCCGGGGACTTCGCTTCCCCGTCCCACAGAGGGACAGACACAGAGCAGCAAAGAGAACCCTGAGTGCTTTTCGGCCTCTATCGCCTGATATTTCTGTGGCGCTGCGTCTACAGATGGGATCAGCCAGGGTTTGTCCCAGTGATGTCCTTCAAACAAAAAAAAAAATGTCTTCAATTATTTTTAAAGCAACATCCTTCAGCTGCGTTTATGGGAGGGCAGTTTAGCCAAGTGTTTGAAGATGAAAGAGGCAAAGTCTCAAGTCTTAGAAGCCCAGCTGGAATCCAACCAGGAGAGGCAGATTTTTTTATTTTTCCATGCCAGAGACGCAGGCACAGTGAAGAACCGTAAAGCCACTACTCTCAGGGGAGGGAAGTGCACAATCTCATTGACTTGAGTTCTGCCGACCCATGCCAGATTTCTGTGCAGGCCGCTGGAAAAGTGCCAGTCTGGCAACTGGGACAGAAATGCAGAACAGGCAGGTGAGATGCAACAGCAATGCTAGAAGTCCAGCATAAGTCCCTGGCAAAGAACTACCTGAAAAGTAGACAATTTTTTTTTAGGTTTAAATTTCTTTTACTAAAAATGCAACAGTAACCAAGCGGAAAAAACAATACACTAAGCCCCCACAGCCTTTGGCATAGACCATAATTCAGAGACAGAGAAGCTGCTACAAGGCACTCACTGAGGGTAAGGCACAGGACAAACTCTTGACAACCTGTTCAGCAAGGTCTCCCAAGCCAAATCAAACACACTGTGTCATTCTTCATGGTTAAAGTAAGTACATATCAGAAAAGGAAATCCTGAAAGGCTTATGATTTCAAGGTACTGATATGGCTCTTATACCCCACACAGTGTCTTGCAGGACAGAGAATTACGGGCACAATTAGGAAACACCCATGCTAACAACATCGGTCCTCAGTCTTGTACTTGGAGAGGGCTCACATCAGAGAAATGGCCTCCTTCAACATCATGCTGCTCATGCGTGGAGCAGGAAGAGCTTTAGGCGTCTGAAGAAGTTCTAGCAGATTCAGACCCATGCCCAAAACGTGGAATACAGCAGCTCAGTTCCCTCTCCCATTCCCTGCTGATGTTACCGGCGTCACAGAGGGCAACCTGACAGAAGCAGAGCTTCTCCCAGCCCCACCAAGGCAAGAGAATAAACAGATACCAGGCACTCAGCAAGGCCAGCTGTGCCAAAACCATCAAATACTCTTGTATTTCTCATCCCGTCTGGCAAGATCACAACACAGAGAAAGGTGTAAACACAGCACTGAAACACCCCAGGGAATCTCACTTCTAGCCCTCTGCTACGGCCTCCAGTCCATCTCTTGCGTGCTGGACTGAGGTGGCCCTTTGGGAAAGTTGCCAGGTATGTTTGGATGACCAAAGGGACAGGAAGAAAGAGGATTTCTCTTTTCTCTTCCCCTGCTCCAGCCCCTTACACTCCCACATGCACTCATCCAGATTACAAAGCAGCAGCTTACAGGATTTAAAAATAGCCGTCCCCAACCCATTCCCCAAATCAGCTCACACCCCACAGGCAGCTCAGAGGGACGACTTAAAGACGTAACTCCCGAACGTTTTTTACCTTGGACGGAGGATTCCCGCCTTCTTCTGGAGCAGCCTGCCCGTTCTGCAAAGCAAAAGAACCTGCCATTAGCACACGCCAGGCGTGGGATGGCTCCTTGCGCCCCCTTACAAAGGCTGTTGGCCCCTTTGAGCCGGACAAACAGGGGACGATGCCACTGGTTAAAGGAAAAAAAAAAGGATTGTCTGGAGAGTCTCTCCACACTTTCCCTAAATGAAATGAGGGATGCTTATATACCATCTGTCACTCCTGGGATGAACTGTCCACCCCTGCACTCCTCGGGCGCGGGTCCCCGGGGCGGTGGGTACCGGAGCTGCAGGAACTGCTGGAGAGACACAACCCTGCGGCTGCACCATCCCACCTCCGGCACCCTCGCCGTGGCTACCCCCTCCACTGCTTCTCTGGGATGACTGGAAGAAGTAAGCAGGGGAGATCAGGTGAAGACGGGAAAAGCAGCGCTAAAGTGCAATTAACAGCCATTGTGCCATGATGTTGGCTTTAATACAGACGTTTATCAGTTCTTTATTACCCCTATCGCAGCTGATAGGGCTGCAGGAAATCCACACCGCTTGCTTGGCTCCAGGCCTGAAAGTCCAGCTTCTGCCGCTGGAGCTCTACACAAAGTCACAGCAGGTGACCTCAACCACCCGGAGTGGCATCGGGCTGGTCACACTCGGCGCTGACCCAAAGGCGTATCAGGTTCAGCCCGGCACCGTGCCTGGAGAAGCCAGCGGGAGCAGGAGTGGGTGGGATTTACTTCGACACAGATACTCAGAGCAGGATAAGCACACACAAAAGGTTTTCTGCAGACTGTGGAGAAAAACAAGGGCAAGAAGACTTTGCTTTGACATCTATTTGCACTAGTCTCAGACTCCAAAAATTAATGGAAGTCCTCTCTTTCCTTGAAAGAACAAGGCAAATTTATACACTTCTCTTTCGATGTTATGGTCCAAGAGAAGAGGCGTGATGCAATTTCAGTCTTGGATTCTTAATGTCTGGGTTTCAGAGTCTTTCAGGAATCTAACAGAAACAAAGCTAGCTCCTTCCCTGGAGAAGAAAGGGGACTATGCCATCCCCTTCTCCCCCTTGGGCCAAATTTAACTGCCTTCCTTTTAATAGAAAGCAAAAGTTGCGTTTGTTGATCTTGAGAGCTTTGGGGCCACCGAGAAAACCTCCCTCTAATGCTCCACTCACTTTCTACAACATTCAACGGGGGCTTCCAGGTTCACACTCGTCTGCTGTAGAGGAGGTCACCGCTGCTGTTTTCAAACTGCTTGGGTACCTGCCTGCACCCAGCTCACAATAAAAGGTGTAACACTGAAGAGGTAAATTTAAGCACAAGTTTAGTTTTCAGATACTCCAAAACCACCACCAATAGTCCGAAGTCTCCATATAGCTTCACATTTAGGTCTCCTCTCACACCTCAGCCCAACCTGTGGTGCCTGCAGCAGCTCACAGAACAGTGTAGTCCTACCACAACATGGAGCACCACCACATCAGCTGGGGAGAAGACCACTTGCCACTTGGCCTGACGCTGGCCCTGCAACATTTACATTTATACGGATCCACACTGAGCTCCGTAACTCACCTTAGTACCAACTTAAACTGGGCTTAAGTTCTTGAGTATTTTCAGCCAACAACTGAAAAAAACAATAGCACTACCACGCAAGTCAAGTTCTTCCAGAAGAACATTGCCCTGATGTTTACACGGAGCTCTTGGTGCCATTAGCACAAAGAATAGCTAAGAAGTGAAGTAAGATTTTGTGTTTACGTATAGCCCCCCCAAAGAGGGGGGAGACACTGTGCTCAAGATAACCAGACTTGGAAACATGCGTATGCTTACTGGCTCAGCTGTCACTGATCAACAAATCATAACTCGCTGCTAATCCAAACCATCGCTTGGGGGGGGGCTGTTTATGTCTAAAACAGCTTAATAAGTAGAATTTCCGTGTCGGGCAGAGGGAAGTAGTGCCTGGCTCATGGTCTGGAGAACAGATCTATAAGGCACGTGTCAGGAGAGAGGCAAGCTGACTGCATGGGACAAGGTCTTGTATTCCCTTGGGAAGACCAGCACGTGGCTAGTGAGCGCAGGGTCTGTCCAACCCTTTGGCTTCAAGGATAAGCTAGGAGACAGCGGGTGCCACCTCCGGACCTGCCAGACCTTTTGAGTGCTGCATTTCATCAGCTCCCTACCCCGAGGAACGCTTGTCCTACACCCCGCTGTGGACAGAAATCCATCCTACCTGGGGATGGAAGGGATGTGGAAAGAAAGAGAAGAGCATCCCTGGGAGATTTCCTGGGCATGTAGGTCCGCGCTCTTAGAGGGATGAAGCTCCTGATGAAAGAGTTACTTTCTCAAGCTGACATAAGGCAGATGTGTGAGGAGAGAATTGCAGTATTTAGAGCCAAGCGCTTTCCTCCTACCCCAGAGCAAAGCCAGTCCTTATTCCCTCATATGGAATTCAAGAGCCATTTGTAAGCGTCCGAGCTACAGACTCATCACCTCCCAAGATAAAATACAGCCATTCACCGCGTCATAAGTAGAGCTGAAATTGTGGGTTTCTTGCTTTGACATTTGTCTCTTTAAAATGCTTTATTTCTGCACTCCCCCTGCATACCAGGCACAGCGTGTTAGCAAGTGCATGTGTGTTTGCCTCCGTGCCAAATACCCCCTCGCAGCACATTGTTCTCGGGGTTGGAAAGGAGCCTCCTGAATGTCCTACTCTGAAAGCAACCCCGCAGATCTCCCAGCAGGCGGTAACCAGGCAATACCCGCTGCCGCAGGGAGACCCGGCTCCTTCCCCTGGGTGCCCGGGGCAGTAACGAGCTCATGGTGGCACAGCAGGGCTTGGGCTACCAAGACGGCAGCGGCATGAGCCTCACCGGGGTCAGCAGCCTGTCCCTGCAACTTTCCAGCCGGCCCTGCTCTGGGGTGAGTGGAAACGGGGATTACGGAACTAATCTGATGGGCACGTGGAGCGGCAGCTCGGCGGCGAGGGCACCTCTGGGTGAGCCACAGCTGAAACTGCCCACGAGGTCCTGCAACAGCCCTCCTGCACACACGCTTCTCTGGGGAGTTTTCTTAAAGCACGCGGACAAGTATAGTGGAAAACAACCGCGTTTGGTTACACAACTGCCAGCCTGGCTGAACTTGGGAGATATTTATCTTAGGACATCTTGCATTTTAAATCCTTTTAATTCCACATAATCCGCAGCGCGGGGAGCAATTTACAGAACAGGCCAGCGCGGCTCTGATCTGAAATCAGGACAAGTCGCACCCCCGGCGGGACCACGCGAGACCCTGCCTGCTCCTGCTGCCAGCGAGGGCTGAGCTCTATAGTTAGCACCATCGGCACAAGTCATCCCGGATTACCAACAGCTCTGCTGAGAAAAGCAGCCCGCTGCTATTTCCGGACCTCTAGGCTTTGACTAGTCACTTTTGAGATGCCCATATGCAACACAACAAGGGTACCAGGTACCCAGAGATGCTCTTTCACCCAACTTTTGATGAACCATGAAGCATTTAAGCAGGAAGGAGTGGGGAAGGAGAAAACCCTTCACCCCAGAGCTTCTGCTAGTTTGCCACAAGAACAAGGCATTTTATTATTGTTAAGTGGAATTTATGGATTTTGCCTATTACGGTTCAGAGAAAGGAAATGATTCTGCAAAAATAAAAATCACCAAAAGAACTTACGTAGCCCAAACAGGCCGAGGAGTCTATGCACAAGGCGTATCAGAGACGACAGTCGCTCAGCTTCCTCCCCTATCTTTTGATCATTGTTTTATGCATTGTTCAGCTAAGATGCTTGAAAAAGATAGTTATTCATGAATATCTCCTGGTCCATAAAGGATGATACACATATACAGGCAAAAATAATTAGCTTGAAGTGGTTGGGTTTGGCGTAATCCCACATCAGTTGTGTTGCCCGTATGTCTGTGTAACAAGATGAGAGTTTAAAGACAAGCATAGCCCCGATGACAGTATCCATCACTATGGTGATGAAGTCATTCAACTCCACTCTCTATCGCTTGCACTCTGCCCCAGCCAGGTTTTTCTACTACATAAGCAATATTCTGGATAATGTAAGCAGCAGAGAGAACAGGGGGGAAAGGGAAAAAAGGAAGAAATATTGTGAAGCTAGCTCGGTCCCCAGGACAGAGGGACTTGTTTCCTGCAAGGGATCAGTTCAAGCCCCCGCTGCTACCCACTCCCATGCGTTTTCCCAGCATGGCTCCAGGCGGAGCGCCGGTGGACTGGGAAAAGGGGGACCAGCTGGGACAAGGGGGACCAGCCGGGACCCATCCCCAGCAGCTAGACGACCAATGCCCCTGGAACGCAATGGAAAAACCCCAAATCCCTTAACAACAGGACTGATGCCTGCACCAGCGCGGTGACAGCACCTCTGCTCCATGACTCAGAAAGCAAAGGTTGGAGGAAGTCGGTTTCTAACCTGGATGGCAGCGATCCCAGGGCAATTTACGTAACTGGCGTTCCAGAAAAGTCTCCTTGGTTTCTCAGTGGTGCCACCTTGCCCAGGAGTGGTGAAAACTTTCTCCTTGGGCCCCTGCCCTCGGTGATTTTAACCTTGAGGTGCAAAGCTCCCTGCTGAGCCCAAGTTCCTCTCCTCTCTTTGTGGATATGCTGCTGGATCTAAGGGAAGCCTCTAAAGTCCGGCCCAGGCGATGGCAGCCAGTTTAGAAGTGAAGAACAACCGCAGGGGAGTCAGCTGCAGGTATCTGCTCACCTTAACGCGAAGGGAGGTAAACAGCTGACATCCCACTTGTGCTCCTGAGATGTAAAAAGCCTGATCTGCAGAAATATCACCCGCAAGCAGCTCCTGACCCCAACCTAGAGCCCTGGCCAAGGTGAGATGGGGGAAGGGGGTAGCTCCCAAGGCAGAGGCCAGCCCCCCAGGTTCAGTTTACAGTTAAAACACCCGTTGCTAACATGATGGGGAAAAACCAGTCCTTGCTGCTGCCATGATCTTCACAGCTGACTCGGGCTGAGAAATACACCGGACCTCCCTGGCCGTTTCCGCTCAGAAAGGATCCCGTGACGCTGACACAGCACCTGCCTGGCACCTGGGAGACATGGGATTAAGTAGTAAACGAATCTCACCCATGGCATTCACCACCCGGGGCACCGGCATTAGTTTCCTCCCATTATGAGCGTAGTTGCGTTTTCTGGCTTTTCAGGCTATCTTCCTACCTAGGAAGGGAGAAACCACAACCAAAAAGCCCTGTCTCCCAGCAATAACCTACACCTGGTGTGCACGACGTGGTTTCAGGAACCGCCATCAAGGCGCCTCAGGATTTCCCTCCTCTCCCACCTCACCACTCCAGCGATGCTGCAGAGCAGATGCTCCCAGCCCTTGGCAGGGGGTACCCGCACCTTTGTGCCCACGGCACAGGCGGACCCTCGGCACGGCACCCACCCGCACAGGGGGGGCTCTGGGAGAAGCCGTGCCCTACCTGGGCGATGAAAATTAAGCAGCCTCACCTGCCATGGCCAGCAGAGCTCCCTGCTGTCATCGCAGCAGCGGTGAAACACTCCCTCCACTCAAAGCAGAGATCTCTTAAGAGGCAATTTTGAATAGGAACGAGCAAATCTGACCGATTAACCATCGCGATATCCCTTGGCACGACAGAGGAATGTGACAGCATCCGGCCAAAACGATGCGAAAGCACCAAGCTCTGAGTAAACACCTGGGACAACCCCCCCCCCCCATCTCTCTGGTTTCTCCAGGAGAGCTGCTAATTCCAATTTGGATGAGAAGATGTTTAACTAAAAAGTGCCAGAGCACAGTGCCTCAGCTGGCTGCTCTGCGACGGGTGAAGGCTGCCACAAGCTGTCCCTTTATTCTGAAATGGCTGTGGGGCAAGCCTGCAGATGTGGACAGATGCCCGCACCCTCCTGCACATCTGGCTCGGAGGTCTTAATTAGAAGGAAAAAAGCAAAGCGGGAGGGAAGAGCAGACACCCAAAGTGACGCGGGACCACGACCGGAGTTCGAAACAGGCCTGGGAGAGCGGTTGGGGCTGGGGAGGGGGATGGCGAGGAAGCCTGAAGAAGAAAAGACCCCAAATTTGAGACATTCCCTCCCTGGGCCTTCAGCGGGGACCTCCCGGGCGGAGGTGGAGGAAGGAGCACGCTGTCACGCTCCCCGAATAATCAAAGCCTGCAAGGGCAGCAGCGGAGCCAGGCAGCCCCCGGAGCCCCGCCGTGCCCGCACCGACCCCCGCAGCAGCCGCCGGTAGC
>VZSF01006202.1:74103-92643 GCA_013398295.1 Chionis minor
CAGCCCCGAGTGTCCCACTCTTCTGCACCCTGGAATTTTTTTTTTTTTCCCTCCGGGAGCATCCAGCTGTCTCACCGTACCCCCAGGGTGCACAGCATCACCAGAAGACGAGGATAAACTCGGTGACACCATTCAGATGGCTGCAGAAAGCAGGAAACTGCTCTGGGAAATCCGGATTCCGAGTTTGAGATGCGCAATGAGTCACCCGCTCATCGCAGCCTGCAGTGCACCNACATGGATAAAAAACATACCCACCTTTCTACCGTGTTTGGAGATTCCCGTAGGAAAGGTGGCTCAAGCCCAAGTGTTGACAATTCATGGTTATTCTCACTTGCTACGTTTCTCAAATGGGAAAAAGTTTTCTTCTCACGTTTTACTAAATGCCAAAGCACCGTGTTTTCATGCTTTGTTATAAAATTGCTTAAAAAAAAAATCTTTTTAAAAGGGTGCATCGCTAAGGGTTGACTTCATCAAGGTGTGGCTGGAAGTATTTAATGAGCGTAAGCATATACAGACGGGATTTTGCATTCTGAGAGCAGCTGCCCCAGGAAGCCGGGGCTGTATGGCTCCTCACCTGTGCAGGGAGGGCAGCGGGCTCCAAAAAGGCCGAATTAGGACAGAACCCAGGGCTTAGAAAAATTCCAGTTAATCTTCAAAGTCCTTGAAGCTACCCTGTAAGCCATCAGCAGGACCTGCTCGTGATTTCGGGCAGAGCCGCCATCTTTTTTGCACGTGGGGGACTCGAGTGTAGAAAATTCCCACGGTGGCAGTAAGTGCTTGGGCCAGCCTGGGAACTGCTGTCACCTAGTCCTGTGCTCCGAGCCCCGCTCTGTGCTGTAAGCATTGCAGCCCCACACGAAGGCGTT
The DNA here is from genome assembly GCA_013398295.1 of Chionis minor. Taxonomy (NCBI): domain Eukaryota; kingdom Metazoa; phylum Chordata; class Aves; order Charadriiformes; family Chionidae; genus Chionis; species Chionis minor. The sequence continues at coordinate 74,970 of VZSF01006202.1, forward strand.
AAATAACACAAATGCACCCGACTCGTGCTAAGTGAGGTCCTGTTAGAGCCAATTAAACTCATGTCACTTACGGCTGGAGCACGCTGAAGCAGATCTTGGGGAGAGTTATTCATTCAGCTCCAAAGCTCTCCGTAATTTCCCCTCGTTCCCTGGTACACGATGTGCCGTCTGGTTACATCCATGCTCCAGCTGCTGCAACCTGCTTTAAATGGCATCAATAACACGATGATGTCAATACCAGCATCCCATTTACCTTCTTCATTTGTTCACTAAACACATCTCCCTTTCCCGCTGCTCCACACGCACGTCAGACCGGCCCGGGGTGGGAACGCAGAGGGAGGCGAGGGCAGGACAGTGCTCCCTGCATCCTTTCCGGAAGGAGAATAAAATGAGACACTACTCCGGGACCTGCCGCGCTTTAATGCCAGGCCCCGTGAACGTCACCTTTGGATGTCGCATCCCGGTGCACTTGGAGCTTCCCACCTGGGTGACAAACCCACAGGGAATATTTAAGCCACGATGCCAGGCGCAAAGGCCGTTTCCCACCCAGTGACCCACCCAATGCCTCCCAATTTCCAAGGAGGGTTATGCATGGAAGTCAGGCAGGATCAGGCGCTAAGCAGTTACCTGCAGCAGCCGAGGGGGTAATCCCAGCCCGGCTGGTCATTAACTCCTGGGTAATTTCTCACTCCAAGGTCACAACTGTTATTATAAACTGTAAAAAGGTATATTAAAAAATAAAATAAATGACTTCTGAAGTGTTGAACAGTTATAGGATGGAACAGTAACCAGTAGAAAAGCAAGTCTTCATTTTCAAGGTCACGGTGAAAGGTCAATGGGCAATATCCAGAGGAACCCTCTGAAAGGCAGAGCAAGGCCTATTGCAATTCCACGAGGGAAGTGAGACAGGAACCCGCTGCTGCTTCCATCTCCTGGTAGGTCTATTGAGATGCAGAAAGTCCTTCATATATCACAGCAGAAAGACAGGCAGGCTGACCGTGAACTTGACAATAGACAGAAATTATGAAGCTTTATGGAGCAGTGACTTCTTTAGGATGGAAGAAAAAGACGGCTCTAAACCCATGGGTACCACTGTCCCTAAATAAACCTACTGAATTATCCTGCCCAGTTCTTGTAATCAAAGAGCAAATTAAATATAGCGGGGAGATCACAAACGATTTGTACGTGATTATTTCCTGCATCTCTGCAGCTACAGTTAAAGGCTAGGAGAGGAATTTGCTGAGACGGCTCGACAGTATCCTCAAAATTATGCTAACACCCCCCAAAAAAAGCCTACCAGCAACTAATACCCAGCAACGCTGGGCGGACAAGCTAAGGCCTCTCAGCCCCCAGCTCCAGCACTCCGAGAGAAGCAATCTGCCTGCTGAGAGAGGCTGTTATCAGACCGACCTTCCCCCAAACTCCTGCACCAGAGACCGCTGAATCGTAGTTGATTAACAGGAGGTGAAACGTGCCACACTAGATTGCTGGTAAGGCCAGGGCAGGATGTGCGGGTAAGAGAAATGAGGTAGTGGTCTCCCTCAGGGTTTATTTCCTCGTCAAAGAAGGGCTATAAAAAGCAGCCCCTAGCCTGAAAGCAGGGTACAAAAAGTGTTCTTTGAGAGCCTGCCGAGGGTCACACGTATTAAAACACGTATACAGGCATTTTTCTGAGACAGTTGCAGGCTGGGGAGAGGTGCTGCTATGGTGAACAGTGACTCTGGATCGGCTGGTTGGCCCTTTTGTCAGTATTGCATTTGCTGAAAATTCAAAATGCTGCGGTATTAGTTTGATTTTAAAAGAAATCAAATCCTCCTCAAATTCAATTGTGGATATTTTTGCCTCTGCAGCTGGCCGGCTTTTGGTTTGTAACATTTTCCTTTCCGGGGAGGTTGACAACATTCGTTAAGCCAGTTACCCCCAGAGAAGCACTTCCACAGCGGATGTATTGAGACCAGTCTTTATCCACATTACCAGATCCAGTTCGTCCTCATTATTCCAAAAGCTGCCCAAGTGATTCTCCACCTAACCACACAATAACCCAGCGCTTCCACGGCTCACCATATCCATTCTTTTTCCCAAAGCCAGGGAGCATCTCTCATTAACTGCCCGCTTCATGCTACGCTGCTTTTACACATATAAGGAAATGCAAAAAGCTTGCAGGCACGGGAACTCGCGAGGCTGCATCCCAAATGTCTGCTACAATTTACAGACTCGTGTAATCTGCTTCGTGTTTACGCTAAGAGAGTTGTTTAATTAGAGCTCGCAGCAACCCTCTTTGCATTTTTTAAGATTGACTAATTAGCTCCGTAGTTCATTGTTATCCCCGCTGTACTAATAGGGAAACTGAGTCATGTTTTCAATAGGTTGTCAGGGTAAAACTTGAACTCCACGTCCTGTCTTCTAATCCCCAGCTCTCGATTCACGGTCTCATTTCCTCACCTCTTCTGCTTTGTTTTTCCACCATGAAAGAAGAGGTGATAGATCACCTTGTTTTGATCCCAGGGACACATTTTTCCCCCCGCGTGGTACAAACATCACACTGAAGATATAACGCAGGGCCCCTGTAAATGAGGAACTTCGGCTGTGTTTAACAGCAGAATTGTTTTTTGCTTTTCTGATGGATTTCTTCCCGTTCCTGAGCACCGCGTGCGATTGCAGCTGCCTGAAATGCCAGCGTTTTCCAAGGCAGGTCCGGGCAGCGGTCGGAATGCAGGAGCTACACCACACCAGGCAGTGGGATGAAGAGCTCCTCGGGGAGCGCAGCCCGGGCGGCTCTCGTGCCCCCCAACCGGGGTTTGGGCAGGCTGGAGGCCTATTCAGAGAGCAAACAGCTTTAACCTCTGCCGTACTGCCCAGCACCACGCTGCCTTGCTCAGCGCACGTGCATTTCTGAAGGTGTCTAGCCTATCTGAAGCCCTTTCTTTGGTAGAATATATTGCTTTTTTGCCCGCTGGTTCCACAAACTCTCAGGCTGCTAAGCCCACCCTGCTTCTACATCGTATTGCTGTAAACCACGCCGTTCCTCCGTGGGTCAGATCCTCTGAAGCATCTCCCAGGGAGCCCCTGGCTGAAGCCAGGGAAGAGTTTTGCTAGCAGGATTGATTAAGCTGTTGGCTCCAGGAAATGCGCTTAATTTGTGGATTTTGCACCTATCCCCCTGGAACGCTGAACTGCAGCCAAGAGGTGCCTTGAGGAGAGGGACCGGTCGGAGCCAGGATATGCGTTGGGAAGGCAGGGGAGGCAATGGGGAATGAGCTGAGGCAGCGAGGCCATATCTGCTGGTTGTCATGGATACAATCGCTGCCAGTCTCCCATATCAGTTACCTTCCCTTTCCTAGATGCAAATAAACGAGTGGGGGTCTGCTCCTGTTCCTATGCAGGACACAACTCTAGACATCCAAGCAAAAGGAGAACATCATCTGTTTGAAACCTAGACATCTCTTCTTAACATCATCTGCGGGGAGAGTGGGAGGTGACTTGCTTTCTCAGTATTCCAACTATGCGAGTCCGATAATGGTCTGCCCAATTGCATGTGGTTCTGTCCTAACCTTTGGCTATTTCCTAGCACCTCGGAGGAGCTGTTTTCACAGCCCATTCAGCCTTTGCTCCCGCTCAGCCTTTTGGATTCCTGACAAGCCATACAAGGGACTTGGACTCTGCCGGCTGCACGCGCGTGCTGTTGCCTTAGCACACACCCGCCCGGGCAGAACTCTGCAGGTTCCAGTGACTCCAGCTCCCTGTTTCAAAGGAAAAACGAGAGGTCAAGCATGGCTCAAACTACACCTGGAAAAGGCTTTTACAAAACCCCATATAAAATACAAGCAATTGCTTTTTTTTTTTTTTTTTAAATTTTTTAAAGCAGCTTTGCAGCCCAGGTGGTAAGTTATTTAGAGCGAGTTATTCCGCAAATTTTGTTTTTAATTAGCATACAGATACGTTTGTAGTTTATTTCAGTGTAGCACTATGCGAGGGAGTGATAACATGAAAGAGAAAACTATTAGAAACCGTAAACAGAAGTGAAACTGCCAGGCCTGTTTTCACTGTCCCTTAGCCAGGGAGAAAGCTGAGTAAACAACAGTGCTAAGTACAGTCAGTTTTTATGGTTCTTTTAGGTTTAAGAACTTGTAAACAAGTGATGAGGCTTTTAAGTGGATACAAATAGATGCCCTCAGTTTTGTGCTACTTTACAGAGCATACAGGTCCCAGTTTCCCCAGACAGGGGAGGGGAAAACAAAAGCACATTTCAACAGAAACCCATTTCCAGCCAGAGGAGAATGTCATTCCAGTGTGTGCGCGGCCTCAAGACTACATCATGCAACTGAACAAGTCTCTTCTTGCTTAATAGAGGGCACACACAAATACCCGTTCCTAATTACCCCATTCCACGGTTTGTGACGCCCTTATCCAAAGGAAAGTGGAAAAAAAAAATTAAAAAAAATATATACCATTTCAAAATTGGAAGCGAATTTCAGAAATCCTGATGAGAAGCCTAAAGACCCCAGTAAACTATTTTCCTTAGGGGAAAAAACAAACTTTATTTCCAATTTGTTCAAGACCGATACGCTCACGACTGGCAGTATTTTATTTCTCAGTCCTCTTACAAAACAGAGACTGTTGCACACATCCAGCCTTGAAAAGCCACATCCTCAAAATAACGAGAGAAATAAACTCCTAAAATATGAGAAATTATCCTGACTGGGAACATTTTGGCCTAGTGCCCAACTGTATTACGTAGAATGACATAATACAAGCACGATTTTCTAGAGAGCTGTGGGAAAGCGGTGCCTCCATCATTCAGGGAGACAGAAGTCTAAGTCTCCAACTTTTCTTCTCATAACACTTGTTTTCTGTATTTTAGAAACTGTTAAAGTCAGCACAGCAGCACAGATATAACTCAGCTGCCTTGCACGGTCAGGCAGCAGATACGTCTGCACCGTGCTCAATGGTTTCCTTGTTGGGGAGTGAACAAAAGGCACAAGAGGTTCAGGGATGTCAGAGACCTGATTACCTGGCAAAAGGAAATGTATCCATCCCTCATCAGCATTACAAAAACACAAACGAAACCAAGATTCTGGAGTTAGTGAGGCTTTTAGATATTTTGCAGTGTTGCATGTCTCGCAGCACACCATAAAATGGTGCAGAAGTACAAAGTTGGTACTTTGCTGCTTGGCTATTTCAGAATATTCCCTGTTTGCTCCCCTGGGGACAGGATCAACACCTGACAGCAGAAGAGAATGTGCTAATAATGGGGGAACTTTTTGTTTCTGCTATTTAAATTGCTCTTTTCCTCCTCTCGCCTTCATGACGAGTAAAGGAAGGGAGCTTGGAGACTGCTCTTTAGGCATCCCTCTTTCCAAAAGAAGCACTTGTGTTTATTTTAGCAATGTAAGGATGGTCCAGCTGGGCCTTTTCTGGCTCTCAGAGAAGCTTGGTGCATCTCTTGGTGAGTTTACCTGGAGTACTTACACCTCTGCTTGATGAAGGAGGAACCACTTGGTCCTTAACTAGAGAAATCCTCTTTCAGAATTGTTCTCTAATGACTACACAGGCATTCAAAGTTCAGCCCAAAGGGTTTTCTGTTAGCAGGTTAAAAACCCACCTGCCTGATTCTTGTGTGCTGCCCTCATTTCATTGTCACACTCCAGAATTGCTCAGAAAAGATAATTTCTACGATCAAAAGCAAGAAGCTTACTTTTATCTTTCTTCTGCTGAACTTTGTGGGTGATCGAAAGCCACCTCTTTGTTACGCTGCGGCTGCGTCTTTCCTCTGTCACTGTAAAAAGGGGAGGGTAGTGCTGCTCAGACGGTAAATTTTTACCACTGGGAACTAAATCTCTTTTACAGAGAAATGTGTCCCAACATTCATATTCAAGAATTCAGAAAATAAGCACATTAAAAAAAATAAAAAAAAAAATCAAAGACTGTTCAATGCATGGAAAAACCTTCAGCCCCCAGAGTGCTCAAGGGACACATCCTCCCCGTCGGTGGGACCCCCTGTCTCACTCGCCTCCGCTTTGCTCGCACGAGCATCTCCAGCCACGGAGGAATTTACAACGTAAAAGCTTCAGAGACAGGTATTTTGTCACCTGACGGACAGATAAAAGCTTCAGCACACGCTGCATTGTATCCATAAAGGCTTTTCCGGAGGCAGCGAACATTTTAAAAGGTTCCAACGCTGGAAAACGGTTTAAGTTTTGCCGCTGACTTCAGTGACAGCAAAAATGAGATTTGCATGGTAGGTAATGACTCCTTTCCCCCTTTTGCTGTGGGAAATCAGATATACGCTCACAACCTGCTTTCAGAAAGTCCTGGCCAGACCTGCTGTCTTATTTGTCTATTTAAAGTCTGCGTAGAATCATTTTCCCCTTAACCTGAGACGCTGCTCACATAATGTTGGAGATAAATGTCCTGTGGCAGCAGCCCAGCATAGGATACGATTGAAATCAGGTCAGCAAATTGGAAATGGGTAATAAATAACATCTGATGTAACGTTATTTGACTCAAAAGTCTTCTCTCAAACGTAAGGACTCTGGGGTATGCTACAGTCCTTAAAACAGTAGGAGAAACATAGTGCTATTAGCCCTCAGCACTCAGTAACACCATATACTTGTTGAAAGGTAATATTGATCAACAGAGACGGAAACCAGTTTTTTGGCAGCTGTTTGCCAGCTCCATGGAAATTAATATGGGAGTCAATTACCAACGGACAAATGTCCCTTCTACACGATCACCAGCTCCCTTCTGGCACAAGCTCGCCTGCTGCCAGAAGCATTTCCGAAGAGGAAGATTACAGACAGAAATAGATGGATTTAAATGTCACTATGGCCTTAGAAATTAATTGTTCAGTAAAGTGAAAGGGTTATGTCAGAAAGCAAGCCAGTCTGGGGCAAGAACAGGGTAAACCAGCCTACCCGGAGTATCGGTTAGTTGCCCCTTATGGTATTGCAGTTTTTAGTACCAGTCACGGGGCAAATCGAGCTATTTGCCTCCCAGTGTAAGATGGGGACTGTGTCTGAAACGCAAAAAATCTGCAGAACCCGAGTGCTGGTGAGGTGGTGATGCCGGAAGAATCCCTCTTGTGAGGAAAGCCCCGTATTGCACAGACACTTGCATAAGGCAACCGTGCATGGGAACCGCTGCTGGGGTCGCTGCACACAACTGCAAAGGAGCCACAGTTCTGTCTTCACCTACACGGTTGTGTAACGAGCTGCCTGCTCAGGCACCATCGCTTCGTACCGGGCAGGAACCCAACGCCTTTGATTTCAAAAAAAAAAAAAATTGTTGCACTTCTCACCGCTCTGGTGCACAAAGGCGGCGAACGCACAAACCCCGTGCCGAGCACACGGCATGTGAGGAGGACCTTGGGGTGACATTGGGGCGTTTTATCTTAAACAATCTGTTTACTGGTGGTGTGAAAGCCGGGCACGGTATAGAACATGACCCAGCTGGGGCCAGCCAGCCCCACCGGCTCCGTGAGCGACAGGAGGAAAGGGTCTACCAGCATCCCCAGCTCTGGGCTGAGTGGGCGCACTGTTTTCCTCCCCAAACACGCACCCTAAGCTCAGCTTAAGGCTGGCTCCTCCTTGCCAGCCTCTGAACAGAAATGAAAGAGAAATGAACAGAAATTGTTCGTTTACTGAGTTAATCAATAAACCAAACTGCCAAAGCCTTCCCATACAAACGGATAAGAAGCCTGGTCTGCTCATTTTGCTAATCGCTGAATAATCACTGTAGGTTTGTTATCCAGGAACTAGCGGGGCATGGTGACAGGGCCTGTTTAATGGAGACGTGAATAAAATACGTCATATTTTTCAGTACGGTGCACACTCAGATGTCCCCGAAACATTCTGTTTCAATGTTTCCTACATCTCCATACCACAGCATTTATACTTGTTAGTGACTGGAAATCTCTGCCTTTTCCCTATAATTTCATGTGGTGTTCTGCACGCTTCATCTGATAAACGCATAAATCCCCACCCCAACAAATGCCAAAGTCCCCAGCCCAAGCAGGTACTGAGAATTGAGGAGGAGGAATGAGTTTGGCTTACCAGGAAGCTCATCTTTCCGTTTTGCATCCACTTGAAGGAAGTATCAGGAGGGTGTCAAGTGCTCCACACGCAATCTCGCCAACTCTGGGAAGCAGCCACTTCCTTTTCAACTTTACGCACCGCTCCTCAGTAAAGGTAAACACGGAAAGCATGTGTTAGAAGGAGATAACCCAGTGACTAAGGTATTTCATAATGTAAAAGGTGAAGGAAAAACAACTCTCTGCGATTGATGGCGTTGCTTCAGCCCAATACACGTTACAGGATGGTAACAAATGCAATGCTGGTAAACATTGCTGGCTAGCAAACGAGCACAGGGTTTTACAGCATCAGAAAAATCATGCTACTTTAACAAGAACTGGGACTTAACACAAATACTACAATTCGATTTCCTAAATTTAGCTTGTAGAGAAAAAAGCACACGCGCTCAAAATACTGGCATGCAAAACCAAAGAGAGATGTGGCAAGAAGCGCGTGAAGCTTTTCAATAAAGTGTTTTTTCTTTGAACATTGTGATTTATTCTGCAACCTCAGGTTGAAGGTTCAGCAATCAGATACAAGTAGTTTGTACCAACATGCCTAAAAGTGACCAGGCTTACCCGATGCCTATTTAAATCTGGGTTTAAGATAAAGTATCCCTTCCCTGGTTGAGGAGAGACGAGATGGATGGCAGCAGCTCTAGTTTAGACTTAAACTTTCAAGACATGTGCCACGGCAGCTGCAATAACTGCCTGAGGAAGAAAAGGAACGGTCCAGTGATTCTTAAAATAGAACTTGGGAAGCCTAAGTTCAAAGGCTCGCTGTACCACGGGTAGGCTCCTGCGAGACGGCAGCTATGCCTGTAAACTGACAGTGAATTGAGCACTTTGTCTGGATTTCAGGCAAAAACATTAACAAGAACCGGAAGGCACTGGCATACTGTGATTCCGCAGATACATTAGAGAGGCTCAGAGGGGACTCGCGCTGCTCGGGCGATTATCGCTTGTCTAATGCTGATCCTCCGAGGGTGGTAAACGAGGAGGGGGATGAAGGGTGCTGGAGGAGCGCTCCTCCCGCTTTCTAGAAGCAAGTAACACACATTAGAATGCGATAAATCAGGATAAACCAGGCTCCAGGCTCCAGGCTCCCAACTTTACTACCAGGCAGCTTGTGCTGTATTTGGAGGCTGCCTGCCATTTATTGCCTTCCAAGCACCGATTTTGTGTTTCCTGGTACCACCGTGTGGTGAAGGGAAGGAACAGGCTGTTAATCAAAGCAGTGGTTAATGAGATAAACAGCACTACACAAATCCCCGAGTCCACTGGGCTGTGGCAAGGAGGTACCACGAGGCTGCCAAATCCAGCCTTTCCCTGCCAGAATGCCTCAAATCCAGCGCACTTTTGACACCAGGCAAGAGAAATTAACTCAGTATCAATGGAATTTTCCTTGATTTCTGCAGGGCTTGCCAATAAGGAAGCTAATTTGGTCGTGGTGTGGCAGGGAAACCTGGGCATCTCGAACCAGGCTGCACTCCAACAAAACCTATTCACCAAACACCCACAGCATAGTAACAATCTCTGGTATTATCTCCAGTAAGAAGGAAATTACAAGAAAAACTAATTTAATTGCCTAAGTTTACAATCAGTCCTCAGGCTAGACTGCGAACCCCTAATATATGTACATACAGTTCTTATACTTAGATAACGCTTATTTCCATCAACAATATGCACCGAGATACCACTTTATTAGAATCAAGACACACAAAATCTCCTCTGTGGGCAATGCTAAAATAGTAATCTCGTGTAACTAGATTAATAGTAATCTAATAGTAACTCCTCTCTTGCTTCACGAGTGCCATGTACACAGCAACAGTAACCAACAAGCTCGAGAACAGGGGAGAGCTGTTGCTGGGAGGGAAATTTGTTAAAAATCCAAAAGTAAACTCAGGGGGATAATTGAGTTAAAATAAAATGAAATCCGCTGTCAAATCTGTTTAGAAGGGGAAAGCTAGAAAGTTTGGGGGTTAAGTATCCGGTAGCAAAATGCAAAGTCTTCCAGTAGCGCAGGTGCTTCGGAGGGTGGAGCGATGCCATGTAGCCACTGTAGGACCATCCCTTCTGCCTTCCCTCAGGACTTCCTCCAGGCTGGTTTTATGGACCTAAGGCAATGAGATATTCCTGTTTGGAAGCTTTAATGCGTTTTAACAGATCTCACATTTCGGAATTCTCCCCTTGTGTTTTCTGTTGCTATTCCTTCTGTCACACCACAGATTTTCTGGCACCTTAAAAATTCCCTTTGCAAGGCGATGGTTAAAAACCAAAATTGTTAAAATAGTTAAAAAAAAAAAAAGATTTTTTTAAAAGTAAAAAAAAAAAAAAAAAAAAAAGAAAAAGCCCAGCCTTTCACATCAGAAGTCTTCCTAGTGTCAGCTTACTAAAGCTCTTTATTAGTCGGTATCTCCTTCTCATTAGCCTTAATCAAACTTTACTCAGCGTCAGCTCCCCCTGTGCCATCTCCTTCCCGTCCCTTGCCAACAAGGACGGGCTCGCCTTGTAAATCGGGAGTTTAACTATCGCTCCATTTCATCTCCACGAGCTGCAGGATAAGGACCCATTTCTCAGGAATTATAGTCAGCAATATTAGTCCCTGGATACGGTATTACCATATCTGGGATGATTTAGGGACAATGAAATCCCCGTGCCGTCAAGCCAGGCGATTCTTCAGACACAAATGATCCTGCAACGCAACACTGACTGGGCACGCTCACTGAAATTTAGTCCGTTTTCCTTCCTTGTTCCTTCTCATACCCACCCATGGCAGGGCTCGGCCGATGCGGGGAGGACACCGTCACTTTTTCCAAATATAACTGAGCTCCGCGAACACAGGATGAAAACTGCTGCAGGAGGGAATTATCCGGAAACTGAAAACTGTTGATCCGAGGGCACTGCCTTAGGAGGAGCAGGGAGGGGAGTTTGTTGTTCTCGGGGAGTCCACCACCACCTAGTTCAGTTTTCTCATCCTCTTTTTTTTTTTTTTTTAGCCCAACAATCAACTTTCACTTGAAAAATAAAACCACAGTTGGGGTAAAGGTGGTTCTGTGGGATTACGGGAAGTGACCCACTGGCCTGCAACCAGCTCTCGTTAACTTCTACTCAGTTTTAACCATCACTCAGAGCCGCTTTTAGGGAGCCCAGACTTTGCGCTGTCATTTCTCAGTAATCTAAACGTCCTTAAGACCCCAGCAAAAAACCTGACGTATTAGGAAAACACAAATTGCCCACAGGCTCTGCTGGAAACTGCCAAAGGTTTCAGCCCAATTAAGAACTCACTTGTTTGCAATCTTGCCTGTTAAGAGGCAAATAAATTGTAACAGCAGTTTTGAGTCTCCTTCCCAGACAATTTGTGCTGAAATTAATAAACGGAGAAACAATTTAGTGACATAAGCCACTCATTTTACACGGATTTAAACCATACTGGTACACAACTACTTCTTAAGGCCTGAAAAGGAACGCTGGACCTACTCATTTGCCTTTCTCCTGTCAGCGGTGACTTTCCGGATCCTGGATGCGGCTGTTCCCCTTCGCACACAAGCAGCTACAACTCCGAGCAACCGATTTCCCCGGCATATTCCGTGGGGCTCCCGGTTCATTGTCCGTCTCTTGTGCAAGTCAAGTTTTCCTGTCAGAGGACGGATAAAACGAAGGCGGTAAAGGTAGCGAGACAGCAGAACAAGAGAAATTATAGCGTAAATTGACAGTGAACATTCAGAACTGGGGTAATTAGCAGAAAGACAAAAAGCTTTCGTGTCTTGCTCTAAGTTCGGGACACATCCATCGCCCCAGCGCCGCCTGGCAGCCCAGCACGGCTTTGAAGACACACGGGAACCATCTGAAGTGAATTGCTGCAGCTACTGGAACACGACCAGGACCCCAGCTCCCTCACCCCGCCAGCATTTCACTGCTGCTCCTCAAGAGACCAATGCTGGAGAAGTATTGAAGAAGAGTGGACAAAAAACCCCAGAGGATGATGTCTTCCACAACAAATCCCTACATTTCTCCAGCAGAGCCCAGGAATGCAACCGAGTCTGAGTGCACCATTTGTCTCTACACCTAGCGCTTGTATTTTTATCTAAAGTTAGTGCAATCCACGGTCTTCCCTAATCACCAGCTGCGAGTGTGGTGCGTTCCCAGGTTTTTTTAACGCTCAAACCCTCAGCTTGATTTAAAATAGGATGCTGTCTGTCTTTTAAAATTAGGAAATAATTGCACGTTACTGCGTAGCACCAGTACCCTTCCACAGGGTAGCTTTTTGTGTTAGCTTCGTTTGCGCCAAACACTGGTGGTCTCCAGTTTGTATAAGCTCAAACAAACAGGCCAAACCAGATGCTAATGCAAAGAGCACCTGACAGGCCGGCTTTCTAAATGCACCCGGCAGCATAAATCACATTCTCAGACGATACACAGAAACCATTTTCCATGTAAAACGATTACGATTTACCAGAAAAACTTATTTTTAGCTTAAGGCGTTCTGGCAGCTGGAGATGCAGATTTGCGGCTGTCCTAACCACTAAACATGCGCGGATTGCAGCACAGCATTGCTGGCTCTTTAGCTTTTAATTTACAGAACTAATTAGTTGGATTTACTGTCTGCAGCATCCCTCACCCTCTATTTGCTTAAGGAGAAATAGATGAGTCTTGCACGTCAAGCCAAGCCCAATAAGCCAATAACTCCAAGGGCACGTCCGGTGGGAAACGCCTGGGATGTAGCAAGAGGTTCAGCTCTTGCAGCGCTGAATATACGCGGAATTTCATGGAGGGAAGCGAGAGGCAGAACCCCCACCCGGCCCCAATCATCCGGGGGGGGTTAAAACTTCCCCAGCAACTTTTACACGCGTGGAGCAGAGGGGACATTCCGCTCAGCAAGTGGAATCCAGACCAGGACGAAGAAAAAGAAAGTTTTGTAGCAAAAAAATGAGTGTCAATCCTTTCCAAGGCGTATTAGGGGGTGAGCGTGAAGTAACACGTGTGGCAAAGCGTTAAGGCAAACAATTCAGCGCAGGCGAAATGTAACGAGGTTTGGAAGGTGACGGGTTGCAGCGAGAGAGCGTGGCTGAGGAATTACCACACAAAATACAAAGCGAGCTCTTGCTCAGCCGGAGAAAATGCCCTGTACAGTAACACACACGACAGCAAGACGTGGGTCAGACCTCCAGGTGTTGAAAAGATGAAGCAATAGTTAAGCAGCAGCAAGTTCTTCGGCAAAAAGAAACCCTGCAATTACACTTTATTAGCCATGCTCCGTTTAATGACTGGGGGAGGAAGAGACCTTCCAACCGCAAAGACACTCGCAGAGAACACCCCAGCATTCCCGTCAGCAACCTGCTCAAGACCCCCGTTTCATCTGGAACGGCTCGTTCTCTTTGCCGAAGCCCAACGACAACAACAGGGCTGCACAAAAGTGACATAGGCCCTTTCAAAATTCCCCATTTTAAAACGTTTAATTAAAACAGCGTTTTAATGTAATGACAATGACGTTATTATTGGACGAAATGCTGATTTTGCCTCCCAGCGAGCGCTTACAGCATCACACGGACAGTTCCACAGCCTCAAGGCTCGTCTCCCTCCAGTCCGTGGAAATTTGGACACACAGGGAAACCCAGAGGAACTCAAACCCACCACCAGCCCCCTCGCCCGGGCGCTTCAACTGCTTCATTCCCAAGTTGCTGCTGCTGGGTGGGGTATACGCAAAATTATTAAACATTATTTTACTTATATTCGCTAAGGCAAATGGAAGAGGTACCAGCTACGATAATACACGAGGGCAAAATAATTTGTAATGGCACATTTTGAACTGGCTGTTTGCTGTACGACCAGCCATTCCAGACCACTTCCAGCACTCCACACCAAAGATTTCTTGATGTGAAACTCCGCCCTGTCCGTTTTCAATGGATTTCCTCTGGAAACGGCACAGGTTGGAACAGGTCACTGAAGTCCCCGGAAAGGCCCAGCAGAGATGGAAAAAATATTCCATCTGAATAAATGTACCAAAGGAGACATCCACACTTCAAGGTTTTGGGTTTGGCTCTGCTCTACAGTGTTAAGTAGCAACTATAAAAACGGTGCATTTTTACTCAACAAATCTTGTTTCCTGCTTAGTCACCACCACAGCAAAGTCTGCGTTTGATTACCAGAAGCAACAATATTCAAGTTTTCAGTGCAGAAATCGAACACATAATCAGTTTTGTGGAGCTAGTTCTGGTTTCACTACGAAGAAAAAGCTTACCAAAATTTTTCTACGCAGCGACTCTAAGATTGCTGTATTCTTCCACTTTCAGAGAATAGCAAAGATACTTTTATCTCAATAGATTCACTTACACACCCATTCTGGGCCTCCTAAAAGCCAAGAGTTTCAAAATATCCTGCAGCAATGTAGCTTTTAGAGGTCAGGAAACCTCACTTTTCGCTTGCGAATTAAGACCAAATTAATTATCTGAATCAAGATGCTTAAAACAAATTCTTGGCCACAAGCAAAACATTGCCTCAACACAAACGCGTACGCAGCAAATATTTTTCTGATGCTAACCACATTAGAGATGAAATAAAGGCAAGAGAAATTAGAAAGGCGTTAAGAACAGTCCAAGCCAAACCGTATCCAGCTTTATTAAAGGTACTTTTCATAAAACAATCATGGTAATTTAGGCAGGACATGGGCTACAATCGGCAACATTTTACAACAACTGTCAAACTCCCCTCCCTTCATGGGCTACCAAAACGTAAAAGTTGCTATAAAACCGAAGAATCTTCATTTCATACTTGCAGAGGGAAAAGTTTAGAGTGACGGTGGACACTTTCACATTTAGCATGTTGTTTAACAACTCTTCACAAACCTACCCTGACTTTTAGAGGAGGAAAAAAAAATAAAAAAAAAAATTTAAAATGCAGGTTTTCTTAGTCTGAAGATCCACAATATAAAAGAGGAAGTACAGCTCCTTTTAGAGCCATTATATCCCGAATTAAGACACCAGAAGTCCAGATCACCTGACAGAGGATTTAGAGCGGTTAAGTCCCAAAATGCCATTTTTGCCGCATTTTGGAGTGACAGGTTTTAGGCAAACAACGAGGACGTGCAAGGAAATACAGAGGGTGTTACAAACTCTGGTTTTCAAGTCGGCAAAAGGCATCTTGGGAGCCGATGTTCACTCGGATGCACTTCACAGAACTTAACAGACATGCAGCATGAAGGAATCCCTTCCTCCTCTATTCAGGAAGAGCCCTTCTTCCAAAAACCGGGGGATCGGGAAAGCTTTTCGTGTTGAAATTTAGGTTCCGAGAAATAGACTAAGCGACATTTGTCCCCACTGGCCCCCCCTCCCCCCCCTTTCAAAACACAACAACGAAGCGGTCTGTGTGCTAACAACATAGCTTAAAAAAAAGTAAACCAAAATTCTGCATTGTTATAAAACTTGATAAAAAATAGTATTTCAAACTGTACAGTCACCAGAAGTACACAGTTATCAAAAATTCACACGTTTTACTTGGCTTCACCAGCACCTTCGGCTTTCTGTGCCTAAAAGAAAAAGGGGAACCAGTCAATACACACTGCGCACTCGCACCAACAACCTGCAAACCTCTTCACTCCTCCTGACAGAAGAAATCTGCTCTGGGCTGCACCAACCGTCATTTTTAACAAAATGAAATGGAGCATTCAAGGTGCCAGTAAAAGGCAACCTGAAGTTGCTGGATTAGGTGTGAACTTCACGGGTTTTCAGAACAGTAACTTCCACATGGCAACTTCAACCTGCAAACGGGCAACTTTAACTCTTTACCACCCAAGCAACACCTCCCCCACACACCTGTGGACATGTTGTTTGTGTCACAGGCAACAGGTTTAAATGATCAAGCAATTAATTCCTCTTCGTTAGCGCAAGCCTAGACCTGTCTATGCTTGATAGGAAAAAAAAAAAAATCCACTGATCAGACAAGCCACCAGCCCTGCTGCTGTACCTGGTCTGTTTTGGCATCTCCGTTTTCTGCAGGGTTGTTTCCCTCCTTGCCAGCATCAGCTTTCCCCTTCTTTCCTTTGGGCAACTTCTCGCTCTTCTGTAAACGTAAGATGACGTGCGCCATTACACCCGACCACGAGAACCCAAAAACCAGAATGGTAAAAAAAACACCCCACCCCAACACTGGCTGGTGGCCTGAAAACAACACAAGGCACAAACGACGCAACATTCACGAGATTGACAACCACCACGAAGGGTGTTCACTTTGGTATATTTTATGTAAGTTTTGTAAAATTCAAAAGTTTTCAGAGCAACTTCCTAACAGGGACGACGCAGCTCAATTTCATCACTCCACACGCTGTTTCTCAAAGTTTTATTAGTTCTTACTGGGCAAATGTAAACCCCGTAACCCATTTACCTCTCAGCGACAGCACTGACACTAACTCACCTTTGGAGCTGCCTTTTTAGGTTTAGGCTCTGGCTTGGGAGGAGCGGGCTTCTGCAAGTGGAATAACACAAGAGGTTTTTCCTCAATTATCTCAAGAGAAACATACCACAATTTAAAAAAAAAACCCAAAAAACCCAAAAAAATCCCACCACAAAACAATTGACCTGAGTAGTTTCGTTTTTGGAAAGCAAATAAAAACATTTGAAATCGAAGTGCTTACTTGATTTGTCAATTATTCTACCCCTCCCATAGCCCCACACAACGGGGCACTTCGTTAAGCCAGGAATTTTCTTGCAACTGAACATTGAACAATGTCCCTTCTCCCGAATACCTACAGTTGTGGTGCAGAGGAAGCGCCCAATACTCAAGCCTAAAACTAGGAAGCACTGTGACACCTCTGCTCAAGGCGGGCATACTCACAGCAGACAGTCTTGCCGATCTCCGCTGTGGCTGTTAAAAAGGAAAAATGACCGGATTTAACACGATGAAATACAACGTCTCAAAAAGCCCTCATAAACTTGCTCTCGTCTCAAAGTAGTAAAACCCCAGAACTAACGTTTACGGTCTTAGTCTGTTTTTTCCCCCGTTCTCAAGAAATATAGGGCTCAAGGGCTATCTTGTTCGAATCACTAACGGCTCGCGGTAGTTAAGCAGATTCTTCATGGTTAAGGTTAAAGAGAGCCAGTGCTCTGAAAAAGCCGAACCAATTAAGCGCCAACCCTCCCTCTTCATCCTCCCATTTTGATGAGGTTAGACCTCATCTTCCACCGCAAACTCTTTACGATCCAACTTTCCCCAAAATACGGAACTTCTTACCTCATCCTTAACTTTGGCCTTATCGCCCTTGGTATCTCCTTCAGCCTGCGAAACACAGCTCGTTACCGACGGGGTACCGGGGGACACACACAGCCAGCGCCCCCAGCCCCGCCCCAGCCGTTATTTTCAAACCCATCCGCCGAGGAACCGCTTCCCACTCGCTGCCAGGCCCCCACCTCGCCTCAGACCGGCGGGGCCGGGCGCTCCGGAGGCCGCCGAGATTCGGGGAGGGGCCGGAGGCCCCGGCGGGGGCCCAGGGCGGCAGCACCAACCCCCCCCGCCCCCCCCAGACCCACCGCACGACGGGGCGGGCGCAGACACCTCCCCCCCGCCTCCCCGGGGCCTCCCCGAAGGGGCCGCCCCGCTTCCCCCCGCCCACGG
>VZSF01006202.1:93395-111812 GCA_013398295.1 Chionis minor
GCCCCCGGGTGCGCAGAGGCGATCCCGGAGAGGCGGTTTGGGTTGAGGTTTTTTTCCCCCTGTAAAAAAAATAAAATAAAATGGGAGATGGGGGGAGTTCTGGTCAAAGAGAAGGGAGAGGAGGAGGCAGTGCGGAAATAATAATAAAATAAATCAAAATGAGAGAAAATGGCACCAAACATTCACCCCACGGAGCACACGTCCCCCCGCTCCCTCCCCAGGTTGTCTCTCAGGCTCCTCCAGATCTCAAATGCCATAAAAGCTACATTTTTTCCCGTCGTGCCGATTGTTTTCTCCCCCACCTCCAGCACACAAACGGGAATTCGGGAATTCCGCGTCCGCAAACTGTCCCCTAAGGACCCGCTCCCGACACTGGGAATTCGCCTTCGCCACCGGCGCTCACCCTCTGACGAAGCCAGGTTTAGAGGGAAAGTTGGGCGTTTTGCTGGAATAACGGATGCGGGTGGAATAAACAAACCGCCAGGTAACACAAACCTTTTCCCACTGCCCGAAGGACTGGCTTTTTCTCCTCCTGTTCCACAACAACGGCTTTTATAAAAAAGGGATTAAAACTTTTCCTACAAGCCTTTTGTAAACCGGATCCTTCCATTACCACACCTACCGCTTTGTGGAAAACCACTGCTGCGGCTTTGGTCACCTGTATCATCATAACTCAACTGAAAATCTTATTTTTTTTGTGTTAAGGCCAAAAAAAAAAAAATATATCTACACATTCTGGGGTAGAGGAGAGCCAGCCTGGCGAAGCAGGCCAGAGAGTGCCCCTGTCTCATGGAGAGTAAAGCTATTTCCACAGACAAACTTCTCGAAATGTGAAGACAGAGAAAATAAAAAACGGCAAAAGAAGTTTAAAAGTCAACAGCTCATCTCAGCACATTTTCACCCAACCTGCTGTTCACTACTTACGCGAGAGGAGGTTCATGCGCGGAGCTTCGTTCGGCCGAGCCTTGGGGGGGATCTCAGCAAATTGCTCACACTCAACTGGAAAAAAACCCCACAGCCATCAAATCACTTCCAATCTAACAGGAATCAGGTGAGGAGTCTGTCACAGGTTAAACAATATTATATTAGACCTTCATTACACCTTAGAATAAGCTCTACGTACTTTCAGGTGTTTGGCTTATTATTTAAATAAGTTTGGTACGAATATGCTTTATTCACGATTTGACAATGTAGTTTATCCTCTTCACAATCACATTCAAAGTGCTGAGTGTGCAGCACATTACAAGTCTTTTAAATCTGCGTTTTCCACTTTTCAGCTGGAGGTAAAAAGGAACACTTTAAAAGCAGCAATAGCTGGTACTGCCGCACCTGCATGTGCATCAGAAACAAATGAAAAAAATAAATCAAGACATTTTCTGTTATTTTGACCATGGGGACGGAAACCAGGAGAAATTAGAGACGGAAACAATCTTGGAAATTAGCTAGTCCATCTCCCTGCTGATGGAAAATTGAGAACAAACACTCCACAGCTGCTCCGGCCACTCCTGTTAAAATCAGCTAAAGAGCCCTCTTAAACCATTTTGGCTGGGGTCAGAGGTTGGTTTTGGCTCCTGTATTCCTGAACAAAGCCCACCCTCATTCCCTGGAAACAGGACATTGAGTCATAGCTCTACAGAGGTCTCGGAGGGATTTGGCATACTGTATCCATCACCTGGTTTTAGCTAATTTCTTTTCCTTTTTAAGCCACGAAGTTAATTCCCAACCAATCCTTCTTCCTTGCCTGCTCAGAGCCTTTCCTAAGCACGGTCAGCCTGTTCCAACATCAGCGTTCTCCGGCATTTGGGTTTTCCCCACATACACTGCTCAGAAGGGATCCACAGGACCCGATGAAGTTTTTTTTCTTTACAGCAAGGCTGACGACACCTTGCTTGAGCAGACACTTCAAAATGAGGACAGTGAGGTGGGGAAAAGACAAGATGCTGTCATGGAGCAGGCAGGGGTGAATATTGCTGCCACCGCTTGGCATAGGGCTCCCTTCTACACTGGGAATAATCCTCTCCCCACAGGAAAGCAAAGCTCCTCTTATGGGACAGCAGAGGAAATCTCAACGGAAGATTCACTTCTGCAAAGCCACGGAAGGAATTTGTGTCCAGACTGATTTAACAAGACTGAATTTGTTTGCCTGGGCCAATTTACGAGGACTCAAACAGAACTGGAGGCTCATTTTAGGTAACATCTCGTCACTGTAAAGTACCAAGCAGCAGGGATATGGCAGGGTGCGTGTAGTCTCCATCATCAGGGGCAGGGAGGCGAGACAGAAGGACGGCATTACCTTCCTCGGCAGCATTCACAGAACTAGAAAGGTTCACAGTTCTCTGGCCCCGCCCTCGGCCAGGGCCAGCGGGGACGTAAAGTCCTACAGCAGCCCTGCATCCCCACCGCAGAACCACACTGAGTTCGTTCCTCTGGGCAGCAGCTGTTCCCCTCTAACGTGGTTAAAAATTGTCTTCCCCAACAACAACCCAGCACCTGTGTCATGCAGACACCGTACACAATCTTTCAAAGAAGTCCACTCTCTTGTGCTCTAGTGCCTGTAGAAAGCCCTGGATTCTCTCCTCCCGCATGGCGGTGCATTTCTGCAACAGTGTCCGTCGGCGCTGAGAGTCTCCGTGGGACGCGAACCCCTCCTGCTGCAGCTTCTTTGTCACATAAGCCTGATCCCTTTCCATCTGTTGTCGCCTCCTTTCCTCCATGTAGGAATCTCTGGCCTTCTAGAGTGAAAAGCAGTAGAGCGTTAGCATTTTACCAGGCCTCTCAGCTCACCTGTGGTACAGATGCAAGGCAGCGCAGGTTACGGAAGACGGAGCCTCTGCTCGGCCATCAATCTGCAGGTTAAATGGAGGGTGGCTCCGTGTGCGCCTCCTCCGCATTGAGGCAGCCTGCTAGATGGGTTATAAAAAAAAAAAATAATATACAGGGATATCCTTCTGGACCTTCTCCCCAAGACATTAAGTCTGCTCACAGCATTAACTCCTAGTTAAAATAGATAAAGGTCAAGACAGATTGTGGAAAAACCCTCAGATATCAGACTCGGAGAGGAACAGCATAGAAGAGGACATTCAAACAAGAGACATGCACACAAGCCATCCTCGCCAGTGTCATCCCAGAGTCTTTGATCCTATTCACACAGCAGCTGAAAGGTTTTAAGGGATTCGGAACAATGATCTATGGGGCAATTCTTTGAGCTGATGATCAGGTATTGAGCTAATCAGCTTCTGTAAAAAAGCAAGAGTGGGCTCAGCATTCCCAAATGCCTGTGATCTCATAGTGTACTGCTCAAGACACAGCAGGATGGGCAGAAGAAAGGTAAAGGCAGTAGCTATCCTTGCCTACCCTTCAAAGATTTGAAGTATTTTTGCAGAACATCACTTTTGGATTTCTTCTTATTGCACATACCCTAGCCTGCAGCCTCTAACAGCGAACACACACCCGCATGCAGGAATATTAAGCTTTCATTTTAAAAAGAGCAAAACTGGTCACAGTGACATAACCTGACACGCACACACTTAGGGAGCACTGGCATTTCAAACGAGCAAGAAGAACTAATTATTCTAATGAGAGCCTGACTCACTCTTCCCAGCACTTTCCCTGCGCCCAAGTCGGTAGTCTATGCTCTGGCACTGTAAATAAGCTTTTGTTGTGCTGGGAATGAGAGGAGAAACATCCCTAGCTCCAGAAAGCCCTCTGAATTGATAGCACTCTGCTGCTGTACATCTGCTTATTTGAAATGCAAAGATCATCAGCCTGTTCAGCGCAAAACTTCCACTCTTGGACAACGTGAAATTCTCTCTGTTCACCAGGAAAAACCCAGTGGGACCACTTCCATGGGGCAGGCGTCACAACCAACACCTGCGTTCTCTGCCCAGGTGTACCACGTACCAAACGCCGGTTATAGCTGATGCTGGGACTAGGTGGTGAGCAACAACCAGTTAGTAGCCTCCCTTGAGCAGCGGGCTAACTGGAAAATGAAGATGGCGGCCATTAAATATGATACTGTTTGAGCTGATGGAAGGATATCTTTTTTGTCAAATGCCTCCAAATCCAAGTTTTTTTCTGTACCTTGTCAAACCTTCCATCCAGCTGCCTCTCCACACTGTAACTGCCTCCAGTGTCCTGAAAGCAGCAGCGCTCCGTCACGGCACACACAGCTGCTGCCTTATATTGTGGCTTCTCAGCAAGTCAACCCCTTAACCCCACCATTCTCACTGACCAGCGTCCCTTACAGCAAAGTAATTTGTTTCAAGAGCTCCAGATTCTTTTGGCTTTCAACATCACCTATTTTAAATGTGGGGAAAAAAAGAGCAAAGCTTCTTAATCCCAGCAGTTCCTTTGAGTGAGAAATCCTCCCTTCTGCACAACTGGGCTGCACCCTTAAAACCAAGGGCAGCCTCACACACTGCAGACAAAGTGGGTTTCACAGGAAGAAAACTAACCAAGGAACAAGTCTGGCTGATAAGAAACATTAATAATAGCACAGCATGAACACACATAGAGCCACAAACAAGAACTAAGAAAGACGAGACTAAGTAGGAACAGAAGAAGCATTTGTTACCCATCAGAAATTAGCACTAGGAGCAAATCAGAACAGTGACCTTACTGTTCAAGACAGAGGCAAAGCTAATGTCAAATGATAAACACTACTGCCTTTTTTACTTCCCTCTTCATGCAGAAGGTGAACTGCCAGCAGTTGTATTAATACGATGAATTGCTGGTAGGAAAAGGGCAGACTTGGGGCAGAAATAGGAATAAAAGAGGTTAAGGACTTGAAGAATTTGGATGTTTCCAGACTGGCTGGACCTGATTAAATTTCACCCAGAAGCATGACTGTCTGTAGTCTCTTTGACAGCTCTCAGAAGTGAGCAGGGTCCCTGAAGGTAGAAAAGGGCAATATAATGCCTGTCTTACAAACAGAGGACCCAAATAATTAAGGGACACGCTCAGCAATCGGATATAGTGGAGGGAAGAGTCACCACACCGAGTTCCTCCTGCCAGTTACTGCTGCCTTTGCGCTACAAGCTGCTCCCCCTCAGACCTCCCCACCAAGAGCTCCAGCTCCCAAACTTGTTTCGCTTAAAAATAGCCAGATTACTAAATCGCTACTAAATTGGCCAGATTTATCTGAAGCAGGTCAGGGAGAGCTCGTAACAGCAGATCTCAGAGGGGAAGGAACAATGACACCCAGCAATAGGAACAATCTCTTCAACAGGCACATCTGGACCCACAAGAGGACACTTGTCCAGTGTCTCACAGCCTCACTGCAGCCCCCAGAAAGACTCTAAACCCACTTGTTACAGCCCTGAAAACAATGGTTAGAGGAAGAGAGCGCAAATTCTCCCTGCTCGTCCCAGAGTGAACTCGGCAGTCTTTGCTTAAACCACTGATGAAGTGGTTTGAGTTAAGCAGGGCTAATTTTGCTCTGTAGCAAATCAGGAGCGCTTGCTCATTCCGTCCTGTCAGCTGGGGAGTGGGGACAGATACTTCCAGCTGGTGGAATGAGCAATGAGTAATAGAGCCATTGGTGACTTCAGATACTTTGCATATTCCCGAAAGCAGAGGAGTCTGGCCACATGCTAAGATGTTGTAACAAGCCACGTGGGTACAAGAGAAGCAACATCTGGCAGTGGCTGCTGCCGAAACAGGACCTTAACTAACTGCACTGAACGAACAATTCCTCTGTTCCCACTTCGCACACTCTCACCTGAGTGGGGAGACGACACGCAGTGTTGAGCTTCCCATCTCCCTGAGGCTCCCTTACCTGTAAAGCGTTGTAGTTCATCTGGAACCGAAGGATAGCCTCGCACAAGTTCCAAAAGGAATATTCTGGCCACAAGACTGACTGAAACACCAGGCACGAATGGGATGTCTGCAGAAAGCAAGACCACCAACCATTTAATATCTAGCATGGGGAAAGTCATCCAGATGCAGCTCTGTTGGTTAAACAACGCCAGTTTCCCCCCACCAAAGATTTTACCTAGGCTGCGTTATTGGATTCTGCTTAGAACGTAAAAAATAGCAGCCAGAAGAGTTTGAAATTGCACAACATAGAGTCTTTCGAATTAGTTTTTCATGCTGAGACACTAGTCATCCATTCCTGCAAAGATACCAGCAGAATTCTTTCTAATGCTATGTTGGTCTTCACAGAGGTATTTTTAATAGCTTTAGCATCACGGACATATAATAAAACTAAAATAGCAACACTGGGCTACCGAAGGCTGAGTTAAGGGAATAACAGATGAACCGAGGATCAGGACATGACATTTAAGCCATTCATCAAATGACATCTCGTGATATTCTTTGCTGCCCACTCGTGGCATTTAAAGTGCTTAATGCATCTAAGAGTTGTGATGCACCGAAGATATCCTGGAGCTGAAAGATGCAAGATTTCAAGTTAAAAACCTATTTCTGCCATCCAGTCCCTCGAAGTTTCAAGCCAGCGTGTTCCTGTGACCATTACTACAAAATCTAACGCTTAAAAGGACTCTGCGTGACTCAAAGTTGTGATGATACAGGAAATCTGAAGCATCAATTCTACACAAAACACACCAGAAGGACATTTTCTTTGACAGCAGAGAATCATGCTGAATAGCGCAATGTCCTGCTACTTTGGGGCTGTCGGGATCACACACGACTGCTAGCGAAGGGAAATTTGCACCAAGGCTCTGGCGTGGGAGCTGGCAGAGCAGGAGCACACACACACATTCTCTTCTACTGCTCCCGCTGTAATTCATGGCACGGGAGAGGGGCATCGTGCCAGCCATACTTGCAGAGCACTGACTTCCTCAGTAATGCTCCACCAGTTACAAGCTCGGTCTCCAGGGCACCTCTGCCAGGACTACCACCAAAAGGAGCAAGAAAAAAAATGTTAGTTTCCAGCATTGACACCCAATCCAGGGTGTAGGTGTGCCCAAAAATACAGGTGGGAGAGGGAGATGCCTTGGTAGGCAACCACAGCTCAGGCCAGACAACATCTGTGAACTTGCCAGTTAAATAAGTCGGCACAGGGCCATTTGATGTGGTTGCTGAAAGGCAATTAGGTTTTGGCTCCAAATTGCACATGTAAAACAAAATGTTAGCTTTAAGTAAAGCAGCTTGACTCAAACGTTCTCCTGCAACATTTGGCTTACAAACAAGTCAGTATTGCCTAGCACGGGAGAGAGAGAAATGGAAGCAGCTTCGTATACTGGAACTGCAAATACATGAACTTTATATGCATTAATAACTACTTTATACGCGTTAAGAACTCGCTCTGTTCTAGCTTAGCAGCCCAGTCACGCTGATTTGACTTCGCCCTCCTTAAAACCTGTCTCACAGGGTCTTGTTTCATTCTGAAAGTCAAATACACTCCTGAAACTGTGATGAGCCAGGCATGTACATTACGCGTACGTTATAGGGTTACACCTCCAATACCTACAGCTGACGTGCAACAAACACCTCTCCCAGGAATCTGGAAATCCTTCCTGGGATTTCCTCATCCCGGAAAACATACTACCAGGTTAAATTAACCACAGCCAGGAAATTTACCAATCAAACGAGGAATTACCTAAACGTGAGAAGAGGAGCAAAAGGACGAGCAATTCATGATTTCCTTGACTGCTGTCAGCTAGACTAACTTGTGATGTCTCATGAAGGCTTTCCAGGAGGGCACAATTTCAGACTTGTGCCACAAGGTATTTTAGGCAGAGAACTGCAGAAAGCAGATTCCTCAGAGGTGCCCCAGCACTCAGTCCATCCAAGGAGTTACCTAACCCCTGGCAGAGATAGTTAGAGCTCTCAGGTCAGCTCATGCCTGGAGTCAGCGAAACACTCTCTGATGCAAAAATGGAATATTTCAAGGAGAAAACAAACAAAGACTTTACCTGCCAGAGCAAGAAATCACTCAACCGAACCTCTCCAGAGGTTCGAATCAGGAGGTCTGGATCAGGGGAGTTGTTGGTGTACAGACACTTATCAAGCAACGATTCAGACACATCACTAAGAAAAACAGATGCATCTTATTAAGATCACTTTCCTGTCCCAATAGAGGTGGCACTACTCAATCAGAACTACCGAGGTTATTTTTTTTTATATAAACACAGGACTGCAGATTAAAACTGGGTGGTGGAGCCGCACCACAGCCAGTCATCAACTTGCTTCTGACGGACACTGCTGTCTGCTCCACAGGCTATTTCGAATGCTCTTTCATCCCCCAGAGCATCCCCCCGTGCTCTTTGAAACATAATACGGTGGTGGAACCAGACTGTGAGGACTTCCATCTGGAGCAGAGAGCAGAGCACTAACTACTCCATCTCCTCCAGGGTGGAGGAACCGTTCAGAACTCATGATTCATCTGTTGTTTGACCTCATAGCTGAGACTGCCAGCCAAGCAGCCAATTGTTGTGGCATAAAATCTGCCTTCACATTTAAACTAACTTAAGACACAGACCTAATTTCTCTTCTGTCTTGGTTGTGTATCTATCACCATGGTAACTGAAATAATAAAAACCAAACATCGCATAGTAACTTTAAGTCATTTGTTCCAGTCATACTGGTTTAATGAGATCTATTTAAAAGCTATTTGGCTTCCGAGAGGCTATTAATACAGCGTAGGAGGTAAGACAGGCAGTCTTCATCTATGAAACCTCACACAGAAACAGAAGAGTTACCTGGGTTCCAGCAGTCCTTGTTCCACCCCCCACGCCATCTCCCTGACAGCATTGCTGATTTCATGTCTGGAGGTGTACGCAAAGCAGACGTTTAGAAAGCACCTGAAAAGAGGAGAAAAATGTGAAAGACTAACCTAGGGAGGGCGCGGTAGGTGACAGAGAGAAGAGTATCTACAAGTTGTGCATGCTTGCAGGACAAAGAGGAAAAAAAGGGGTAGCATGTCTGCCAAGCCTCAGCCTTCAGGCAGCAGAGGAAGACGGGAGGTATCGGCTACTCTAAACTGTGCGTTACCACTTACTTGTTGTAGTTCCTGGTTGCCAGCACCGCTTGGGCAATCAGCTCCTGAATATCCAAGGGCAGAAGTGGCAGGTCTCCAAGGACACGGATACACACACCGTGCTTCTTCAAGCTCTCCCTAGGCCCAACAACAAGAGTGAGGACTACAGAAAGCAGATGAGGCTCTACAGCACAAGCGCCACGTCTGCCTTGCGTAACGGCCACCGAATGAGAACATCGGGCATGTAGCAGGCACACCTTCAGCAAAACCCACAATCAGAAAAAGGCAAAACGATCAAATGTTTTTCAGGTGTTGAAAGCTGGCTTAAAGTTGATCATCCCAAAGCATTATATAAAGGGAAACTGATCATTCCCCATACAAGTTCCTGAGGTACAGACAAAATGAAAGGACTATAAAGTGATCACAATCAGGCATTCCTACCTGAAGTTATGAAAATCCACATGGAAAACTTAGAATACAACCATAGACTCTGGGCGTCTATAACTAATCAAATATCAAGATGACTAATGGTCACCCAGAGAGCACACTTTTTGGTGTAAGGAAAGATTAAATATCAGTGAGGGTGGGATGGGGGTGGTGGAGCGAACGTCGGATGAGACAGGAAACCATCCATGCCTGCTATAGCACTATTCTAAACAGACAGGACATCCCATGGGATCTTACAGGTTCCTACTGCTGTCCGGTGCCTCAAAACCCCTGATGAAGGGCCACATCAGGTAGAAACCAAGGAAATGGCCTCTTTGACCCTGATCTTCCCAACTTCTACTAGTGCACACAGGCTATCCTCTCCCTCCCGTTCTTCCAGCTGCGTTCCCTCACTGCCTTTCAGATTTACTTCGACCAGATAAGCACCCCTTCCAGCCGTCCGGTGTGGGGAAACAAACACATCCACTGAGCAATTGGGCACTGTGACACCACTCCGGGCTGGCTCGGATCCGTACTAGTTGCATCTACACACAATACATGAAACTAGTTCTCCCAGCTCCAACAAGCAACTTAACACACCATGTGCCCGTATGCAAAAGTCTTAAGTTATCACAAAAAGCAAGTTGCTCAGCTAAACTCTCATCTCCCAAGAATACAGGGACAGAATTTAAGACGAGGTTTTGAAACTTCACAAAACAAAGCACCTGGCACTCCAGTGCTAAGGAGGAATTTCTAATTGTGCTCTGCTTCTCTGAAAGCAGTACCGTCCCAGTGGTTTGGCTGGGATTGTTGCACAATAATCCACGTGACACAGACCTGCTGTGCTTGGGGACTGCGCGAGCTCCGGAGCTGTACATCCCATCCAGGTATGCAGAGCCCCTCAACACAAATCTCTAGCTGGAGAAGAGCTTCCTTCATTTAATCTGTTTTCACAACTTGTAACATCCCTGCAAACACCTCTTAATCTTGTTCTGCTTTAGTTCCACCCTGTGGGATACAGACAGGAGAGGACTCTTACTGTTCTTCCAGTAGGCGGCTAAATTTCTGTCTTGCCAGATCCATTAGTCCATCCACCTCCTCCTTGGAGCGTTTAAAGTTCTCAATACTAAAGGCATAAACAGTGACCTCCTGAATGCCCAGATTTAAGCACCACCGTAGCGTCTGCAAGGAGACAAAATATAATGGAAACCAGAAGTCAGATAAGCAGACTCAGACAGGTCAGCAAGACCCAGCTTCTCCACTGCTAAAACCTTCCTGTCACTTCCCACTACACTGCGACCAGATCAAAAGAAACAATCATCAAGAGCTGACAATGAAACCCACTTGATGAGAATTTCAGATTCATCTTAAAAAAACAGAAGGAAAACATCCCTACCGGAGGATGTGAATCCACAATGGATGGGACTAACCCACCCAGGGAAAGCAGTTCTTGTCAATAACATTCTAAGTTATAAAACATCATACCTTTCAAAAACCTTTTCAAAGAAATTCAACCTGCTTCACAGAATTAAGAGCTTCAAGATCTGCAGGGCAGATAATTTAACGGAGTGTAAAACGGGGCGGGGGGGGAAGCAAGCTGGTTAGAATGACTCTGCAGGATAACAGGAAGAGAGAGAGGGAAGCTGAAGTTGGGAATTGGGAACCCTGATGACTAACGTCAGCTGCAAGCACAGGCCTGACTCCAGTGAAGAAGAGGAACACAAGCAGTAAACGCTGTCAGCTGGTGAACGCGGCTCAGACTTTCGACGCGCAACGTAAAGGCAACAAACATCCTTCCCACCTGCGCCAGCTTATCAAAGCCTTGCGAATGCCCCTGCTGTCTCTCCACGTGGCACTTTTGGGCATAACGGCGATTGCCATCCATGATGAAGGCAACATGCTTGGGCATTGGACCTGCCTAGAAAATAAGGAGAAAGACAACAGACCAGAAAGTGAACAGCCAAGCCAGCACCTTGCATCACTGGGAGTGTAGCCCCACTGTTCCTGGCAGCACCGCCTGCTGTAGGAGCGTGGTGCATATCTCGTGGTGCTTTGAGTCTGGCGCTGGAAAGAGCAAGATGTTAATTACCTCTTTGCTAATTCGGGTTTAGGCTATCTAAAAACGTATCAGTATTAACAATTGCCTAAATTGAAAAGCAACTTTGCCCTCCCCATTTCTACCACACGACTGAGAACTGTAGTCCTGAGGGGAGAGCAGCACTGCCAGAGCTGCCCTTCTGCAGGCACGGGGCAGGGTGCACACAGTTTTATGCTGCCATAATTGTAAATATTTATTATTTCAGAGTTCGAGGGCATTTTCACAGGCACAATTAACTTACTCAAGGGAAAACAAAATAAGTGTCAGGAGATTTTCCCCCACTTTAGAGGGCTATTCCTTTCCACTGACATCATTAGGTCTGCACAGGTCCTTTCCCAGGAAGGACAGCACCACCAGTCTCAAGACTCTGCTGAGCAAGCACAGAATTTTCCTGGAACTGGTGAGTTATCAATCAAATCAAGAGAAACTCAGTTTCATTTCTTAGACTCATAATCCGACCATCTTGCTTCTCTCCCTCCTTCCCGTGCCCTGCCTTCAACTGCAAGGGTGCAAAACATGGAAGTCTGGCAGCGTAAGATGATTATTGGCAAGACTAAGCTTAAGTAATTTTCCATCCCTGGATGCTGTTTAGGGATGTACATCCAGTGCCAGCATTAATACGCTCCCTTGCTCGCAATGCTGTCTCTCCAGAGCAGCGCAGTCGCGCACAGTTCCACTCTAAACCCTGATGAACCTGCCAATTCGTTACCACCAAATTCCTTCCTTACCTTAATGATGTTGGCACAGAATCTCTCTATGATGGTCAGCTCGCCTTCTCTGATCCACGACATGTCTTACGGAGAGCTCCTTCTCTTCTTCATTGGGAAGATGAAAATAAAAGGGTTAGAGGTACAGAAGATTCTGTTTGAGCCCAAAGCAACGCTGCAAACAATCACCTTGGGAAAATAGGCTTTAACTAGCTGCTTTGGGGTCCTTTTTATCATCGGTACAAGTACATTGATAAGCAGACAATGGGGGAGCTCTGAAACAAGCTCTGGAGTTTTCCAGCTGTATGCAATGAAAGCAGATTCTGCACTAGCTGGCAGCAAGAAAAATAACTATTACTGCATCTTGCAGCCAGTGAGTTAGCACAGACCCACAATTTGCACTACCACCAGGTGAGTCACAGGGTGGCAGCAGCACAAAATGACCTTCAGTGTGTTTGTGTTGGAGTTGCTGGGAATCCTTCAAATGAAGCAACCATCTACCTCACCAACCACCCTGCACTTGTGTCACCGCTGGCATTTCTTTTCCTTCCCAAGCAGAGCACTTTAGCCTCGGGAGCTGTAAAAATATCAGGGTTTTTACCACATTATCCGCACACCAAATAGTAAGATCTGGTTTGAGCGAATAAAACACAAGAGTCTGCTGAACTTCCACGTTAATCTTCAGTTCTCTCAGCTAGGAACCCTGAGAGCTGTGGGGGCAGTGGTCCACATCCAACCGCCTGGCTCCCATCTAGGGACCGAAACAGGCCCAAATTACACCGATTGCCTTCATTTTCCATAGGGCCTTTCTCTGCTCTTCCCTCAGGAAGGGACATCCAGCCGCAGCGGCAGCCACAAAAACATTAAGGGACGGAAGCGCCGGACCTTGGGCTCTGTTACTAAAGCTCTTAATGCTTATCTTGAACAGCTCAGGCAGAAAACACATCCTCTTCCGACACCACCTCCGGCTGTTAACAACAACCAATCTTTTACCCAATATCTCACACAGCCATCTTAAAAAATAACCCTCACAAAGACACCCCTCAGCCCTAAGGGAGGGATGGAGCACCGCAAAGGCCGCGACCGGCCTAACCCAGCCGGGTGGGCGCAGCCAGGGGAGGTTTTACACCCCCGGGGCCGCTCTCCCCGCCGACCGGCC
This sequence comes from Chionis minor, assembly GCA_013398295.1. NCBI lineage: Eukaryota > Metazoa > Chordata > Aves > Charadriiformes > Chionidae > Chionis > Chionis minor. Next base: position 106,727 of record VZSF01006202.1, read on the forward strand.
GCGGAGGGGAAGGACACCGGGGCTCCCCGTGAGGCGGGCCCGAGGTGGGCTCACCGGGGACGGGGCGGCCCTCAGGCCCCCCTCAGGCCCCCCCCGGCCCCGCCAGCGGGAGACACCCGGTGGAAGGAGACACGGAGACACCCCGCCGCCCCGCAGGGCAGCCCCGCTCCCCGCCGCCCGCCCGTTACCTCGCCCGCCGGCGCCGCCTCAGCCTCTCCCGGAGGCTGACGTGCCCTTCCGCTTACGTCACCTGCCGGCGCCGCGGGGCGAGGCTTGCGCGCATGCGCCGTGAGGCGGCGGCGGGAAAGGCAGGGCCGGTAATGGCGGGGCGGGGCGGGGCGGGGCGGGTCCGGTCCGGGGGCAGCGTGGGGAGGGCACTGGCGGGTGAGGGCGAACGGGCAGCGGGGGCGTGGGGAGAGGCGGCCGCAGGTGGGTTCTGGGGGGGCTGGAGGCCGGTTAGCGGCCGCAGGCCGAGGCGGCCGTGGGGAGCTCCCAGTCATGGGAGCTATGGAATACCCTGATTACGGGAGCTTTGGGGTATCCCAGTCGTGGGATCTGTGGGGTACCCCAGTCGTTGGGAGCTGTGGGATATCCCAATGATGGGACCTGTGGGGTATCCCGATGATGGGAGCTGCGGAATACCCCGATTATGGGAGCTGTGGGGTACCCCAGTCGTTGGGAGCTGTGGGATATCCCAATGATGGGACCTGTGGGGTATCCCGATGATGGGAGCTGCGGAATACCCCGATTATGGGAGCTGTGGGGTACCCCAGTCGTTGGGAGCTGTGGGATATCCCAATGATGGGACCTGTGGGGTATCCCGATGATGGGAGCTGCGGAATACCCCGATTATGGGAGCTGTGGGGTACCCCAGTTATGGGAGCTGTAAGATACCACAGTTGTGGGAGCTGTAGGATACCCTGATAATGGGAGCTGTGGGATACCCTGATAATGGGAGCTTTGGGGTACCCCACTTATGGGAGCTTTGGGGTACCCCAGTTGTGGGAGCTGTGGGGTACCCATTGTCGGAATTGTGGGGTACCCCAGTCGTTGGGAGCTGTGGGATATCCCGATGATGGGAGCTTTGGAATACCCCGATTATGGGAGCTGTGGGGTATGCCAGTCACGGGAGCTTTGGGATACCCCAGCTGTTGGAGCTGTGGGATACCCCAGTCGTGGGAGCTGTGGAATACCCGGATTATGGGAGCTTTGGGGTACCCCAGTTATGGGAGCTGTGGGATACCCCAGTTATGGGAGCTTTGGGATACCCCAGTTGTGGGAGCTGTGGAATACCCTGATGATGGGAGCTGTGGGGTACCCCAGTTGTGGGAGCTGTGGGATACCCACTTATGGGAGCTTTGGGATACCCCAGTCGTGGGAGCTGTGGAATACCCTGATTATGGAAGCTTTGGGGTAGCTGTTGTGGGAATTGCGGGGTACCCCAGTCGTTGGGAGCTGTGGGATATCCCAGTGATGGGAGCTGTGGGATACCCCCATTCCCAGCACTACCCGCCTCTGCCCAGGCAGCACCCGGTTTGGATCTGGGCTTCTCAAACCCAGGAGAGAGAAAAAGAATAAATAAATAAATAAATAAATAAATAAAGCACGCACCAAACATCACCAGCAGCCACTGCCCATGGTTTTTTATTTAATTTTTATTTTTCCAGAAAAGAAAAAACCAAAAAAACCCAACCAACCAACCAACAAACCACATTTTACAGAGTTGGTACAAAAACAAATTTAAAAAAAAATAAAAACGAGGGGCAGGGGGGGGGGCGGGCGCAACCTGCAGCTCCAGGAACTGGGGAATCACGCTGCAGGCAGGAAATCTCTTTGGTCACCCCTGAGCCACATGCAGCCGCCCCCCGTTTCCTCCCTGCCTCCCTCCCACCCGCTTCGTAAAAACTCAGGAGTTCGACACAAAAAAGCTTTGGTTGCTAGCAGTAAACATGGATTACATTCTTCTGTCTCCTCGTAGACGATCCGGCCACGCAAGGCTTTCACACCCAGGGCAGGCAGCCCCTCGCCAGGGCCGGCTTTCTCTCCTACATTCCAACACCTCCCACCCCGTGTTCCCGCAGGACCCGGAGCGTGCGGCCTCGGCCGCCCGCCATTCGCTGTCCCGTAATGCATAGTGCCCGGCACGGGCGGGCTGGGCGGCGATGCAGCAATTTTAATTAATTATTGTCGAGATACGGGAAGGACCACAATGGCAAATGCGCAAGGAGAAGACGCAAATCGATCCCGGCTTCTCCAATGTGGCTTCCCTTTACAGATAAAAATCCCTGTTTTCTTGCATCCCGGCACCGCGCTGGCCCCGGGGGAAACCTGAGTGATTCTCTAAGCCGTTTAGCTCTTTGCTCTAGCCTAGGACAGGGATGTCACAGAGCTCGTATCCCCACACAGAGTTGCAAGGCAGAGTACACAGGGAAGATCCTGTCTCCCTGGTCCATAACCTATTTAGATGCTTTGGCTATTTATTTTTTTTTAATTATTTTTTTTCATTTTTTTCCTCTTACTTTTGTAAACAATACTCAAGGAGAATACTGAGAGAAAAACGGAAAGATTTACAGAGGTATNTTTGGGGTAGCTGTTGTGGGAATTGCGGGGTACCCCAGTCGTTGGGAGCTGTGGGATATCCCAGTGATGGGAGCTGTGGGATACCCCCATTCCCAGCACTACCCGCCTCTGCCCAGGCAGCACCCGGTTTGGATCTGGGCTTCTCAAACCCAGGAGAGAGAAAAAGAATAAATAAATAAATAAATAAATAAATAAAGCACGCACCAAACATCACCAGCAGCCACTGCCCATGGTTTTTTATTTAATTTTTATTTTTCCAGAAAAGAAAAAACCAAAAAAACCCAACCAACCAACCAACAAACCACATTTTACAGAGTTGGTACAAAAACAAATTTAAAAAAAAATAAAAACGAGGGGCAGGGGGGGGGGCGGGCGCAACCTGCAGCNNTAACCTATTTTGAGGCTTTGGCTTTTTTTTTTTTTTTAATTATTTTTTTTCATTTTTTTCCTCTTACTTTTGTAAACAATACTCAAGGAGAATACTGAGAGAAAAACGGAAAGATTTACAGAGGTATTTACACACACACTAGACAGCTAGCTGAAAAAAATTAAAAAAAATCACCAAACCATTAAACTGGGGGGCGAGGGGGGGGGGGGGGGGGGTCAGGTTTGTGCAAGAAGCCGGGCTGAATTTCNGGGGAGGTCCTACGCGAATCTTCAAGACAGATACAAGAATTAGGGGGGGCAACAGTTTCCCCGGCACAACCGAGGCCCCGGGGGAAGGCCAACAGCCCCCTCCCCGCGACACGGCAGCGGGACCGAGGCCCAGGCTTAGACGCGCAGCCCGGTGCGCTCTATTGCATTTACCCCGTTCGGACAAAAGCCGTTTTCCTGAAGTAGTTTTGTACGGATTTCATTGCTAGTTGAGAACTAAAAAGTCCTTCCCCCTACCCTCCCAAAAAGAGACCACCACCTCACCATAAAAACTAGCGGAGCAGGGCAGGCAAGCAGCTGGGGAGCCATGGAGAATTTGGATGTTTCCAGACTGGCTGGATGTGATGAAATTCCCCCAGAAGCACGACTGTCTGTGGTCTCTTTGACAGCTCCCAGAGGTGAGCAGAGTCCCTGAAGGTAGACAAGGGCAATATAATGCCCGTCTTTAAAAACAGCGGACCCAAATAATTACGGGACGCGCTCAGCAATCGGATACGGTGGAGGGAAGAGTCACCACACCGAGTTCCTCCTCCTGCCAGGGGTTCCCAGCTCCAGTAGCCTCGGCAAATCCCCCCCGGTGACCCCTGCCGGTGAGGATGGAGCACCTACTCCCCATCTGTTCCAGCTCCGCTCTACATCTAAACCTATCACTACCTAAAAACCAGCAGAAATGGCGCCCACATCCTGCCTGACACACCAGCATGGCCAGACGCCCTCCCTGGGAAGGCTCCAGCCAGCCCCCGGGGCTGCAAAGCGGAGTGTTAGTGCCCCAAAACCAGGGATCCAAGGTTTCCCTCCGCCATCCTGAGCCAACATTTGGGGGAAAGCAGGAAGGGAGGAGAAAGATGGAGCAGTTGCACCTCCCTTGGACTTAGGTCCACCTTGGCACCAGGTCCCAGGAGGTCCCAGGCAGGCAGCCAGCCCTTTGCTCGTGGGCGAGTTAGGGCACGGGATTGAGGATAATCCTCAGCCTCCGAACAACATTCCCAGCCACTGCCTGCTCTTGCCATGTCTCCTTGAACAGGCTGGGAACTCCATCCCAGCTTTCCGGCCCTCAGCCACACGGCACCAGCCTGCTGGGAGCCTGTGTGACATCCCAGCCCACGGACAACAGGAGGACTCAGGCACGGGGCGGACTGGAGCGTTCCCATCGGGACGGCAGGGAGGGAATGTGTGAGCATAAACAGGAGAGAGAAATGGAGGACAGTCCTCAAAAGCCATCAGGCTGGGAGAAAATCCGGAGTTGGGGAGCCGACACGGGCTCCAGCAGCTGTTCCCTGCCCCCGTGGCACGGCACGGCTTCTCCATCCCCACGCACGGATCTACAGACCCAAATTCCTCCTCAGTCCATGGGGAAGGGAAAGAGACTATTAAAATATGGTTTAAAAGAAAACAAATCCCAAACATACCAAAAAAACACAACTGAAAAGCTCGACAACACTTCAGTCCACCTAGCGAACATCCAGTGAGGTAGATCTACACTTCCAGTACAAACTTCATCACATCTTTGTGCTGTTAGAAAAAAACCCTCCTCTCTGTCCAGCACTTGGCTACAGAGGCATTTTATCCCTGAGATTGCTCCAATACCTGAGAATAAGTTGCAGGAATTATGTCCTTTCTCTCTCTTTTTTTTTTTNCCACTAACGGCCTGGGCCCCCTTTTTCCTCTGCTCCCGGGGAAGCTCAGCCCGGGAGCCCGCGGTTTCTGGAGCGTGGGGTGGGCAGGAGGAGCAGAGATGTGGTTTTGTCCTGCGTGGGGGTTTGATCCGCAGTCCGTGGGAAGACCCAGGCAGTCCGGAGTCCGGATCAAGCCATGTGTCTCCAAGGGAGACGCTGCCGGCAACATCCCCGGG
>VZSF01006202.1:127341-145248 GCA_013398295.1 Chionis minor
CCCCCCCGCCGTGCCCGCCCCCGCGGCACCGGCTGCCCCTCCCGCCGGCGGGTGAGCGGTGCCGAGGCGTGGGGGAGGCGGCGGGAGCGGGGGCCGGTCGCCCCCCGGGCCGGGCGGGGACAAAGGGCGAGTGACCAGCGGCTCCATTTCCGGCGGGCGGACAATGCCCCGCTGCCGCCCCGGCCCGTGGGGGCACAGCGCCGCCCGCCGCCCCTCCCGGGCGGTGTGGGGCAGGGGGGGGACACCCCTCAACCCCCCCAAATCGGCGTGAGCCGGCAGTTGACCCCCCCGTCCCCCGCCGCAGGGACAGCTCGTGGCGGGGGGGGGGTTTGAGCTTCCTGCGGCCGCCCCACGCGGGACTCGCCCCGCGTGGTACCGTTGAGCGGAGCGGGGGGGGCAGCGCAAGGCGGCTGGGCACGCTGGGGACAGCGGGGTCACCCGGAGGGAGCCCCCCCGGCCCGGCCCGGCCCGGCGGGGCCGGTAAAATCCCGCGTGGGGAAGCCCCGCGCGAGGCCGCCGCCGGGGCTGGCGCTGGCCGTGGTGCTGAACGGCGCTGCCGCTGTCCAGGGTCCTGGACGGCCGCCTCCCTCCTCCTCCTCCTCCTGCCCTTCCTCCTCCTCGCTTTCCTCCTTTCCTCCTCCTGCCCTTCCTCTTCTTGCCCTTCCTCATTCTCCTCCTGCCCTGCCTCTTCTTGCCCTCTTCCTTTTCCTCCTGCCCTTCCTCCTCTTGCCCTTCCTCGTCCTCTTGCGCTTCCTCCTCCTCCTCCTGCCCTACCTCTTCGTGCCCTCTTCTTCCTGCCCTTCCTCCTCCTCCTGCCCTTCCTCATCCTGCCATTCTTCCTCCTTCTCCTGCCCTTCCTCCTTTTGCCCTTTATCCTCCTGCCTTTCCTCCCTTCCTCCTCCTCCTCTTGCCCTTCCTCCTCCTCCTCCTGCCTTTCCTCCTCCTGCGCTTCCTCCTCCTGCCCTTCCTCCTCCTGCCCTTGCTCCTCTTGGCCTTTTTCCTCCTGCCCTTTCTCCTCCTCCTCCTCCTGCCCCACACACCCCCCGCCCGCCCCCGAGGCTACCCACACCCGGGGGCTCCGCGTTGCCTCTTGCCCACAGAGCCCAGCAGCTCCACCAGAGTCCCACGCGCGTATCTGGGGTGGCGGCAGAGGAGGAGGAGGATGGTTTTCCTCTGCGTGGGCACCCCGTCAGCAGGGGACGGGGGAGCCTTTGGCAGGAGGCGGCCGGGACTGGGGGCAGAGCTGGGGGGGCAAGCTCAGGTGTCATCTCCTCTTTACGCCGATTTTAACGGGGACAGACACGGCGCGGGGAGGTAACTCCACCAGCCTTCTCGATCACCTCAGCCTTGAGTCAAGTCCCCAAAGCCAAGGAGCAGCCCCCGGTCTGCGGCAGCAGGAGAGCGGAGTCCGGCCGGGTTCTTCCTGGGCACGGACCGGGATCCCCGCTCCCGCTCGCCACCAGGCTCCAGCAGCCTCCAGAGCTCCCTGTCCGTGGACGGGGCTGGCGGAGGGGACAGCGGGCTGGGGACAAGCTTGGCAAGAGGGAAACGGCGGTGTGTGGTCACACTTGCTCGCCCTCACCCTCCCCTGCTCCCTGCCGGCACCCACGGCTGTCTCGGGTGGGGATCCGCGGCGGGAGGGAGGCCGGGGTGCATCTGGCACCCTCTCCTGGCCAGCGAGGGTTGCGTTTATTCTCCTTCACCTATTTCTGCGGGATAATCAGGGAGAGGGGAGAGAAGGGTGAAAAAAAAACCCCAACAGAGCTTGCAGGAGAATCCCTCTCTGTGGCTCCATTCCTCCCGGCTCATCCCTCCTTCCAGCCCACCTCCTTTCCCCGCTTCCTCCCTTCTGCCCGGGATTTGGGGAAGGCAGAGCCATCTGCCTGCGTGTTTCGCTCCAGTGCTTCTGCACGAACAGCCCACGGGCAACCCCAGCCCACTCGTGGGGGACGAGGGGCACCTGAACAACCCCCTGGGGCCGGTTTGCAGAGCAGACCTGCGGAACATCTCTGTGCCTTCTGTCCCCAGAGGGGACACGCTGATGTCAGCACCCACACAGCCTGGGGATGGTGTCTGGGGGCAGACAGGACACCCTGTGGTGGGGTGGGAGGTGGGTGGAGGCATTGGGGTACGGAGGAAGGATGTGGCGAGGAATCAGCCATTGCTTTCTCCAAAATGAATCCTTCAGAAAATAATCCATCACCGTGCACCAGGTTCCTGCCCCCAGCCCCTTCCTGATCAAGGGGAGGGATCAACAGCTCCCAGACACACTTTCCTGCCACCATTTAAACTCAGGAGTGAGTTTCTCAGCATCCCCCCGAGTTCTGCCCATCCTCGGTGACTTTCCATCAAAGCGACGCAGCCGCATCCCTGAGCACGGCACTTCCAGGCAGCTTCCCTTTATGTCTCAACCTCGTCTCCCCCGGCCCCGGTGACACAGCCCCGCAGCGGCGCCGGCTCCGCATCATATTTCTGTGTGTGGTGTATTTGTTTTTGGGGCCTGTTGAATGGCAAATGCGAAAGGGAAGGGGACTCCTTCCTGTTCTTTCAGAGCCGGTTGCTGTGCCCCGCTTGGCTTCAAGGGAATAGCCGGCAAAGCGGCTGCTTTCACAAATAATGGCTTCATTAGATTGAAAGAAGTGGACAGTGACCTCTCCGAAATGGACTTTCTGACCCCTGCTGACCTCTGGCCCTGGCTCTGACAGCCTGTAAATCTTCCCCTCGCGGCATGGCCGGGGCGAGGGCAGGCAGCGCTCTGCCAGAGCCCAACGCCAGCGCTGCAGCCCGTGGTCTGGCATTGCGGACCCCCGCACAGGCAGCACAGTGCTGCCCGCGGGCTGCTTGGCTCTGGCCGGGTCCTGAGCCGGGCAGGATGAGGCCCCGGGGGTGTGCAAAGCCCAAGCGCGTGGGTCACAGCTTTGGCGGAGACAGGGATTGGTGTCCTCCATGTGCTGCAAACCCCAGCAGGGCTGGTCCTGGGGAGCTGGAAGGCCCGGTGAAATCATGTTAGTAGGGCTGTGGCTCCAGCGCCGTCTCCCAGCACAGTCTCCATCACCCTCCACCCATGGGAAGGAACAGGCCAGCTCAAAAGCAGCCTCTGAGCCCCTGCCAGGGAAAACCAAGCCCTCTCCCTGCCCATCCTGCTGGCACAACCCTCCTGGCTGCTGGCAGACACGCACAAACCTCCTCCAGCCCCGGCTGAGCTCACCTCCGCCTCCCTCCCGTGGGCACAGACCCTTCCCTGCGGCCCCCAACACCTTNGTGGGAACCCCTGGCAGGCTCTCCACACCGTCACTGCCCTGCGCTCCCCAAGGCTGGCACTTGCCCCGCCATGGCACAACGCCGGTGCCGGCAGCGAGCCCCTCGTTTCCAGCGCCACCCGCCTCCCTCCTCCCCATCCCTGCACGCTTGCCGCTGACCTTTGGCTATGAGGCAATCAATAATGGAGGCCACGGTGTCGCTCCTCCCCCTCGCCGTCCCCCCACACTCTCCGCTCATCCCATGCCTCTAAAGAGCCCGACCAGGATTGAGGGATGCTCCGGTACCTCCCAGCGCTGGGGACACAGGGTTGGGAGTGTATCGACCTACCAGAAACACAGGTGTGCTCCCAAGCATGCCCTAACCTGGCACTTCCTTCCCAACACCCCAAAAATGCTTCCCTGGGGCTGTTTTCCAGCTCTGGGGTCTGTGTGGGTGCCCCACACCTCTGAGATTGTGGCTCCGGGGTCCCCACGGTGGGGATGGACCGTGACCATCCTGCCGCCATCAGAAATGGGGCTCCCCAGGGCATCGGCACATGTCACGGGAAGGGCGAGGAGTGTGCCGGCGGGGTGACCCGCTGGGATGCTGCCCAGTGCCAGGCTTCCCCGTGGATTTGCTGCCTTTTGGCTACCACAGGAAGGGGGTAAAGGCGGGCAGAGACAGGCCTGGCCTGGAGTGATGGGTCTTGCCCAAATTCAGCAGCTCCTCGTCGCATCCCCAGCTCCCTCTGATAAAAGCCCTTGGGCAGCAGGTGATCGATTGGCGGCAGAGCGGGGATTGATCAGGATTTCAGCCCCATACATATTCCTGCTCTCTGATAAAGGGAAATCAATAGCTGAAAGAGATATTCCTCTGAGGCATCGGGGCTCCTGAGCCTTCCCTCGCCCCATAAATCCCCCCGCCCCGCTTCAAGCCTCGCTCCCCCCCAACAGCAAACCCAGGCAAAGGGCAAGGAAATTGCTTCGAGGGAGCCAGGCTGGGGGGGACGTGGCGGGACACAGTGGGAAGGAGGCAGAGCCTCTCCCCCCGCGGTTGAATCTCACCTCCCACAGCATCCGCCTGCCCTGCACCTTCCTCCTCTCACCCGTGGCCTGGCAGAGAGGGGTTTCCTCCTTCTAGGGGTGCTAGAGACCCCCCTCCTCCCCACAAAGACCCAGGCAAGGTGACCCTGGGGATGCTGAGCTGGCTGCCACATCCGCAGCCTGTCACCTCCAAACGCCGGCGGCTGCGACCAACACCGCCCTGCCCTCAGCCCCTTCCCCACTGCTGAGACCTGGGAACTCATTGCAGATGTGGCCGGAGCAGCACCAGCAGCCTGCAGGTGCCTGTCCCGTGGGGACAAGGTGGGGGCACCCAGCGTTCACCCAGGGGGGGAGCTCTGTCTACAGGGGATACAGCCCTGTGTGCCCATGGGTGCAAATGGGCACAAGGGGCTCAACTCTCCCACCCAAAATACAGCTGGGGGGATGACACGGGTCTGTGCTTGTAACACACCCGAAGACCCGCAAAGCTGCCCCCTGGGCACCCCCGGGCACCCAGTCATCCCCCCAGCCTCCTGACATCCACCCCTTGGGCACCCTGGCATCTTCCCAGCGCCTTGCTGTCCCCCTCTTGGGCACCCTCTCATCCCCTCCAGGCTCTGCAGCCCCCCTGGCTTTCCCCAGGGGACGGGGATGCTCTGGTGCCCCAGGACATGTCCCCGTCCCAGCCCTGCCTCGTCCCCCACCCCAACCCCAGCACTATTTTGGTCTCGTGTCTTGATCTTTCTCAATCTCCTTTTACTTTTCCTTTCCCTTCTGGCTGTCACCTACATGCCTGCCCCGTACCTCGTCCCTCCCTTTGCACACAGTGACTCAAGGCCCAAGCTTGCCCCAGTGTCCCTCCAGTTCCCCCAGTGCCCAGGGGAACTGGTTTGCCTCAGGGAGGACCCTCCCCAGCGCTGACTAAATCCTCCCCAGCCAGCCCTGGCTATGCCGGGGGACGCGGCAGGGAGCTCCCATTTCCCAGAGAGCCATGGCCAGCTGGTTCGGCTGGTTTGGCACATACACACGCTTGCACAGGCTCGCACACGCGTGCGCGCGTACACACACACATGCACACACACACGTTACAGCCAGCCCCGGGGCTCCCAGGACCCCCCATCGCTGCCCCTCACAGGAGCCTGCAGAGCTGGAGGGATGCAGGGGCTGGATCCTGCTTCTGTGGCGGAGCCACGAGGATGGGCAGCTGGGTCCCGTGTGGGTGCTCAGGCACCCCTGGGCTCCCCAGGGCTGCTGGGGACCCCCCTGTGTCCCCTCTGTCACTGGGGCTGTTCCCAAGGGGACTGGGCTGCAGAAGCAGTGCTGTGGCTCCGGGGTGGCTGGGCAGGAGCTGTGGCATTCCCCTTCCCTGGGTCCCCACGCAGGAACATTTCCTCCCGAGGCAAACTGGTGTGAAAGGGGGTTTCTGTCCCAAAACCTTCCCCTGCTACTCCCCACCTGGACGCGTTTTGCGTGTGGTTCCTCAAGCCACCGTGTTCCCCGCAAAGGGTGCTGGAGAGGGGACAGACGCTCTGGTGAAACCCGGCTCAGAAGGAGAAATCAGCTTTTTCTGGTCATCCCCAGTGGGGCAGCTTTTTGGGAGGTACTGGAATGGGTGTGGGATTCATCCCCTTCCTGCTGCCACTGGAGCGGGGCAGCTCCCGTGGGTCAGGGACCCCACTCGGGAGTGTGGGGCTGGGGCTGCTGTCACAGCTGGGAGCTGCTGTGTGCATTCACCGAGCACGTCTCTTCGAAGCAGTGACTGCGTCAGCCACCGGTAGGTTTCAGAGTTAACACCATGTCTAACGGGAGCCATTCATGTGGTCTCAGGCTGTTGGCCAGCCCCAGCTGAGGCTGCCGCTGCTCCCAGCACTTCCTTTCAGGCTCCCCATGCTGCCGGGGCTGGTGGCACCAGCTGGCGGGTGGCCAAGGTCCCGCTGTCCCTGCGGCAGGCAGCAGTGGCACCTCTGTGCAGGGAAGCCCAACTGTGCAGGATTTGGGGCCCTACTGCATCCCCATCCTGTCCCACACAGCTCCCCGTGTCCCCAGTGCCCCCAGCACAGGGTGGGGACATGGTGACCTCCTTCTGCTTTCCTGGGGTTTTTCTGCTCAGGGGGTGGGGGACCCTCTCGTGACGCCACCGGTGGTGCTCCCAGTGCCAGGCCATGCCCTGGTGAGGGAGAAGAGTCCCTGGCTGCAGGGGCCACGTCTATGAGAGACAGCCCAGTCCCACCTCCTCCTCTTCCTCCCCGCAAAGAGGCTTCACTTCGCCTCTCCAAATTTAGCAAAGGCCCCCGAACCCGGAGCTGTGACGTGGCCAGGCCACCCGCTGGCTCCAGACCATCCCCGCTGGGGAAGGACGTTGGCAGGAGCAAGTACAAGTGCAACGTCTGCGCCAAGAGCTTTGGGCAACTCTCCAACCTCAAGGTACCCGGGGTGCCCCCGTGCTCACTCTGTGCCCCCCCCCCAGCCTGGCAGCACACCCCTTCTGCATCCTTAGGGTCATCCCCTTCTGGGGACAAGGGGCAGCGGTGGCTTGTCCCAGCTGGGCGGGCAGGTCTCCCCGTGCCTCAGTTTCCCCCCAGCAAAGCGCCCCGAGTGCATGAAGCACTCGGAGATGTGCTGTGGATTTACCCCCACCCTTCCCCGTGCTCCATCCCCCGGGCGCTGTGGGATGCTCCCAGGACGGGGGGGCTGGGGCAGCCAGGACTCCTGGATTCCCTGGGTGGCCCCCCCCTGCCTCCCCGTAGCCCTGTGCCCCCCATCCCGGCAGGTCCACTTGAGGGTGCACAGCAGCGAGCGGCCCTTCCCGTGCCCCATCTGCAAGAAGCGCTTCGCGTAGCTGGCACCCCGGCGGAAGCACCGGCTGGTGCACACCGGCGAGAAGCCCCACCGGTGCCCGGTAGGTGCCCGCTGGGTGCCAGGAGGGTGGGTGGGTGTCAAACCAGGGGTGCAGCACCCATCCTCTCGCCCCCGCAGACGTGCTGCAAGTGCTTCACCAGCAGCAGCAACACGAAGACCCACCTGCGGCTCCACTCGGGCGAGAAGCCCTTCCAGTGCCACCAGTGCTGCGCCCGTTTCTCCCCGCGCATCCACCTCCAGCTCCACCGGTGCCTGCACCAGCGCTGCTGCCCACACCCTGGCTCCCCGTGGCCACCTCGCCCGGCCTGGTGGCTGCTCCAGCCTGGATGCCGGGTCGCCAGCGCAGGAGGTGGAGGATGAGGAGGAAGGAGGGAGCCATCCCAGTTGGGCTACGGCGCTCCTGCAGGGCTCCGTGCTGGGGTAATTGGGGAAGGGGCTGCCCGGGTGGGCAGGGGTGGACGTGGGGATGTACCATGGTGTCCCCAGGCAGCAGCGATGTCCCCCGGCGGGGTCTGTCTGAGCTGGGACAACCCCAGGGGCTGGGTGGGTGGGGGCTGCCCCCCAACCCTGGACTCTCAGGGCCAGGAGGAGCCATGACCATCATTCACTCGAACTTCCAGCTCCGACAACACTGCCCCAGCCTCGGGGACAAGGACAGAGGAGGGTCCCTCCAAAGCACTGAGCAGCCCTCTGTCCCCACAGCCCTTGGGGAGGGCGTGTCCCCCCCCAGCCCCACGTCCCAAGCCATGCCTGTGCCCCCCACCTGCAGCATTACTGCCCTGGGGCTGCGCTCGGGGTGCGACAAACCCCCCTTTACATGGAAAAAGCTTCAATTTCTCAGCCCCCCCATCGATCGCAGGCGCATGCTGAGCTCCCAGAGTGTCACCACCACGGCGCCATGGGGACACGGCTCTGCCTGTCACCGCTTTCCCCGGCTCTGTGACTCTGCCAAACCCTCCCAGCGCTCTCTCTGGGGGTGCCATGCCAGGGTGGGCGTCTCCATCTCTGATGTCTCTGGGTGCTGCCCCCCGCCTCCTGCTGACACCCAAGGGACACGATGGCCCTGGCTGTCCTCGCCTGCTGCCGAGGCTGGGGACAGTGAGTGACATCCCTCCCGTGATTTTATTAATAAACATTTCTGCCTCCGCAGCTCACCCGCCCTCGGCGGGGCCCAGCCCCAGCCCTGTGCAGCTCCCCAGGGAGGGGAGAGAGGGTCCCCGGGACATCTCTGTGGGTGTCCTTTGGAAGGGCATGGGACATGGGACAAGGGACGTGGGATGGAGCCGGTGCTGGAAGTGGATGGAAGTGTGGCTCCATGCCCTGCCACCAAAGCTCCCTGGGCCAGGAGGTAGTAGAGCTTCCCAGAGCCCCCCCAAAGTTGGGCTGATCCCCGCAATGGGGATGGGCACAGGGGGGCTTCACAGACCCTTCCCCGGGTGCCCCTGGGGACATGGTCCCTAGGGGTGTCCTCGCTGACACACGGCTCCTCCCGGGAGGTTTCACAACTGCGTCCCGCCGGCTGCAGCAGGGAGGGACAGGGCAGAGTCCGGCTGACACTCTCCAGTCCCCACCACGACCTGGCACTTCTCCGGGATGGCAAAGCCAGCTCGGCAACAAGGAGGTGACAGCTGAGCCACCGGCTCCCCACCGCCGGCTTGTCCCCGGTGCTGCCGGCTGAGGTGCGGAGGGAGCTCTGCTGTGCCTCAGTTTCCCCAGCACGTGAGCAGCGGCACCCAGAGGTGGGTGGCCCCGGGCACCCCAACCGTCCCTGCGCTGCGGCCACCTGCACCGGGCTGGTGGTGGCTGAGGAGGAGGCTCCCGGGCTGGGCGGGCAACTGGGTGGGGTGGCCCCAGGGCGATGCTGGCTCCGTGGTGGAGCACCCAGGGGTGCTGGGGAGGAGCGGGAGGGCAGGGTGAGGATACAGGGCGGGTGCTGGCTCTGCTGTCACTCCGAGGGCCCTACGCCCTGGGGTCAGGTCTCCCATGGTGGCCCAGGGCTACTGTGACACCCGCTCTGTCCCCAAGCCAGCGCGAAGCCCCTTGAGAGCCCAAGCTCTGCGAGACCTGGGAGACCTCAGGGCCATGGGCTCCGCGTGGGACCCCCATGTAGCTGATGAGTCCAGGTGTGATCCCAGCCCTGGGGACCCCCAGCCGCAGCACGCCAGGACCCCACCAGCCCCATGGCCCGGCCGAGCCTGGCCAACACGGTGCCCTATTTGGCTGGCTGGAGGTGCGGTGACAAAGCTGGCGACCCCTCCGAGGTTACCATCACCCTCCGCGAGTTGGGTGGCAGGGATGGGGTGGCCGAGCAGGGGTCCGGGTGGCCCAGAGCCACCCAGGCCAGCCGGGCTCCCTCCCGGCGCTGCTGAGTCGGAGGAAATGGAGGAGCCGGGTGCAGGGGAACCAGCCTGACCGGCTCCCCGGCTGTCAGCACCTGAGGAATGCCAAACCTCCGCTGCGCCAGGGCTGGGTGCTCAGGGCTGGGTGCTCGGCGAGGGCTGGGTGCTCGGCGGGTGACTCTGCCGGTCCGCCCAGCCGTGGCGTGAAAGGAGCAGCACCCCCAGCCCCACTCGGCACGGCACCCCGCTCGCCACCCGGGCGGCACGGCGGGACCCTCGGCCAGCAGGTACATGGGGGTGGCAGGGTCGGGGACCCCCCCCGGGCACAGGGTGCCGCCTGGGCTAGCCCGGCTTGCACGGGTGCTTCCAGGGAGGGAGGCTTCCTGGTGCCGGGAGCTGGAGGGCACCGGTTCTCCCATCCCAGCTGCCACCCATGGGGGCTGCCCAGCACTGGGATCCGTGCCCCGGCTTGCTGCTGGGATGGGTCCCTGCTCCCCTGGGATCGGCACTAGCTGGGGAGGGGGGACGAGGCTGGGAGGTGGGGGGGCTGAGCCCAGCTCTGCCCCTCTCACCTTCAATCCCCGAATCTGGGGGGCTGCTGGGGTTCTAACCCAGCTGCTACCACCAAAGTGCAGCCCCAGAGCCACCGGAATGAGCTGGGGCTCCTCTACCTCTGGTGGCATCACGAGCTGGGCTGGGGGGCCAGCGAGGCTCCACTGTCACCCCTGTCCCCCTCCTCTCTGCAGGGCTGAGAGTGACACAGCCGGGTGGGGGGGAAGCAGGCGCAGCAGGGGGAGGCGGCGGTTCCCCTGCCCTCGTAATGAACCCCAGCCTGCGCAGCAGCCGCCCAAACCCAATCCCTGATTTTCCTGAAGGCGGCAGGTCCGCTCTCACCCCGCGGCGACGGGGCTCAGCCCAGCGTGGCTGGAGGCTCGGCTTAATCCGTGGTCACCGGCTCAAAGGCAGCCGCAGCCACTGCCCTTGGCCCCTCCATCTCCTCTGAATATTAAACGTCACCTTGCGCCTTTCACTCGGGTGCTGGGAGACCTGGGCCAGGTGCTGGGAGACCCTTTGGGATGACGGGAGGCGTAAAACGAGCCAAGTGGGTCGGCTTGGCTTGGCCAGGGGGGGGATTAATTAGCCGTGCTGGCTGCCCCAGTGTGGCAATACTACTGGGATCCAGCATGACATGTCCTGGCGGGCAGGGATGGCCAGCAGGAGCAGCTGGGAGGCTGCAGGTTCTTACCCCTGTGTCCTCGTGTCCTCATGCCCTTGTGGCCTTGACCCACCATTGCAGTAGGAAATATTTTAGCAAAAAACGGGGTGCTGGGTCAGAGCAGGGCTCCAGGGTGAGCTCCTTTCCCAGGGCCGGTGCGGCACCGGGCGTCCCAGGGTGGCAGCGTGTGCCGGATCCAGCTGCAGGGGTGGGATGGGAAAGACAAACCTGGAGATCTTTGGAAATCCGGCTCCGGGCAAGAGGCAGTCATGATGCTGAGTCAGCGGCTCCTGCCTCCCCCCAGTGCTCCGGTGCTGCGTGGAGCTGGCGTCCCTGTGCTGGGGCCACCCTGGGGCCACAGGTAGGACGGGGCTGGGCACCGCCAGCGAGCGCTTGAGAAACCAGCGCTGAAGCAAGTCCGGGGTGCAACCGGGTGCCAGGCGGCTCCGGCAGGACGGCAACATTGCAGGGAAGAGAAGGGGCCACATCCCCGCGCAAACCGCGCTGCCCTGGCACCGCTGCCCCTGGCAGGAGCTTCCCCGGCACGGGGGTCCCCATGGGCCACCACAGAGCCCCCGGCTCACGGCGCTGGGGTTTCCTCCAGCCTGACCCTGCCCTTGGCTGTTTGCTCTGACTCCTGTCTCCTGCCCAGCACATTTAGGCAGCTTTTCCTCTGCAGTGCCGCGTGCGTCCATCCCTCTTCCACTGGTGGGTGCTGTGACCCTGGGGATCCAGCTGTGGCTTTGCCAGTCAACGCAGATATGGCTTTGCCCATGCAGATGTGGCTTTGCCCATGCAGATGTGTGGCCCCACCCAGGCTGGTCCCAGCCCTGAGCGGTGCTGGCTGTCCCAGACGAGGTCTCATCGCCTGCTGGAAAATGACACAAACTCTTCCTATCTGTACCGGAAAGACCTGCCGGGCCGGGGAGAGCCAGACGCAGAGGGCGCGTGGCGGGCTGGCAGAAGGGGCAGGCAGCTGCCTGCACCCAGCCCTTCTCTGCCTGCCCCTGACCCCCCTTAGGGACTGGTAAAGCCCAACCTGAAGCCCTTGGAGGGAGCCCAGCCCCAGGTGGCGCAGGATGATGCCTTCTCCCATGGCGTTCCCTGGGGAAACCAGCCCTGGGCGCTCTGCAGGGAGGTGTCCCTGTCCCCAGCCAGCAAACCCCAAGCTCAGCCTGTCCTCGGGCTGAGCCCAAAGCCTCGTCCCTACCGCTGTCCCCACAGCCGGGCAGTGACACCAAACAGCTTCTAATTGGGAGATGCCGAGATGCCGGCGCGCTCCTGGCTCCCTCCCCAGCACCTGCTGTGTCAGCTGCTTCCCAAACCCAAACCCAGCAATAAAACCCTTCTGGGGCAGGGACACAGTCACAGCACAGCGATGTCTCCCTTGTCATTCTCCCCCCGAGCCGATGCAGCGTGGGTGGCCTTGGGGACTGCAGTGATGCCCACGTGGCAGCACCGAACGCAGGGACGCAGGAGCCAGGTGCTGGGTACCGGCTTGGACTGGGGTGTAAGCGCAGGGTGATCAGTGCCGCTCGTTTTCTCGCACTGATGGGGCTGCAGAGGTGGAGAGAGCCATCCCACCTTTGCTGAACAGCCATAGGGAAGGGTCAAGGGCAGGTCTCAGGTCCCCACATCCTCCAGGTTCCAGTCCTGGTCCTGGCCAGGCCACTTTTCCCCCACGGAGCAGCTTCCCTGTTGCTTTTTGGGCTTGTTTGTTTGCTGCATATGCTGACTCGGCGCAGCCCTGCCGCCCGCCTGACTCATCCCGCAGCTCGGGGCACGGCACAACTCCGGGCACAGCATGGCCCGGCCGGATCCTGCACACTCACCCATGCCGTGCCCGCCTGCCGGGGTCTGCTGGAGCCCACCGTGGCAGTGTGCCGGAGCTCCCCACCATCGCTGCTGGATGTGGGAGCATTGGTGCGGGCAGGCGGAGGGACCCACAGTGCCAGGAGGGCTGACACGAGCACCCTGAGAGCCCCAAAGCCACCTCCTGTGCTCATGGGACCCTCCCCAAAATGTCCTGCAGGATCAGAGGGGTCTAGGGGGGTTTAGAGTCTGGCTCAGGGTCCAGGGCTGGTCCCTGCAGGGTGGTTTCTGCTCAGCTCTCCCAGGGTCTCCTTTTCTCCCTGCAGATCCACCAGTGCCAGCGCCGCAGCCGCAGGGGCTGAGCCCAGCAGCGCAGTGTTTCGGGAACGTGGCAGTCCCCTCCCCAGCCCCCCGGCATGGATTCGTCATTCCGGCATGCCAAGACCAGGGGCTTCATCTCCAGCGCGGAGCTGAGCATGAAGCAAGCCGTGCCGAGCACACCGGGACCCGAGGGCAGGTCCCGCTTCCAGAAGGTCTCGCTGGTGTCACGGCGGCTGGAGAGCACGGGGAACGCGCGGGGCCGGGAGGGGAGTCCCTCCCGCGTCTCCCTCCTGCTGCAGGCCTGGGAGAGGGAGATCGTGGAGAAGACGGTGGCCAGCCCCACCGCCGTGACACACCGGGAACGCTCGTCCTCCGTCAACCTCCTCAAGGACTTCACCGCGCACGGCCCCATCTTCTCGCAGGTGTATTCCCCCGCGCAGAAGCCCCGGCGGCAGGACGAGAGGGGGAAGGTGGTGGCCGGTGGGGGCGGTGGTGGCATCCCCCCGCCGGCGGGTGCCCCCCACGAGGTGACCGTGCACAGGGAGAGCTACGTGCATGGCACCCTCCTCCCCACCCGGCCCGCCGAGCACCCCACGGGGGGTCCCGGCGAGGCTCCCAGTGCTCCGTGCGGAGCCGAGCCCGGCTGCGCCTCTGCCCTGCCCAGGGCCAGGCACGTCACCGTGCTGCGGACGGGCAGGGACGCAGCTGGGCCACAGCCGGGGGTGGCCGAGGGAAGGGAAGCCCAAAATGGGATGCACGATGCTGCCGGTGCCACCACAGCCCCGCCGCAGCGGGAGAGCCACGGGCAGGACGACAGCGGCTTCGCTGGGGCCACTGCAGGCAACGAGAGCTTGCCAGGCACCGCAGAGGCCACCGGGCTCCTGGACAAGGGGTCCCCTGAGGAGAAATGCCTGCCACAAGCTGAAGCTGCACCAGAGAATGCAACCCCAAGAGACGGCGACAGGCCTGGGGACCCACAAACCAGTATAACCAGCTCCCCGCAGTGTCCCTTGGAGGATGCTGGTGGCCAGGCTGATCTGGCTGGCACAGGGGAGGGAAGCATGGCAGGCGGGGGTGACACCATTTCAGCCACACCACCGAGGACAGAGAGCCCCCCGGGAGCTGGCAGCACTCCCGAAAACCCCTCCTTGGAGGTGAGCGATGGTCCAGAGCCTTCTGAAAGACCAGGATCTCCAAAGGCTGAGGTTGAGTTAGAAGGGGGTGAGACAACAGGGGACACCCAGAGCACAGCCCAAGAGCCCGAGAGCTGCCCAGAGCCCCCCACCGAGCCCCCAGCCCACGACCCACCAGCCGAGAGCCCCCCAGACGTGACAGAGGAGGACCCCGAGCTGCTGGTGGACATGGAGATCTTTGTGGACACGCTACGCAACATGGAGCCCTCGGAGATGCGGAAGGCGCCCAAGACCCCACGCCAGCCCCGACCGTCATCGCTGGGCCGCTGTGCTGCTCTGCCCCCCATCCATGAGGACCGCGTGGCCCCCCGTGCCCCCGTCTCCCTGCCCGAGGCCCTGCGCGAGCTGCTGGCACGGGGCCCGGTGGGACGGCAGGAGGAGACCCTGGAGGAGGAGGAGGAGGTGATCGAGAACCCCTACCTGACCCCTGACGAGCGGAGGCCAGTGGGCTCCCACCGTGGGGCCCCTGGGGACAGCGTGGCTGGCGATGGCCAGGTGGAGGGGGGCTCGCTGCCGGGGACGCCAGGGCAGGAGGGAGAGGAGGAAAAGACCAAACTGGTGGTCGGGGGCTTGGCCGAGCGGAGCGTGCTCTTCCGAGGGAATGTCCTCAAGGGCATGGCGCTGCTCTCCCACTTCTTGGAGCACCGGGCGGCCGCAGCTGACGAGGGGAAGCCCTACTCGCGCCTGGACAACAGCGTGCTCTACAGCCGCTTCGTCTCCCCCACCACCGCCCTGCTCGACCTGCCCGGCAGGGACGGCGTCGGCACGGGCTCCCCCACCCTTGGGGACAACAATGGGCTGGGCCCTGGTCACCACCCTGGCCCCAAGGTGGCCATGCTGGAAGCCCTGAGTCCTGGCCACATCCCTCCTGTCCCCGAAGAGCCGGAGAGCACCATGGCCCTGTGCCCCACTGATGTCCTGGTGAGTGAATCCCACAACGTCGCGCCTAGGGAGATGGTCTGCCCTCCTGGGCACGTGGGGAGGTGGTGGGGTCTGAACCCTGGAGCATCTTTCCCAGCATGTGGCTTGTGCTTTCCATCAGGGTGAAAGCCCCTGGTGTGACGGGAGGGTACTGGGATGGGTGATGGTAGGGCACTGGGATGAGTGGCAGGAGAGTACCAGGGCAGGTGATGGAGTGTGTTGGCATGGGTGATGGAAGGGTACCAGGATGGGTGATAGGAGGGGATATCTTGGGTGACAAGAGGGTAGCAGGGAGGGTGATGGAAGGGTACCAGGTTGAGTGATGGGAGGGTGGCACCATGGATGGTGGGAGGGTCCCGGGGCGGGTGACGGGAGGGTGTCAGGGCAGGCGGGGAGGCTGATCCCCAGCAGTGCAGGAATGCTCAAGGTGTGGCTGCTCGGGGCGGTGGGAGGGATTGGCAAACGCCAGATGTGAGGCTGTGGCTTCGGCTTCTTCGGGCTGCGGGGAGATGGCTGGTGCGGCCGACATCCCTTCATGCTCCTCATGCGCCCGTCCCCTCGGGTGTTCGCAGCAGGAGGACAAGGAGGGCTTCCAGAAGATCAACACAAGACCCGGCAAGGTACAGGGAGCGTGTGGTGGGGCCGGGCTGGCCGGGGCACGGTGCGGTGCGGTATGGTAGCAGCTCTCTGCTGTGTCACCCTCTCCCAGATCATCCTCTTCTCCGAGGCCGGCTTCGCAGGCCAGAAACGGGAGATCTGGGGCGACGTCCCCGACGCCACATCCTGGGAGCTCTCGCACACCATCTCCATCCGGGTCATCCGAGGCGGGTAGGGGATGGCGGCAGGGCGAGGACACGCGGTGAGGATGCAGAGGGAGGGCTTGGCCGGGGCTCCCGTGCTCCGTGTGCTGGGGATGGCGGCTGGGTCCCAGCCTGGGGTTCAGGAGTGACCGTCCCACCAGTGCTAATTACTGTTGCTGCGATCCAGCATCGCGGCAGTGGCAGGACATCCCCACCCACGCTCCGCCCCGAGGCTCCTGATGGCTGCGAGGCTGCGGGTAAAAGCAGAATTTCCCCTCCACTTTGCTCCCAACCCCGCTCCCAGGTGGGTGATGTACGAGAAGCCGCGGTTTCACGGGCGCAAGTGCGTGCTGGCCGAGGGGGACGTGGAGATCGACAACCCCTGGACGGCGTACGGGCAGAGCGGGCAACCCAACGGCAGCCGGCCCTTCCGCATCGGCTCCTTCAAGAGGGTGGTGCGGGTGAGCACAGGGACACCCCCTTCCCGAGCCTCCCGCTCCCCTCCGTGTCTCCCAGCACCTGGGAGCCGGGGGTGCGGGACCCCCATAACACTGCTCTGCCCCACGCCAGGATTACCGCACCCCGGAGATCAGCCTGTTCGCGGAGGAGAACGGTGAAGGCGCCCGGTTGACGTTCACCGACTCGGCCGAGGACACCCGCACACAGGGCCAGGCGCTCGCCGCCGCCTCCATCATCGTCCACTCGGGCCTGTGAGTGGGACTGCGGGGGGTCGGGTGGGCTCCAGCAGGGGCTGGAACAGGGCGCGATGCTTCTCTCTCTTCCCCAGGTGGCTGGTTTACTCCAAACCTTTCTTTGACGATGACCCCTACGTTCTGGAGCCAGGCGGGTACCCCAGTTTAAAGGCTTGGGGAGCAAAGGACCCATCCATCTGCTCCATGCACCCCATCAGGCTGGTGAGTGCCGGTTGCTGGAGGATGGTTACTGGGGTGCCGGGGTCACATCCAGCCCTGGGCATGGCAGGCAAGAGCATCTCCCGGCAGCTCCTGGTTCACATCAGTGAGAGCTCGGTGCGGAAAATGTGCCGAGCGTGGCTCTGGAATGCACTCCTGTGGGTTAGCGGTGAAGGAAAGCGATAAAACAGAGTCCAAAAGAGCTTGTTCTTGAATGAAAATGATGCAAAAACCTGCTCAGGCTGTAAAGGGGAAGGAATCAGGTTTCCCCGTGTCACCCCCTCCTGCCACCATAGCCTCACTGGGGCTTCTTCTTCCAGGGCTGCCCCGTCGTGGAGCGACCCGGCGAGCCGCAGGTGAGTGCCGGGCCAGTGCCCTGGGAGCCTGTGGGGATGACCACCGTGACCACGCTCACCCCACCGTGTCCCCAGGTGCTGATCTACGAGGCGGAGGGTTTCCAGGGCCGCAGCTTTGCCATCAGCCAAGACTTCTATGACCTGAAGCGCCTGCCCGGACTGGCACTGCCCACCGTGGGCTCCCTCCACGTCCTGGGTGGCTGGTGAGCGGCGCAGGGTGGGCAATCCTGGCTGGAGCAGGCTGGGAAGGTGACCGTCACCCCCGGGAAAAGGCTTGGAAGAGCCACCCAGGGCTGTGGGATCCCTGCGGGCGGGGAGAGGGTGACACTGGAGCGGAGTGGGTGGTATCCCTGTGTCCCGGCATGTGGAAAAATTCTGGAGACCTCACTTCCCTCATCTGCCTGTGCCACAGCTGGGTTGGCTACGAGAAGGAGGGCTTCCGCGGCCACCAGTACCTGCTGGAGGAAGGGGAGTACCAGGACTGGAGGCAGTGGGGCGGCTACAGCAAGGAGCTGATGTCCTTACGGCTGATACGGACGGTGAGGGCAGGGATGGTGACATCGCTTGGGGACAGACCCAGTGTGGGCAGGGAGAGCCATCCCCCCTATTCCCATCCTCATCCTCCCAAGGGAGCCTTCCCTGCCTGCGTCAGGCCTGAGATCCCCCAAACCCATCACACGCTGAGCTCTACATGCCCAGAGCTGCTCCCACCCTCCCTGGGGTCCCTGGAGAGCAGCCGGCACCGCAGCCCCTTCCCCCTGACGGACTGAGGGGCTCTGGGGGGGGGGGTGGTGGTCATGTTCCTTCTCCCCACAGGATTTCTCCGACCCGGCACTGGTCCTCTTCGAGGCCATGGATTTTGAGGAGGGTCCCAGCGTGGAGCTGAGTGAGGCACT
>VZSF01006202.1:151073-168263 GCA_013398295.1 Chionis minor
CCAAGTTCGTCCCCCTGTTTGCAGCCAGGGGCTTTTCAGAAGCTGGGAGGGGAGGCAGGAAGGTGGGCTCGGCCCCCTCAGGGGGTGGCGAGGACGTGGTCGGGGAGGTGGTGGCCCACAGGGCCTGCAGGATGCGGGGTGCAGGAGCAGCGCTGGCAAACGCCCATGCTGGAAGCGAGAGGAAGGAGGAGGAGGAGGAAGAGGAGGAGGAGGAGAGATCTCCATCTTCCCCCAGGCTGCCGCAAGCAGGTTGCAGCCGGTGCATGAAATGTAACGCAGCTGGGATGGTGATTTCAAGGCAGTTTCCTTCCATCCCTAAAGATCGGCACCTTCCAAATTAAGGTGTTTGCGGGAATCCCTCGTTCCTAGCCTGTGCAGGATTGCTCTGCTCTCTCCGGGCTTGTGGTCCTTTCCCGGGACCCCCGGTGCAAGCGGCTGTGCGTTATGCCTGTGAACGGGGACTGCAGCGACAAGCGCTGCCCTGGGCTGCTGGAAAAGGGATGCCGTTTCCCTCTGTGAACTGGAGGGAAATGAACTGGTCCCCACGCTGGTTTGCAGCGCTCCTCAGGACCCTCCGAAGCCGGGACAGAGCCAGGGATGGGGCCCCCAGGCCAGCTCTGCCCCCTCAGAGGCACTCTTGTGCTGTGAGGGTTTTGGGCTGGGTTTGCCCAGCCACAGAGGAGGCTGCAGAAAGGCAAATACATCCTGTGGTGCTGGCAGCAGGTTGCAGCTGCATGGAGTCTGTGAGCAAAACAACCACAGACAAATCTGGCCCCGTTACGAATACGCCGTTGGAAGAAAAAAAATAAAAAAAATTGTCCTGAGAGCCTCTCTAAAAAGCATCACCCTCCCTGAAAGTGCTGCCACGTTCATCCCTCCCACGCAACCGTCCCCACCCAGGAGAGAGCCAACATCCACCTGCATGGTGCTGGAGTTGAGCCCCCAGGGAGCCTCCAGGCAGGAGGGAAAATAACCTCCAGTGGGGAGAGGCGAGAGGAAACCAGACAGCTCTGTGCCCAGCCAGCATCCCCACAGCTGTGCCCAGCGTCCCCATGGCCCCGCAGCCCTCCCTGGCAGCCCCACAGCCATCCTCCGTGTCCCCACAGCAGGTGCGGGCTGGGGCCAGCAAAGGAGAGGCTGCGAGATGGGGTGAAGAGCGAAGTGCGAAGGTTACAGATACGCAGGATGCTCCTAAGTAAAGAAATGCCTTAAAAAAAAGCAATGTATGGGCGTATTTAGAGCTTACAGAGCACAGAGCAAAGCTCTTGGTAAGACAGACAGGGTTAAAGTCAATAGAAAGTCAAATGTTCAGGTTTCCAGCTGAAGTTCAGCCAAAATTCTCCCACTGGTTAAACCCCACAGCCCCTCAACTGCCACCACACCCCCAGGACAGAGCTGGCTGTCCCCCCCCCGGCCTCCACAGTGCCCAGGTTTCTCTTACCATGGCGAGGACAAGCAGGGCGAGCAGGAGGAGCAGGTGGGCAGGCTGGAGGGGCTGCATGGTCGGGGCTCAGCTCAGGGCGTGCCGTGACACTTCCTCATCTGCTTGCAGCGATCGCAGGCAGAGGCTTTAAGCGCAGGGGCGGCCCTGTCTCACCAATCACACCTTCCTTCCCTGCACCAGCCCCACCGCCCCAAAGGCCCGTTTGTACCCAGGGCAATTTGGGGAAGTCACATCTGCTGCGGATGCTGCAAGGGAGAAGTTGCAAGGCGTGGGGATCTCCAGACGGACACAACCTTGTACAGCCCTTGCGGCCTCGCTTCTCTGGGGCCATCGACCTGCAGCGCCCAGCACAAGAGCAGCTCCTGCTCCCTCCGTTCCCTGTCATGGCCACATGGCCAGCCCCGAGCGGGACGTCCTGGCCACCATCTCCAGCAAAGGCAGCGAGAGCCCCTCGCCCTGCCTTTTCCCACATCACAAAATACCACCTGCAGCATGAAAACCGCCCCCCAAGGCTGAGCTCAGCTTTTCCCTGGGGGCTGCCTGTCCCGTGCCCCACACCCATGAAGAATCGTGGTTATGGGTTAAAACGCCCCACTTTTTCACTGGGAGGGTTTGTAAATCGCAGCCAACCTTTCAACAAGGGTTCTGCCTTCCACCATGTAACAAACCTCCTTCCCTGCAACTCAGGGCAGAAGCTGGGTCCAAGCCATTTTTCTGAATTTCAGTTACACGCCTGGAGTAGTCTGATCCGGGTAACGGATCAGGGAAATGCTTCCTTCCAGCCCCTCAACATCCATCTCCTCACAGCACATCTCTGAGCTCCCTCACCCACTCAACTTCAGCAACAGGAGGAAACAAAAGGGTTCTGACTATATTCAGTCAGTTTGAAATAAGTAAAGCTACTGAAACGTGCCGGGCACGTACACCTGCTGTCTGGTTTTGTGTCAGTGAAGCATGTCACAGCACAGCGAGCCCACTGCCAGCCTCCGCTCGGAACTGTAGGCTCCTCGGCAGCAAAGCTTGACCAAATTTAGTTCATCTTTGCGCTTCGCTGAAGTGTCAAAAAAGTCTCGCGGGGGACAGACACATCCCTTTAAAAGGTGCTAAATATTGGCCTGTTCTGCCCCTCTCCAGCTGCCGAGGCTGAGCTCTCTGCAGGGCACAGCAGCACGGTGGCGGCGGGCAGGAAAGGAGACGCGCAGGGAAGGCTCTCTGGGTGGTGGCAAGCGCCAGGTGGAGTTCAGAGCAGCGGCGAGGCAAAAGGAGCACATGGCAGTGCCTGGGTGAGGGAATGCATCGCTGGAAAATGGAAACAGAGAAGGCGGGCGAGGAAACCAGGAGGAGCTGCGATGCCCCAGCCCGGGCTGTGCCACAGAGCGGGTCGCCGGGCGTGCAGAGGGTGGCTGAGGAGCGGAAGCCTGCGGTGGCGGTGGTGCTGCCGGGGCCCGCCCCAGCACTGGGAAACGTTTTGAAGCGCTCCGAATCATAGAATCATAGAATCATAGAATGGTTAGAGTTGGAAGGGACCTTAAAGATCATCAAGTTCCAACCCCCCTGCCATGGGCAGGGACACCTCTCACTAGAGCAGGTTGCTCCAAGCCCCATCCAGCCTGGCCTTAAACACTTCCAGGGATGGGGCCTCCACAACTTCCCTGGGTAACCTGTTCCAGTGCTTCACCACCCTCACAGTAAAGAACTTCTTCCTAATATCTAATCTAAATCTCCCCTCTTCCAATTTAAAACCATTACCCCTTGTCCTATCACTAGACTTCTTGACAGAGTCCCTCTCCAGCTCTCCTGTAGGCTCCCTTCAGATACTGAAAGGCTGCTCTCAGGTCTCCCCGGAGCCTTCTCTTCTCCAGGCTGAACAGCCCCAGCTCTCTCAGCCTGTCCTCGTAGGAGAGGTGCTCCATCCCTCTCATCATCTCAGTGGCCCTGCGCTGGACCTGTTCCAACAGTTCCATGTCCTTTCTATGTTGAGGACTCCAGAGCTGGACACAGTACTGCAGGTGGGGTCTCACAAGCGCAGAGTAGAGGGGGAGAATCACCTCCCGTGCCCTGCTGGCCACGCTTCTTTTGATGCAACCCAGGATACGGTTGGCTTTCTGGGCTGCCAGCGCGCACTGCCGGCTCATGTTGAGCTTCTCATCGAAGTGGAGGGGAGGTGGAAAAAGCACCGTCCTGCAGGCAGGCGCGCAGGGCAGAGGGCACGGCCGGGCGCCGCTGGGCCTGGCTGCCTGCCCGGGGCTTCCCCCGGCGGGGTCGGGGAGGCCGGGAAGGCCCCAACCACGGGCCCGGAGGCTGAATCGCCCCCAGCGCGGGCCCAGGAGGCCGTGGGGCAGCCCGCTGGGGCCCGGTGGCAGCGGGGAGGGGCGGCAAGGGCCCTCGCAGAGCCCCGGACCGGCCCCCAAAGCCGGTGTCCCCCCGCCGTGGCCGCTGTCCCCCCCGGGGCGGCGGAGCGGTGCATGCCGGGATGCGCAGCCCTCAGGGCGCCTCGCCCTCCACGTGACCGGGGCTGAGCCAATGGCAGCGCCTCCCCCTCGTCGCCGTGGAAACCGCTTGTACACAAGATGGCGGCGCGCTGAGCGCGGGGGTGAGCGGTGCGCCGGCCAAGCGGGGAATCCCCCCGAGGTTTGGGGATTCCCCCGAGGTTTGGGAACCCGCACACACCGCGGGGGACACTCCCCCTCCCCCCCCCCAGCTCACACCGGGGTGTCCCCAGCACGCCACCCGCGTCGGGCCCTCCCAGGGCCCACCCGCACAGGCACCCCCCGGGCGGTACCCGCTTACCCCCGTCATTTTGAGCCCCTTTTTGCCAAGGATCCCGCAAAAAAAGCTGATCGCTACCAGCCTTCTGGAGCTGCACATGACGGTGATGGGCTCTGCAACAACACCGGCTCGAATAAAACTCCCCAAATTTCTCACCTGCTGCCTCCCGGCCAGCGTCGTCCCCCCCAGCAGGTACCAGGGATGGTGGTCGGTCGGGTCTTGCACACGTTCATACCACGTTTGTGTTTCCTCAGTTCCGAGCGGAGAAAAGTTGCTTTCTGCAGCTGCAGTGGCATCACAAGCATCAGCTCTTTCGCCCGCTCACTCCCTCGCCCGGGTTTCACCCCACCCTGCTCTCGGGCAGCTCCCACAGGCTGCAGCTCAAGGATTTTACCTGTTACTACAAGTCGCGGGTGTACGAACACCCACTCTGCCCAGGAAGCAAGGATGTATCAGCTTGGAAGATGGGCTGATGAGAAAAAATACACAGTTGGGGCTTTTTTTGGACAGCCTTTTCAATTACATTTTAAAAATCTTGCCCAGCAAGCAAATCCTCACAAAGCTAACGAACCTACACTTTATTTTTACATGTTTTCCCCTCTTGTTTTTACTAAAAGGGCAGAGCAGTCCAAGTTCATTGCTTTCACTGGTAAGGATTTTCTTACCATCCTTTGTTTTGCAATTATTGTAGCTATTTCTCTCCCACGTGTGTCCAAAATCAGATAAGTATCAAAAGGTTTCCACATCCTCAGCAAACTCTAGAGCTCATTACAGCCTCATCTATTTTTACAGTTCCATTTTAGGTCACATCCTGCCTACTAGATCTTAGGGCAAAAACTCCCTTCTTGCTTCCAGTGAAGTCTGCTGCGTCTGTTAATCTCAGAGTGTTGTGCTTTTTGTTAAGATACCTCAATATTACCACTTTTTGCCTCGCTGTGCAGCGCAGGATGCTCTGTACTAGTGCCATGGTCTCTCTCTGCAAGCTCCATTTTGTGTTCGCTCTTCCCAGCTGCTGAGATTGTACCTTCCCTTGGGTCCCAGCTGATAACGAGTGCCCACATACACTCGTTAATTAGTCTGAGAGTGCTTATGGGAGCAATTGGACTGGGCCACCCTGCTTTCTCCTGCCCTCTCTTTCCCTCAGCATAACCCCAGTATTTCTTTACCTGCTTTTGGAGAAGTTGTATCCAAAGCACTGACCTGCTTTTCTTTCTTTCACGCTCTTCGTGCCTCTTCTCGGAAGATGACAGCCTGTCTCCTAGGACAAAGAATCCGGTGCAAGGCAGTTTCCCCTCCTGCTCACGGGGGACAACACTGAAAAAGAATATGCAGGGTAAAGCCCCTCAATGATTCAGGGATTCTGGGCCATCGCAGTTTCTCGGTGACAGTCTGGTGGACTCAATATCCCAAACCCAGGGCTAATCCCTGTGGTCCCCCTCCCACATACACAGTGTGCTGTTGGTGACACAGCCATGTCCCTACCAGTCAGGGATTTCTACCCGGTACCCCCAAAAACGTACCCTTGTCCTACCTGCTGTGGCAGAACAGGAATTCTTCTGCGGGGTCCCCTATGGCACAGATGAGCCTCCAATACCGATCGCCATTTTAGAGAGGTAATGTTATATTTGTGCTTTCAGGCTCAGCTTGCGCTGACACGGACCTCATATCCTCCCTGATGCAAAATATCACTTTATTGGAACAAAAAAACACTCTCTTGGAGCAAAAAATAGAGAAACAAGCACGAGAAATCCAACTGAAGGTAAAAATCCTGCCCCTTACTGAACCTGTTCTGTGCCTTGCTTTGATAGTTGAAGCCACAGTACCGTTACACCTGCTCAGACCTAGTTTGGGCTAAGCTAAGTCAATCTGTAGCCTGCTCTGTTAATTACACAAACAAGCCTTTGCAATGCAGCAGAGCAACTCTGTCAGTCCTTGGGGTGGGAGAGTGGACAGCCCCTGCTGAGGCTTCTTCACCCTTTCACTGATATCGTTAGCTGTTTGGCTTCAGACTTTTTTTTTTTTTCCCCTTCTTTGTGCTTTCCGAAACAACGGCTGTTCACACAGCAGAATCATGCTGGAGCAGACGTCTTTGCCTTCCCGCAGCTTAGAATAAATACCCTTTCTTTTCTTTAGAGGGGTGGCTGCGGAGATGCCGGTTTCGTTGCCACACCAGCTCCTTACTGCGGGGATGGAGCAGGAGCTGTGGCTGCACGGGGAGCCCAGTGGCACCAGTCCGTGTGGCTGCCTGCAGCTCTCGTGCGGAGGGAGGAGGGGGAGATAGGTCAGCGTGTCCCTCTGCTATTCCTGGAGCCGCGTATTTATATCCCACCCCTCATTTGAGTCTAATTTAAGGTATTTGTGAGGTGATACAGCCTTCCTCACCCTTATTTTGCCTGTTTCTGAGGGGGGTGAGAGTACGTGCCCCACTGACACACCCAGCCAGAACTAATTATGCAAACTCAAGGTTCTGAAGGCCAAGGAGCTAAACAAGGTCATTATTTGTTCTGGTTCTGAAGGATACGAGGATTGCTGAACTTGAAGAGAAGATGAAGACTCTTCAAAAAGGAGAAGGTAAAAAAAAAAAATTATTCTGCCTTTGGCACTTTGCTCCTACCTGTGGGAGAGCTCCTGGTACTGCCACGGAGCAGGCTTGGAGCCCTCCCTCAGCCATCCTTGCCTTAAAAGCCCAAGAGCCTCTTCAGTGAGTGGAATCAGTTACACACACGTGGTACCGTTTGCCAAAGCAGATCTGCGCTTTATACTTGCATCTGTTACGCAGCTTTTCTGCTGCAGTGCTAAACATTATTTCCTGACCTATTTTCTGTGGCTTACTAAGTTTCCATGAGCATAGACCAACCACACAGATACCTGAGGATGGTCAGAAAGAACAGTAAATACTACAGAGTTCAGACAGGCTGGAAAAACGTAGCTACTCATAGCTAAGCGAAACCAAAAATCTAGTTGGAGTCTCCAACAGTGTTACGGGTCCAGGTCCTGTAAGGCAGCTTAACTCTAAATTGAACCCAGCTTTGAGCGAGTCACTGAAGGTCTTTGCTCCCGCTCAGTTTCCTGGAATCCAGCAGCTCTCCAGCTGAGCCCCGACAGGTTTCCGAGAACAGCTGAACTACCTTGTTAGCACAAAGCTGTGGTGAAGTTCTCCTCTTCCTGAGCAAAGAACAAGAAGGCAAACCACAAACGTACGTTTCGTACCTCGTCATGCGTTCTTCTAGCCATTTAGCCGAGGTTTCTGGACCCAGCTTTAGTGGACGCTTGCTCATTTTTTTTTTAATAGGTCCCTTAAGACTAAGCCAAGCAATTCTCATTGTATAATTGCAAACAGCAGTGCTCACATCAGCTTCCCCCAGCATAAAACTTCACCACTATCATTCGCAACTGTTTTTTCGTCTATCAGCATTTTTATCAAACTGCTGCAGGTTGAATTGTCAGGGACCAGCACACAGAGCTCATGTTCAGCTCCTGTGTCGTACGGGCTTGAGTTCACTTAATGGTACAGGCAGGTACTGCTGGGGCACCTGCGCTGTGCGACACGGGTTATCTATAGCTCTTCTTTAAGGCCGCACATAGAAAAAGCAAGTCTTCCCTTTCAGATGCTCCCAACTCATCCACAGCAGAAGAACTGGAAATTAGGTGCCTTCAGCTGCAGACCCACGTCTGGGAGATGGAGGTGAGACAGTTGCCCTAAGCCACCTGCACCTTTGGTTTGAGACCGTTGCGGTCCCAGGCTGCTTGGTCTTTTTCAAGCTGCCGCTTTGATCTCCACAATTCTCCACCTCACCCCTCTGAAAAGAAAGAGCAGGTTGGATGTGAGCTACAGGGCAGCAGGTTTTTTTAAATACGCAATTATTTGTGCCCGCTGCAAGCCTCTTCCTTTTGATTGCTAGGACTGGGGAAATACTCCTTACAGCTTCCACAGTCTTGGGAGATTTCTGTGCCAGCTACAAGTATTTTCATTCTCCCTTTTGCCTGCTCCCAGTAGAGCTGCTACTACTACACTGCCAGTGAGTTTGTCTGTCTGCCAGGGCCAAAGAGCACCAAGACAAACCTTCACTTTCACCTCCCCTTCTTCTTCTCACCACCACGGCTGACCACTCTCTCAGGCTTCTGTTTTTAGTTTTCCAAAGCTCTGGTCTACAATGCTGACTTGTACTCTACTCTCACAGCGGTTTCTAAATGACTACGGTCTGATTTGGATTGGAGAGAGACATGAACAGCTGGGAGACTTAGAATTGCTCAAGGATGAAGAAGAGCTGCCAGCAAGGAGCCTCTGGAAGCCAGGTAAAGCACCAGCACTCTTTGCTGCAGCAGCTGTCCTAGCTCCTGCTGCGTGCTTAGAGAAGGTATAACACTCCACCAGAGTAGATAAGCACCCAAGATCCAGAATTTAGGTCTTCAGAATGTGTGATCCTGTGCTGAGAGATCTCCACATCAGTCTATCTCGTGGACAGAGACATGGGGCAATTTAACAGGAGCTAAGCCAGGCAGAAGGTTGGTATTTTATATACCTAATTTTTGTAAGCCCCGTCTAGCAGAAGAAGACAGAACCCGCTGGCTCGGCCCGTTGGAAGAATACCCTCGCAGCAGCTGCTTCCTGAAAAGTTCCCACACTCCAAACGTTTGAAGCTTGATCACTCTACTAACATTGACGTAAAATGGGCGGAAAACGGAATCAGATGCTTTGTGTATATAGTAGCTGTAGTAACTTACCCATATTGCCTGGCTCCATCAGCAAGTATTGTTTTGCCTTTCCTCCCAACCACCGCGTGAATGCTTTAATTGAGACCTGATTGTGCTGTATGGGGTCCAAGCATATTTGGCAATGGCTTTGTAGGAAGTGGTAATGGAGGAAAAAAAAAAGAATAATATTTGAGCTGTACAGCTAACGCTGCTTCCTAACCACCATGCAAATATTAGCTAACTAATCTTTCCCTCCCCTAGATGGGTAGAAGGCAAGGGAAGCAGTAGAAATAATTTACATTGTTTTCAGCTCACACTTTTCAAGGGAGGTTTCCCCTGCCCTCCTTTATCAAATGGGTAAAAAGCAGAACAGAAAATGCCAAAGGCTTTACCGCTGCCTACGTCTCTTTCAGTTCCTTTTCTGATTTCCTTCTTTTGCCCCATCACAACTCACTGCTTTCCCCTACCACCCTCCTCAAGCACCCAGATAAACACCCTCAGCAGCGCCCCAGCAGGAGCGAGCAATCTGCTGGTGGCCAGCAGCCGGCAGCCAGCTGTGTTTACACTGGCCTTCGTTTCTTCGGCGGGTCTGCCCTGACCCATTTATCCCATCTAGTTAATCCAACTCGTTAAGTTCCTCGTCCCGTGCCTTCTCCGGCACCGCGTGAAGGGGCGACACACTTCTGAAATGACAACTAAAGGAGCTGAGCGCGGTCTCCAAAGAGCCGCATCCGTCACCGGCTCCGGAGTTACGTTAGCTTGCTGCAAGAGGGCTGTTTCCCTGCCGCCCTGCCCTTGTGGTTTTGCACACACCCACGTAAACTTGGCAGTGCTGCGCTGTGTCGCGCGGCACATTGCAAAAGTGTGCCAAAAGCGAAGCACGGACAGCCCCAAAACGTGAGGACTCGTATGCGCCTCGAATGTATCCACGTGGGGGTGAAAGCTGCTTGGCTGGTGTCCCCTTCCCCCTGTAACCCTGATCCCTCTGCCACAGGTGAAGCGGTTGTTTCCAAACACCAGATCGATTTTGATTTAATCTTGGAAAAGGTGAAAGATTTGAATGTGCTGGCTGGAGAAGGCATTTCCCAAATCGAGCACACGCCTGGGGGTGCTCGGCTAAGACAGCCAGAACCCCTCTCTCTCACGCTGTATCAAAATGGGATCGTCATGTTCAACGGACCCTTTCGGCCCTACGAGGACCCAGCCACACAGGTATGGAAAGGTCTGAGGAGGAATCAGAGCCATCCTGCTGTCATCCACTAAGCCTCAGGAAAGGGAATGTAGGGAAATGGGGCTTGTGAGCTCATCCCGGTCCTAAAAAGGAGCAGTTACCGAGACCTCCAGCTTCTCACCTGCATCCTCATGGTGCCTTTAAAAACTAGTATGTCTTTGTGTAGTAATTTTTAGAGATGGAGATTCTTTTACGCAGACTTTTCTGCACAGCAGTAGCACCCCAAATAGGAGCAGCCCAGAAAGAATACATCCCTCATGAGATAAATAGAAAGCCTGAGGTACGACCCTGAGCTCTCCTTTTGTTTCAGCAATGCCTGCAGGATATTATGGATGGCTATTTCCCTTCAGAGTTGCAGCTGCGCTACCCAGATGGCGTCCCTTTACAGGTAAGCAGTGCAAAACCCTACTCATCGGCTTTTCTTTTCTTTTTGGAAGAAATTGCTCTTTTGCCGCCCAAGAAAACTGTTTGGGTTTCTTTCACCGATCTGCCGGACGCTCCCCGCAGCAAATGAAGTTTGAGGTTTCTGAACACAGCGTACGTGCAGCTCAATTCTGTGCACGTTTGTCTCGGGGAAAGGGTGGCTGGGAGCACACCTGCTAGAGCCGCTGCAGGAAGTAAGCGAGCGTTTCAGCATTAGCACTGAATAGTTTCTCTGCCTTAGCGAATCTTGGCTTGGAACAAGACTTCTAAGAGCGCAGCGGGCTTCATAGAGGAGAAGTCGTACGTGCAGCCTCGGAAGAGCTGTGTAACAACAAGGAGAAAAAAAACTCTCAAATAGTTCCCCCCGGAAAAGCTTTTAAAAACAGATTGAACAAGTATCTTTCGAGGAGGATGTCGGGAGAGTTTATTTTGCCACAGTTTAAACGGATTTGGCCACCTGAGGTTCTTTTGGGCCCCATTTTTTCATTTCTCAGAACTGGCCAAAAGCCAAGGGCACATTTGCAGGCAGAGAGCTCCAGGGGACTCTAATCTAGGTCTTCACATGCATCCGAAATGTAAGAAAGCACCACCAGAGGGGCACACCTAACCACTGCCGTGGAGAAAGCAGGGTGCAACTGCAGGGGCGAGCTTGAGGTCAGGACAGGCAGGGTGAGCTGGGAGGTGTGGTAGTTACAGAGGCAGGTGGAAGAGGAAGGAAGGTGGTGGGAGGCTCTTGTGGCTGTGGTTCCCTATAATCTGTGCATAGCTGGCCACATCTGGAAGCCAGGACAGTAACCTGGGGTAAACCCAGACACAGAGCGTAGCCCCCTGAGAGATGGCCAGCCAGGTGTAAGAGGAATATAAGTGGAACCCCGACAGAAAGACCGTCCCTATTTATACAGCTTTCCCTACTGCCAGGAAAGCTCCCCCTTCCTTGGTTTGTTAGAGCCATCTGACAGTCTCCACTGCAGCTTCTTACTGCCCAACCACCCCCAACTCCACCCCCAACCTGCTGCTTTCACATCACTTTCCACCCGGAGAGCGTTTTCAACTGCGGAAGCAGACATGGGGGAAAGATCAAGTCCAAGCACGTTTCTTACAATGCGTGGAAAGGAGCAGCTGCCCAGCGCCTGTTGAGATGGTTGGACAACTACCATGCGGTCTGGGTGGGCCATCCCGGGGACTTGGGAGATCCGCCAGGATTTGCTTTGTTAGAGAGCCTATAGGAGCTGAAAACGCATTTCGTTGGGTTTGGACAGCTGGAGCAAATTCTGAGGAAGCAGCTGTCTTGGTTTCATTTGGGGTTTACAACTCTGGGTTGTTGTGGCTGATTGATTGCGCTCCGATACAGTGAGAATGAGCTTGTGCAACAGTCAGATTTGCTTACGGCGGTCGGCCTTAATTCAACAGGTCACCGACAGAAGGGACATGGTATTTCGGGAGAAAGACCTTCCCGGGAGTTTTCCTGGCCACGGCCAAGTGGTTGGCCGTTCCAAATCAAGTGAGGTGCAGGAAACCACCGAGATCCCAGGTAAATTCTTAAGCCTGCCTCAAAAACGCAGCTAACTCCCAAAGAGGAGAATCAAAACCTTCCTGGGGCAGTCCAAGTGGTAGGAGGGGAACACGTAGGGTCTCAGTGAGGAAGGTGATACTTCTGGGTCCGAGCTCTGTGCTTGTAGCCCCAGCATTGCTTCAGGAGCTGGCAAGCCCGGCAGCACACGTGCTGTCCTCTCATCATGAAATCCTCCTAAAGAATGAGGCATGACAAGTAATAAAAGATCAGCAGGTTTCCAAAAACATATCTGCCCTGCGTCTTTTGGAAAGGCCAATCTCCGTCGAGCTTCCCCCTTTATCAACATCAAAGGATGCTGAGGGAACCCAGCAGGTCTGGGGTGGGGTAGGCTGCAAACAACCTTCGGTTCTCCTGCAAGCTCATTCCATAAAGGCAGACATCTTCAAGCCAGAGCGATCTTAACCGTGCCAAATATGGGACGATTCCTCTTCAGACATCCATAAGAAAATATGGGACATAAGGGGAGGCCACAACTTCCTCATTTTGCTTCTAGGCTCCAGTAGTCTGTGTAAGAAATACCAGTCATCGTCAGAAAGTCAAATGCAGTCAGTCATTTAGACAGAAAATGGTGGGTTTGTGCATGCATAACTAACCCAAACACATGCATTGAGCACCAGCAACATCTTCCTGTTTGTATAAAACTGTGCTACTTGCTCATTCATCTCGAGGCCATTCACAAACAGAAGCTGTGCTAGATGTTTCCTTTATCCACGGAGTTGAAAAAAATAATCGCCCAGCACCACCACAGAAAAAGGAATGAACACGTACAAATACACCCTCCCAAGAAGAAAAACTTTCCAAGTCTGTAAAAATTGTGATAGTCTCAGTGTTGCCCCGTTCGCAGCAGGGCTGACCAGGTTTCTCCCTGCTGTGCATCCTGAGGAGGCGGCACAGTTCCTCGCTGTTGATGTTGACCATCAAACATTTGGTGGGCCAGAACGTGGGACAGGCTTCAGCGGGGGAGACCAAGAGCCAGTCTCAGCCTGGCTAGGGGAGGTTAGCTGTGCTCTCGTTTCACCAAATCAGCCTGTTCTGGGGGAAAATCCTTTGTCAGAAAGGTCATACACGGACGCCTCTCCTCTCTGCTCTGGCAGGTCCCAAACGCTCCTTGGAGCAGCTTCTCAACAAGTTTTCCAAGTCCTCAAAACACAGAGGAGTGACTGGTGTCCCAGGCTCGGCCGGAGCAGCGCAGCAGGTACGCGTGGGCCCCTCTAACACCCGCAGGATGAGGCCAACAGGAATTCCCTGGGCTCAGCGCCCTGCACGGCACCGGCACCCCCCTCCTCCGGCCTCTCTGCTCCACATAACCGCCTCCGCCCAGAGAGGCTCCACTGGAGCACACGTGGCACTTTGGCACCTGCTCCTGGGCTTTCCTGGCACTGGTTGCTCTCTGTGCAGAGCGGTGACACTCACCTGGTTTGGTTTCAGGGCTCTGGTGGGCGGCGGAACAGCAAAGAGATCCTGGTGGAGGCATCCAGGCTGTCTGCCCCGGTGAGGTACAGGCACAGCCCCTTCATCCCTGCCCTCTCAGGCTCTCATCTTCCTCTTATTTCATCACTGAGAGTTTATTTCAGGGGTTTCAGTTGAGGAAGTAAATGGAGTCGTCCCTTTTGTAGCTTAGAAATAATTAGGAAAAAGTTTGGTCTTTTGGGAAGACGACTGAACTGTTTGTGGTAAACCTGCCATCATTTACATCTCTAACAAAAGCTTCTGTTGTTCAAAATATTACTTATTGCTGTGAAATACTTTTCCTGACAACAAGCCAAAGCCTATGAGTTTGAAACCATCTAAAAAGCTGTTTGTGATCATGTAAAATGGGAGAATTCCTCCAGGAAACCGATGCCCAAGTGGGAGGTCACACTAACAACGCTTTTCCACTCATAGTCTTCTGGCAAGACAAGACCCAAATAGCTAATGAAAAAACCCCAAGCAGATTATTTTTAATCAGAAAAGTAGGGCGAAGTACTTACCAGACAGCCCTGATCTAAAATGAAAAAGCTAAAAAAGGTCGACAACCCTCTTTCTGAGGAACCTTAAGCCATGAAAGCGAAGCGGCAGTTTGGTCTGTGGGTCTGTCTGCTCACCCACAGTCAGACTGGGCCTCTCTCATCTCAAGGACGTTCCCAAACGTGAAAACACCTCTCCCCGGTTCGGATCACCCCGGCAGGTCCAAGGCTCTGCCTGCTGAGTGCGGCTCAGAGCCCTCGCTCCTCAGCCGACGAGGTTTTCTAACCCCCAGGGTGAAGCCGGCTGAAGCTCCTGCCCCTGACGTCTGCACCCTCCGCATCAAATCCGAGAGCGGGGAGCAGACGTACGTCGTGAAGATGCTGTTCACAGAGACCATAGGGGACCTGCGCCAGCACCTTGCCCATGCCAGGTAGCCCTCCGTCCTCCCCTCCGGGCTCTGCAGAGCCCCTGGGAAGGTTTCCGGGCTGCAGCTGAAGGCGCTTCAGACAGATCAGCCTGAGGATTGCAGTCCCGGCCCCAGGAGCTGCTGGGCACCCTTCTGCTGCTTTGGCTCCACCACCAGAGGTGCTCTCTGGGCAGCGCTGCCAGGGTCATACTTGGCTCAGAGCATTTAATCCCCACCTTTTCCAAAAAGCTGACGCAGCAGCAGAGATAAGCCTCTTTTGTCCTCTCGGAATCGCCATCCGACTCAGGTCCATCGCTGCCTTCCGGCTGCTCAGCAGCACCCGCCTATTGCCACCCTTCCCAAGGCGTCGGAGGCAGCTCGGCCCATAGATCTGCTGCTGGACAAACACCACCCTTTGCTCAGCCAGCTCTATATCCCAGTGCACTCGGTGCTGCCCAAAAGCTTTGGGGACACTTCCGGATGGCTGAGGGGACCCCTTTGCTCTCCCCTCTTCCCCCTCCCGTTGCAGACCGTAGCTCCGGCCTCGGTCAGAGCCCACGATGAGCTCACTGCTGTTGGGATGCAGGAACCTCCTTCCCCACGGCCGCTGTGCAGCCCGGAACGGCCGCTCCGTGCCTGGCCGTTTGCAGTTTGGGCAGGAAGCCCTTTTTTTCTGCTTGGCCTGTGCTTGTGAAACAGTCTCTCCCTCTGCTCTTACCTAACCACAGCTGGATCGGCCACAGCATCTCAGCAAAAACCTTGGGGGATCCTGCATGTAGGAAAGATTGTGCTGTTCTTTCCTAGGGGTGGAGACTCCGACTCGTATGAGATCATCAGTACCTTTCCCCAGAGGGTGTACGCAGACAACTCCAGGAGCCTGCAGGAATGTGGCCTGATCCCCAGCGCCGCCTTGCTGCTACGGAGAAGAGACCCTTCCCAACAAGACGGGACAGGGCTGCAAACGGCTTAACAGCTCCCAGCAAGAGCTGCTGCTCGCCCCGAGCTCTGCAAGAGGAAGGAGCTGCCTTGCACCGTTAGCTGTATTATAACCTCCCCTGCTTGGGAAGAGGGTTGTCTTTCCAGATTCAGTTTCATTGCGCCGTTACCCGGGATGGAAAGAAGAGCTCGGAGGCCGGGGTTCGGCCTCTCCCTTTGCCAGCGGGTGCCAGGCACAGTCCTGCTCTCTCGCAGGTGGATGCTTTTCCCCAAGACAGGTGGGCTCCTAACGCAGCGGCATTTCCGTCAGCTCAAACCCAAGGCCTGGTTTCCCACCTCTGCCAAAGGCTACACAGGCTGATCCCTGCCCAGGGAATGCCACCAGCCTCACGCTGCTCCCAGGCAGTTGCTTAGCTGGGCTCAGGGATTCTCCATAGCAGCAGGACAGACAAACAGCCAGGGTCGATTTGCTTTCCACACATACAGCTGCCCCCCAGAGATTTCAACTGCACTTAGACCACAGGAGAAACAGGCTCAGTTAGACGGTCCCTGGTGAAGCTAAACCAAAAAGCCCTGAGCCATCGCAGTGCTGGGCCTGAGCCAGACCCGTCTCAGCCAGGAGATCCTGCTACCGGGTTTCCTGTACGTGAACAACTCCTTCCCTTGGACAGCCCCCAGCTCCAGCGGGGACCAGGCTCGCAGCCACGCCGGGCTGCCAGGCTCCCTCCCTCCCTGCCGCTGGATGCTGCAACAGGACACCATGTCATTGGAGAAGAGCATAATCCCTTCCCTGCTGCTGCCGAACCCCGAGTAAAGCATCTTCCTCCCTCTGCCGCGGGCTGGGGCCGCACTCCGCAGGCCCCTTTCCCTCGTACATTCTTCCTGTTTCGGCTGTGACAAGCTCCCACTTGACTTCCCAGCAAACGACACTCCCACTTGTGCGAGGCAGCGCCTTCTGGCAGGTTCCCTTTTAGCAGACACCCAGCCCTCATTAAAGGCTCCCAATAAAACCACGTAGTTAAGCTGCAGTTTCTGCTTCCAGGAAGATTCCAAAGGCGCAGTAGCTGCAGAAGGGGGCAGGATGCCCAGAACCCATCCCAGAC
This sequence comes from Chionis minor, assembly GCA_013398295.1. Classification (NCBI taxonomy): domain Eukaryota; kingdom Metazoa; phylum Chordata; class Aves; order Charadriiformes; family Chionidae; genus Chionis; species Chionis minor. Next base: position 167,601 of record VZSF01006202.1, read on the forward strand.
CCCTCCGAGTAGAGCTGGACCCTCCACAACTCAAATACAGGAAGCGTCACTCGTGCAAACGAGCCGCTTCCACAAGCTCTCCATGACCAGGGTCCCACTCCTCACTGCTCGAAGTTAGTTTCCTCCTTTTTCCACCTACAGGAGTGTACCGGGCACCCTCCTACAGGGCAGCCTTTCCCCCATCCCTCTATTTCCTGGTGTCCGTAACCGATCAGGTAGACTTTGTGCCAGTGGTTTGTTTTTTCGCTCCTGTGTCTGGCTGAAGCCGTCCCTGCCCCAGGCTGCCATTCTTACCCCGCAGAGGAGAGGACTGCTCTCGAGAGAGGTACACGTCACTACCGCGCTGCAGGACACTCAGACAAGTCTTGTGAGCCTTTGATTAGCAGCAGCGACCTAAGGTGTTAAGATCTTTGTGTCAGGCTGCAGCAGCGAGTACCACTGACTCAGCTTCTCTGAGCTGGAAGTGACTCACAATCATTACGCAGGGTGATGCTTAACCTGTAGTCAAAATAAAACCAAATTTAAAAGAAACCCACCAGTACCGCCGTGAAAGGTACAGTAACATTTAATAGCATCTCGGAAGACAACACTGGTTATAAACTTGCTTTTTTGGCAGGAAAACAAAATGCACTTGGTCCAGGTTGCAAAAAAAAAAAAAAAAAA